>CAXKWD010000010.1:85798328-86175828 GCA_964059195.1 Ectobius pallidus | reverse complement strand
ATGTGTAATTTTTCACCTTTCTATGTATAAAAGTCGATATTTATAGTTATTTTACGAGCAAACTTCGTTATTTTCGCTAATTTATGTGGAAAATTTGGTACTTATAATGAATTTATGTAAAAACGTAGAGCACGTACTTAAACATATAGCGTGAGCATAAAATAGTTGATAATTTTATATGTAAAAAGTAATTTCAAAATGAAATCCACTATGCTGTACAATATATAAAAGATGTATAGATTGTGGGATAAAGGTAAGAGATTGATGGACTCCGATGAATATCTTGATATAATATTTGAAATGTGTTGTATATTATGTGCAAGAACCTGTGGAAACTCATTTATAATTTTTATTTCTATTTCACATACATGAATGAAATGCAAAAACTGAACCCTTATCTACTAGAATATTATTACCATAGCGTTAAGGAAAAACATACAAAGAACTCTAAGAAAAGTTATGGAAGAATATCTTTCATAATGTTCTATACCAAACCTGAAGTAATAAAAGAGTACTTCTTAGGGATAGTTTGACTGTAGAAATGGAATACCTATATAGAACAAGCATATCCGAAAAATTAAAATGAAATATTGTGAAGACTAGCGGATACAATGACTTTAAATTTGAAACAATATTACAAATAACTATTAGGTGCTCTGTAAATTATGATAAAGATCTCGCAAAAAATTATATTTGTTTCAAGTGCATTTAAAATATGGGTCTAAGACATGTCGAGTTCAAAGGCATTTTAAGTAATGATGAGAACTTAAGCATATTATCTTTAAAAGCTAAACTTGTGATGTATTATATAAAAAATGTATGTTAACTTGGTAATAATCCCATTTTGTTAGGATAATTAGGTAGGTTGTATGATAAAAAGAAAAAATTGATGGACTATTGTATAGGTTCAGTTAAACATCAGTGGAAAGCTGAAAAACTAATTCAAACATGATGGTGCAAACTAGGTAAAAATCTATGACATTTTGCATACTAAGGAGATGGTACCACATTATAAAAGAAATGCGTAAAGAACATCACTTTGAAGCAAAATGGAGATGTTTAGGTGATCTGTAAATTATGATAAAGATCTCGTAAAAATATTACTTGTGTCAAGTGTTTATAAAATATGGGTCTAAGACTGGTTGAGTTCAAATGTATTTTAAGTAATGATGAGAACTTAGGCAATGACTTTAAATTTAAAACAATATTACCGATAACTATTAGGTGCCGCGAAACATGAACAGGTTATGAAATTTATGCGATATCTAAGTCTTATTTCCAAGTTTCATACATGAAGCAGATGTAAAACCTGAACCTCAACATTGTATTGATAACATAGCTATGGTAACTTATATCTAATTGAATATTATAATCAGGACGTTAGGGAAAAAAGCATGCAAAATATAAATGCTTATTATGAAAATTATACGCGATATCTTTTTTCCTTAATGAAGGTGTATGGTATAGAGACTTGGATCCTGATATACTTTGCTGACTAATCAACACCTTCTCACGTGTACGTTTTGCGTTGTGAAACTTACTCTCTATATGTTAGAAGATGTATGTTATTTTCTTGACTCTGATATTTGCATAATCATTTGATACATAAAATATAATGTGCATATTACCAGAAGCTAAGAAAAATATTTCACATATGATGTCACAAATTAGCTAAAATTCAATGATTATAATTAATTAAATAGATTTTTTAACTTTTTTGATATTTGATGACTTGATAAATAAATAATCATCTTGAAGGAAGGTTATGTAATGAGGGAGATGAATTTGGAATATAATTTAAGGATGTGACTGAACTTTTGTATACATTATGAGATGAAAAAATTCTGTTGAAGTTGTAGCGAAAAAGATTTCTTTATAATACATATTTTACTTCTTACTCTACTGATGTTAAGATTTTGAATAAATAAAGCATGTGATATAATATAGGAAAAGCAGAATGTGAAGAGTACCTCACTTGGAAGTAAACGTGATTTAATTCTTAATGAGTACTGATATTTGATATTTATAAAGATAAATACTATAAATAAGTGTACACCGAAATTATTTCAAGTGGCAAAAAGGAAATGGGAAGAACAAATACATATGGATGGATGAGAAAAGACTGTATGTTGTCGTTAGAGCTAATATCTACGCTGTGGATTTGTAGTGGGTATATACCAATCGTGAACGGATTTATCTGAATAAAAACCTTAAAACGGTATGTACTGACCTTTGTAAGGACTTCTGAAGATTCAGTTGTATAAAGAAATGGTAGCTCGTATTTGAAAAACCGTTGTGGTTACAACTTAGACCTTAATATTATCACCTAGTACCGACATGAAATATTGTAGAATGAGCGGTTGATACGAAGTAGGATGTGATCCCTTTAAGGTTATATAGCTTGATTGTATAAATGAAATACCTATATAGAACGAACATAACCGAAAAATTAAAATGAAATATTGTGAAGACTATCGGATACAATGACTTTAAATTTAAAACAATATTACAAATAACTATTAGGTGCTCTGTAAATTATGATGAAGATCTCGTAAAAAATTATATTTGTATCAAGTACATTTAAAATATGGGTCTAAGACATGTCGAGTTCATAGGCAATGTTAGAACTGGTGTAGTACCACGTTATAGAACATGTAAAAACAATAAGCATATTATCTTTAACCGCTAAACTTGTGATGTATTATAGAAAAAATGTATGTTAACTTGGTGATAATCCCATTTTGTTAGGATAATTAGGTAGGTTGTATGATAAAAAGAAAAAATTGATGGAATATTGTGTAGGTTAAGTTAAAAAAATGGTGTAAAGTTAAGAAACTAATTCAAAACATGATGGTGTAAATTAGGTAAAAATCTATGACATTTTGCATACTAAGGAGATGGTACCACATTATAAAAGAAATGCGTAAAGAACATCACTCATGGAATGAAATATACAAACTTAGATCTGACAAAAATAAGGAAAAGCATAGTGTTAACAACCATATTTTAGAAACGAATACAATTAGTAAAGAAGATGCTATGAGCCAGATAATAATAAGAAGATAGTTAATTTTGGAGAAGGTTAAGAGAAGAAACAAAGATACCAATAAACACCGGAGATTATATTTGTATACATTCAGAAATTATGAATGTTTTAGAACATAATGAACATTTAAAAGCTCGTGGAGAAGCTGATATAGTGAGCAAGATAACGATGATTGACAGTGGATGATTAACAAATAGAAAATTCCCTAAATCTATGGAAAAAAGCTAAAATAATCTCAATATTATAACCTGGAAAAATATTTTTGCTCTATGATGTAAAATCTGTATGTTGGAGGACATTAAAGTTGTTACAATTTTGAGGGTAGAGAAAGCTTTGTGAGATTCTCACAACTGACTTCATCCAGTGGACTTAAGAGTAATTAGCAAAGTGGAAGAATATGTGGATTATTCAATGAAAATATATACGGATGGAAGCAAAAGTTAAAACTTAGTTGGATCTGAGGATGACATATTCATGGAAAAAGCTCTAACACAGACCACCTTGAAATTAAAATATAATTTGAATATAATAACGACTTTATAAAACATCAGTGGTAGAGGGTGTTTGGAGCCGCGCCACCGTTGTGGATCATAGTAAAAATTACTGGTGATCTTGTAAAATAAAAACATAAATTTAATTGAAAGTCTAAATATGGAAAAAATTGTAAGTTTTGAAAACTCGAACCTCTAGCTATTTTGAGTTTCTACTATTTGTAATAGGACTGTTACGTGATGTATAAAGTAAACAATTTGATCAAGTCCGTTTGTAGAACGGTGAATGAAAGCATCGTACATAAAAATAGGTAATGCATATTTAATCATCTAAACTCTAAAACTCCGTGGCGCTTCAAATGAATGTATTGCAACTTTCAACCTCGTATTTAAAAGCTAGCGGCCAAACATTATACGAGAAGTAGGTCTGTAGTGATGACGTTATGAAATAGCCTCACAACAGGATAAATATATTTTACACCAATGGAATGATTGCAGTTTAAAAAATGCTGACGATAGCCTCACGACTTGGTAAATATACGTTAAAGCTTATCAGCAGTTATTTGATATTTCGCGTTTCCTGCTTGTGAAAAAAGCTGAATATACCTTTACTGACTTTGAATCGAACTCAGAACCACTCAGCGATGGAATATTACAATATAAGTTTTTAATATATCGCAATAGAATGGTGATGAATATCAAAATAGTTATACATCATTTTAAAATTTAAAAGGTTCAGTCATACATCATTTTTTAATATTTAAAGGTATTGCAGTGTTACGCTAGACATTTAAAGAGATAATTCGTAATGAATGAAGTTGTAAGTTAGCGAGCGATAAGAGAAGCATCTTGTTGTATAGCGTTATATGAGTGTTGCAGATAACGAGATACACATGCATCAATTCTGTCACGTACATTGAAACAGTGTGCTAACACAGTTCTATACATTGACTTTACAAGACGCCTTTGAATAATGAAGTATGATATAATATTATTCCGACATTATACTGGGGGAATTGAAGATAATTCAACATGTAAGATTATGCACCGATCATGATAGGAAAATTTACGACTATCCGCTAAGCCAGAAGCTGAGTTAACCCCTTGGGCTAGGATTAAAATCTTACAAATAAAATATAGTTTTAAGACGAAAGCTACCATATTTACAAAGGAATAAAATAACGCTCTCAGGGATATTTTTTACTGAAATAGTCATCTTACAGAAAACCTATGTGTAGGAATATGACGTATTTATGCGTTGTGAGAAACCGTCATAGTGTAATGCTTCCATGCTAAAAAGACATAAGGTTGAAATCTGCTGTGACGTCATAAAAGCATTCCACCTTCCCCTCTCATTCCACTTGTGACGTCATAAAAACATTCCACCTTCCCCTCTTATTCCACTTGTGACGTAAGCGATGCCGCCATGTTGAATGATGACGTAGTCATTCCACTTGTGACGTCATAAAAGCATTCCACCTTCCCCTCTCATTCCACTTGTGACGTCATAAAAACATTCCACCTTCCCCTCTTATTCCACTTGTGACGTAAGCGATGCCACCATCTTGTAAAACAATACCAATATACAAATTTCAAATTTCCCACCATCCGTTATTTGCAATTGTAATATCAAATTTCCACCTTTTGCAATTTTCAAATCAACCGCCATCCGCCCACCTGAAATAGGAACCGGAAACGTAGCCATTTTCATTATAAATTACCAAATTTTGAATTTCGCGCCGGAAACGTAACCAATTATAATATAAATTCCCAAATTTTAAATTTCGCGCTTCGTACGCCATTTGAAATAGGAACCGGAACCGCCGCCATTTGCAATAGGAACCGGAACCGACGCCATTTTGAATCACGTGGTTATTGCCACGCCCACTTGTGACGTCATACAATCCGCCACTGACGTCATAGCCACGCCCACTTGTGACGTCATAGGCCACGCCCACTTGTGACGTCATCATTCCACCCTCCCCTCCAGCGCCACCTGTCACGTGACCCGTTTCCCCTCTCATTCCACATTCCACCTGTGACGTCACCGGCAAAACCATACTACTAAATTATTTAATTAATAATTGGTTACCTTAGCCCAAACTTCTTTAACGCAATGAATGACCGAATCATGATGTTTGTAGCATAGTTCTTCGGAAATTAATGACCACATCTTATACAGCGTATAATTATTTTCTTCATAAACTTATAGTAATTGTTATTAGGATATCAGTAATTTGGTAATAAACTGACTTCCAGACGTTTTAATAAAAAGTAAATACAAAATAATTATGTACGTTATTGACCAAAACATATTAGTCTTTCTTCTCTCAGTTTAACCTCTCCCGTCGTAGGAACTTTTATGCAGCCCACGTTGACACCGTCGTCGGGAGCGGTATACCTGTGGATCAAATACAGACATTTTTGACTTGGAGAGCCTCCATGGATGGGTGATCAACCCAATTCCGGGGACATCTCCGAACAAGGCACGAATGGGATGAAGGGCCTAAAGTTGCCCGACATTCATCTCACAGATTGATAAAAACCCCTACTTAGATTTGTCCCGACCGACAACCGAATCTGTGATCGCTGAAGGAAGTGAAAACATCCCCTGAGCCACTGCAGGGACAAACAAAATATATCATATATCAAATATACCAAATTAATTACATAATTAAACAGTAATTTGATCGTATTCAATTGCTTCCAATTCAGTGCAATGCGATTTTCTCCGGGCTATGAGATGGTAATTCTGAAATTATTACGTACTATCACTGGAACTTGGGGAGAAAAGATTTAAAATGGGTGTAATCGACAAAATACACCAATACCTTTTATTGATATTCGCTTTGAGTGCAGTGTTTTGTACTTTGTTAAACATTTGTCCTGTTACATTGTACGAGCTAAAATAAGACAGGAACTCCTTGCTATATTGCAAACTTACCTATTTTCCTTCCAGGAGTACTTGATTACATTTCCGATAGCAAGCTATAAATCTCTCGGCAAGGCAGTGTGAGGGGAAGAAAAGACGATAACTGCGATAGTTACGTGGCCATTTATGTAAACTAACAGTCAGTTACTCTTATAAACTAATTGTTATTACAATGGTGTGTAATGAATTAAGGAGCTGTTCTTAAATGACTTGACTTCACAGTGTGTTCCATAACTGAATTTCGTTGTAGGCGTAGCCATAATGTTCACTGCAACATGACCACAACATAAATAGTCTAACAAGTGACATAAAAAAACCGTGGCGCTACATCCCTGAAGAGACAAGGCCTACCACCCGACCGCTGCGTCATCTACCATAGGCAAATGGCAGGATTGGGGGAGGGCATGTGGTCAGCATGCCGACACCCACGGCCGTTAATGGTGGTTTCCGTATCCGGATATCACGCGATTTAATCCGCATAAATTATATCAGCGTTTAGGCTATGAGTTGCATGCGGAGAAGGGAATATTTTCAAAATTTCGTGCTACGGCTTTCTAGGAGGTTTCAAATAAAAGTTTAGCACGTTATGTACAAATGTTTAAAAAACCCGTTAGAACCGTTTTCGAGATAACCAAGAAAAACGAAAATTTCTTGGCATTAAAAGAAAGAGAATGTCGTCCCCGATCTTCGTGTCACATCCTCAGTAGGCATCTAACCCAAATATAAAATTTTGTTTTCATACGATTTTTTGTTTTGGAGCTAGCTATTCACGCGTTCCTGAGAATAGCCTAGTATTTTTGGGGTTCAGGGATATTTATGTTAAAATCTCAACTTCGAATTTCGGGGTCGAATACAATACTTCCTCTTATACTATACTTACCTAAGTATAGACAATGGAAGTAATAACAAGAGAAGAATATTGTTCAGTTAGTCATGGACTGTCAAAATATCATTAAAACAGGTACAGGTAAAATACCAATCGATAAAGGGGCAAGAGATGTGAAAATACGTAAACCGCGCTCTTCAGTGTGTGTGATTAACACTTCGATCATGTCAACCAATGAGAAAGGGGCCAGGTAACAAGCTATAACACAATAACATCCTACAGAGGACACTAAAATAACATAAATTATTGTCAGTAGCAGTCTACTAACCCGTTAACAGCCGTAGTCATATACCTTAGTGAACGCGATGTGACTCCTTTCAAGACTTCCGTACGAATTAAACATTACCCCTACAAATAACATTTCGATAGTAGACCGTCCAGGCTACTGAACACCTTTATGAACAAGTTCAGGCAGAAAAATTTCTATATCCTACTAAATTTAATGCCGGAATATAGCAGACGGAGTAGGGGGATTGTACCAGACTAGAAGGTTACACACATCCAACGATAGCAGTCTCTGTCATGAACTAACAGCATCCTTTCAGTCTTCAGTATGGAAGAGTCCGTCACTGTTTTAATCGCATCATTAACTCGAAGATGGGAAGTGATTGGGGAACATTCGAGTTATGAACTAGAGCTCATGTTTCCAACATAATTTAATTTATCAGTACCACTGATAAGAGAGGAGTCTCTTCCGGTTCATTTCCTCTATTATTTCATCTCTTCTGCTCAATTTCTCTTCATCTCTCTCTTCTTTTCCATCATCGTAACTTCCACTATTCCACCCACTCCTCTACTCTTTCTCTCTCTCATCTCCCTTCCTCTTTTTTTCTACATCCTCCCTGTCCATGTAGAGAACAGAACAGCGGGCACCGCGGGTAGACGTACATGCCACAACACATACTAATATAACACACACACACGCGTATAACATGAGCGTGTATACCAGAGTTCATAAGACAAATTGCTGCCAATATTTCAAGACGAGAGAACATGATAATGGTATCTCGAATTTAATCAATAGCTGCCCTTATATTTTCTGTCATAGGAGGACTGAATAACTGTAGCCAGTATACGTCTAATTTGAAAAATGGTGTTATGAGAAATACTCAGATTGACGTTTGTGTCGTTAATGGAAATCGATAATACAGAAAACGGGCACCGAAGAGGTAAAATATTCTTTATGCCGAATTGCAAAATAAGAAATAGTTATATGAAGTCTTATTGTCTATTCCAGATCAAAAAAATATATATTATTTGTATAAGCATTTATTGAATCGGTTCTAGAAAATTTCGTTTCGTTTACAAGAATCACAGTTTAACAATTATAAATTTGTAAAAGGGATTTCTTGAGTTATAAGCAAGCAGGATTTTGATGGCCTGAAAATACTTTAAAAATGAGCTATAAAGTGACTGCAAAAATACAAAAAATGACCCAAAAACAAAAAATAAAATAAAAAAATGTATGAAAATACTATTTTATTCATCGGATTTGTGTGTAATCTATATTTATGTTGTTCAAATATAGGCTTGTAATTACTTAATTGGCACATTCGGTTAAATGCAAACAGCAAACATCGTCTTTCTGTATCAAAATTATAATTATAACAAGGTATATTTATTTAGGCTATGCTTATTTAGAGTTCTGATAATACGAATGTACGATAATGTACGAAGATGCACACAAACTCTATATAGGCTAATGCGAGAAACAAGACAAAATTAGAAAAATAATTACTTTATATTTAAAAATGTACCTAAAAATATGAAACGTGAAAAAAAACGTCAGATGGCCAAAAAATGACAAAATAATGACATTCAATTTCTTAAAAGGGCTAATGATAAATTGAGAAAAATGGCCACAAATGGCCCTAAAAATACAATTCTTATAAACTAGGAGTCAAGATCAGAATATCTGCACTAGTGGGCAATGTCCATGATGTAATAGTTAAAAGATGACATCTCATCAAAATCCGGGCCCTGGTTGCAAGCATAATTATATTTGGAAGGACCAAGTTTTCTTCTGCTGCCATCTCTAAAAATATATTCTTATGAATCAGCGCCGATAAAGCTTCAAATATTGTTGCTTTTACTTGACGATTACAAATGTAGAACGATATTGACAAGTTAAAGATAACATGATATACGGTATTTTATTCATAGTGTGAACTATAAAATGTAGCAATTAAATTATCTTACCCAGGGATATACTCATCGAAAATGAAAATGGTTGTAGAGCTATTCACATAATTCCGACCTTTCAAATGTTAAGGTCTTATTCAATCAATTTCAGGCATGTTAGTAACCCACGTTTAACGTTTGTGCCAGCCGAGGATGAAAATGTTATTAGTAAGTTAATTCCTGCCTAAACGACTGGATGTGAGCAACTCATTTCTAGCATTAAAGTTACACGCACTTTGTTTAAACTTTATATCAATAATAAAGATGGCCGACACCCGTAACATCCGGTCGCTGACTGGGCAGGTGACTGAGATTGAATTCTTGTGTTATGAATCCATTTTTTTAAGGCAATTTGTTAGCAAACATCGTTAGTAGTAGTTATGTTATTGTTAACTAATCTTTGTTTGCTGGTCTTTCTTAACTTTATCCATGATTTCAGCTTTCTGAAATCAATTAAATGGAATACTGATATTTTATTTTATTTACTACTCAGAGATGGCAGAGTCCTGCAACATGTGTTCCTTCTTCCCAAATGTTACGTATCCATGACCTATCAGTTTCACAGGTTTTATTGGTGTAAATTTTACCAGCTACACATGGGTTACTAGCGAATATGTTGGACACGGCTAATTAACTTACATTGTGATCGACCAAACATCAGCCACTTTTATTAGTATTGTAGTTTCGAGGTGAATTTTACGATTAGAGTGCACAGATTGGAGTTATGAACATATTTTTATTGTTTGGGACGCATTTTTTTCGTCCTTTTAAGCTCTATCTCCTGCTATCTTTCGTTTTCCCCATATTTTCATTTTTGATACCTTAAAACCGGGAAACAAAACTCTTTTGCACACCTTTTTGCATTTTGTCATCATGATGCTACAAACAGATTTTTTTTTCCAAAACACATACAATGAACGTGGCCACTTAAATTTTTTACATTAAATAATCTACTTCGCCTAAACTATAAAGAAATGAATCAAGCAGAGCGGGATAATCAAAGCGATCGACAATTTTATGTGTAATTTTTAGTATAGAAAGGGCTATGCAATATTATTGTAAAACCATGTGTTATGCCCATTATAAAGTACATTACTTTATTACTATATTCACCACAATAATTAATATCTATAATTGGCTGCCAAGTGTACAAGCAATAAAGTTTATGTAAAATACCAACTGGATAGAACTTCTGGAAATGAAAGCATGCTTATTAGTAAGTAATTCTACTTAATTATCTTACGGATAATAATGTTTGTGGCAGCTCAGCCGCTGTTCACAAAACCCAATCAAAATGCTTCGGGGCTTCAAACATAGTAAAATATAATAATTATATTACACTCAACAGCTAATCTCTCAATGTGAATTGCATGTACCCCATAACCTGTTACAGAGTTCATCTTCATGTGTACAATGACGAAACGGTTCCGTCCGAGTTTGTTTGTTGGACATCCCTGACGTGTAACTGATGGAGACAAAAATGTTGTCCAGCAGGAAAGTGGATATGTTCAGGTCCAGTAATTTCTCATCGATTACTTTATGAATGGGGCAGGACAGCACTATATTGAATGCCCTCCTCTTTCAATCTCTTACAGGCATGCAGGATGCTGCCTTCTACTTTTCCTTTACATATTTATTCTGTTCCAGGAAGTCAAAAGAATAGAGGAAAGCAATTCATATCCAAAATTACGTCTAGGAAAAAAAGCCTGCATGTGCTGAAGTTTCTAGCTGAACTTTTAACAAAAGATTCCTTGTTTCATTAGCATAAAGATATCTACATCAAAAGCATCACTGAAACGTATAGGTCTATATACAAAGCTAGAATATCTGAAGTAAAGCGGAATGTTTGATCTGTGATCTGTTTCTAGGATTGGGCAAGTTTTTAGCTATAAGTATTTACATGAAAGTATGTTTTAAAAACAGTTTTATACAAGGGATGAAAATGAATCTTAATATGATGCAAATAAATTGCTTAAAAGTAAGATACGGTAAATTTAAATCTGCGCGGTCGGGAATCAAGTCTAGGTTAGCAGAAGGGAAGTGATTGAAATATACAGCCCAAAAAACAAAATGGGACGCAAAATAGCCCCCTGTGAGCAAAAGACTACTGAGACAATTTATTATATTGTTATTACTATTCAATTACATTTTAATGTACTTACATGTTTGATGAAACGGATCTCTTAAATTTAATTATTTTTAAGCAATAAAGCCATGAGTTGAACTACCTTTTTCATGCACCTTAATCAAGAAAAAGAACCTTGAGAAAGGAAAAGAATACATTTAAGTGCTATTATAGTCCATAATCTTTCTTTCAAAACATGGTGCTCTTAAAAGAGAATAAATCTACCACACGAAATAAAGAAGTACGATATATTTCCCTTCAGAAGGATGGCTTATAGCGATTGTAACACAATGAAAAACTCACTACATCCGGATTTTAATCCGCAGGAGAAGTAATGAATAATTTTCACAGGTTTTGGTATTATTGATCGAGTTCTAAATTCATGTGTAAGCCATGAAAAGCTATGAGCATGAATTAATTATAAAAGCTACTGTGGTTTCTAGAGGACTAGTTTAGAATTAATTCGCGTTACAGGCCTAATTCATAGCTTTTAATATTACTTACAAACGCTTATAAAGTGCCAAGGCTGCGGTGCATGACTACAATCACATTCAGGTAGACCCCTTGGAATTGTTAAAAAGAATTTGTTTCTTTAATTACTTTTCGTGATACCAGCTCCCAGCTGAGTTCAATTGTAATGGTCCCCGCAGCTTCGTTAAGGTTGTCTGGAATATAACCTTAAAGCTAATTACTTTGAGATGGGGATATAGTCTCCCTTTCTTAAAATTTATGAAGGATGGCATATTATAGAAAAGCTTCCCTAACATTCAATTAATGAATATAAAAAGTTGCTCTCTATACAAACACTACAGAAGACCAGCAATAGCCTATATTGTGACTTCATCGTACAAAATAGTCGGACAAAAGCCTAATCTCATTCACAATAAAAGGGGAAAAAAACTAGCAATTTTACGGTTTGTAAAAGTAATAACTACCATGCTCTATTTCAATAATAAACAACAAATCTTAATTGTGAAGTTATTGTTTACTGTTGTTGCACTAAAACTTTATGGATAATAATAATAACAATAATAATATTAATAACAATTATTATTATTATTATTATTATTATTATTATTATTATACATTGCTGATGCGCTCAAATTAAAAAAAATAAAGTGAACATTCTTAATTATTTTGTTAAGCTTGTTCAATAATTCAAAAAATAATTTCTAAACTTCAACTTTTATCTGAACGAAGGATTTTGGTCTCTTGTATTTCTATCTCCAGCAATACTGCAATGTGCCTGTGGGTTGTTCGGTATGAGTGTGTATGCGACTGGTGTGTCTCGTCCTACGTGTTCATGTTGTCTCGGAGGTGGCCCCGGCATTGGGCTAATCACTCATCCGGAAAGGTATGTTTCCTTGTGAAATCAAAAAGGTATGTATGTGATCGAAAGGTAAACCTCCCGACAGATCGCGGTCCTGTAAAGTGCGGGCGGCGAGGGCCACATAAAACGTATGTCGATAGGCTTCTAAGCGTTAATAAAATAATACTTTAGACTGGAGTATCCATTACCCCCTACCTTCATGATTCATTCACCTCCTCCAGTTTCATGAAAAGTACCCTTCGGTCTACTCTGAAACTTCGTCCTAAGGAAAAGGTATTGCCATATTGATAATGAATAAATAACTGTCAATTGAAAAACTATATTTAATGAGGCTGCTTTTACATTATGTATAGCCTACATCACTGATAACAAATGATTACAGAATATATTTTGAAGAATTGGAAGAGGTTTTATTACTTTTTTTTAACATATAAAATGTTAATTTTACTACAATTTTCACCCCCCATAAATTTCAATGACGCACTCTGCATCTTAAACCCTCCTTTGGTGGCATCCCTATTTTAGATTATACAAACTTGCACCTGTCTTAAATACTGGAAAATCAACCAATATTATATGATCCTACGCGGTATTTTTAATGTAAAAATCCATTGTATAGAATAAAATTAAAACAAACCCCATACTTTTTAGTGGGAATGTTTTCCACGAAAATGTAATTTAATTAGACGCCCTAAAATTAGAAACAACGCCGTCCCAGTTCTCTAAATGAAAACAATGCAATATAATCTGTTCCAATTAAAAGGTTGGCGCTCAAGTTTTTATACCGAAACCGTTGCAAACAAAATATAAATGAAAACATTTGCATACTGCAGCAAGCAGCTGTATGTCCACTTGTTTCTACGTAATAAAAACAGAAATAATATTCTCAGCAGTAAAATGAATTTTTGTTGTCCTGGGATTCATACGTATCATCGGGGTATAAAATATGTATCCTTCAATATAGCCTCATACAATATGCAAAATTCTTGACTACGTACCGGTACTCGTTTTATCTTTACGCTAGCCTTCAAGGCTATGGTGCGAGCGTTACCGGCTTCAAATCCTGGTGGGAACACCCAGATTAGATGGAGATAATGAGAAAAATAATCACGCGTTGCTCGTGACTTTTCCAATCCCGTGAAACTCATCGCATGTTCTCGGTTAATAAAAAAGGTAGCAATTGTTCTTAAGGTGCGAGCGGTCGCTGGATAAAATCCTTATGAGTAGGGAACGGATGTGTATCCAAACAATATTACTTACATATTTGATGATGCATGGCGTAAAGCAAAACTAGTCGTAAACACGAAGGAACGGAGCCCCTATGTCAACATATCTAACAATGGCATGAATATGTAGTACCTGGGAATTAACAATAAAATACTCCTGTAAAAGCATCTACAGCCTTATGTAGGACATATGTACACATAATGTTTACATAAATTCTACAAGATGTCAAAAGTAAATAAAAATTAAATTTTAATGTAGGCCTATAACGCACGTAGATCATAATTTTCTTACAGTACAAGCTCACGTATGCCTTTTGGCATATGCCGTTTTCTGTGTCATATGCTTTATTTCAGTGGATTACAATGTATACTCTCAATTTCAAAAATAAAATAAAATATTTTGTTTTCTTTGAAACTATATTTGAGCTGATAAACTCTTCTCTAACGTGGCATAATGTCACAGGAGCAAACTTAAACAATGAAGATAGTATTAATGTTTTCTTTGGTTGCAATGATATGTTTCTCTCTCAATCTAAATTTAAGTTTATTAAGACTACTTATTGGAACATAAATTGCACTATTGATACTTGAATCAGGTGTTGCTGTTATCCAACCTTATGTATTTGTAGTATTAAGAACATTATGTTTTGGAGGAGTTAACTAATGACAAATCATGCCAACCACCCATTTCACCCTAAGTCATCTCGAATATTGCACTTACTGTCAGATTATTCTAAGTTTCTAGGATAATAGAGTTTTCTTTTTATTTTGTATTTTATTACTGCTGACTGTAGAAAATACTTCCTGTACCTACATTTACATACCGTATTAAGTTCACTGTATAAAAATGGATGTCAAGATACGAGAGTTTTTAGTTTTCGTTACCGGTATCTATAAAGTTGCATTGCCGGATAGCCGCATAATTATAATTCATTAAATAAAAAATAATTTTTAAAGAAGAGAAATATATTCACCACTTATTTTATTACTTATTACCAAAATAATGGTAATTACCAGCACACGCCTTAATTCCATCTATAAATATGTAGAGTAAGTTGGCTTGGCCCTACAAAGAATTTATTCCGGAATTTAAACAAATCAACTGAAAAACACAAGACTTCGGTTAAAGTGAAGAAGGGAACAGAGTCTTGTGATTGGTTGCGGTAGTAAATACATGCACGTACATCTACATAACGATCCAGGTCGTACAAGACAATCCCGGGCTTTACCTTACAAGGCAGTTATATTGACATCCTATTCCAATTAGCTCGAATACCTCCATAATCCGACTTAAACCCACTTCATTGTTTACAACCTCCCTGGAGATGCTTCAAGTCTTCCTCTATATTCTGGTAAATGTCAAACATTACTTCACTTATCTCACTTCTATTATTATGTAAATTACAATATTACATTAAATATTACATATTTATAACATAAATATAATTGTGACTGTCCGCATGTCTTGGCCATGTACATTTTTATTTCAAAATTGTTTCTTCTTATATTGGTTTAATTTAAATGTAGACTCGATGATTCACATGAAAAAGATATTTCGTATGTTTATACCTACCAAGCATTGGATGTGGATAATTGTTCATCCCTTTCCTGCAGCAGAAACATTTCTTACTCTTTTGAATGCATAAAAGTAAATTATTATTATAATAATATATTCATTATAGTGGTTATGAGCTATATTCTATTAATTTTACAGTGACAGGTTAGCGCATATATCATTGACCAACCTAGTATAAGATTATGTGGAATTTCATCAATCGTAAGAATCTATCGTCATAATTTTACGGTATTATTTTTATCGCCCTCATTTAATCGCACCAAAATGTAAATTCACAAGGATTCAATCAATGAAACAATCATTGAACACAGTGATTGAGTACCCTATATGCTTCATACGAGCTGAAGGAGATATGGACGCAATGTATAATTTATATGTCGTGAAGAATTTTAAATCCCGTAAAATAATAAATGTAACTTAATATTAATTGCACGATATTATTAGTAGCAAGGAGTTTAAATTAAAAAATAACACAGCTCATGCAGGATGAATATCGGCGGTGTGTTTAATTCATTTTTGTGACTTTGATCATTAGATCATTACATGCTCAATTCTGGGATTATTCGCTAAATAGTCACAATAAATGTAACTCGAGATCGTTGGTCATGAATTAATCGATAAAATCCAGACCTATGATAATATGCAAACTAGTTTTTTTAATAAATTGAGGTAGTGGGGGTAGTATAACTGCGTGGATTAAAGGGGCCAGTAGATAGCATAAACAAAATTAAAGTATAATTTGTGTTTTGTGATTATGCCCAAGATTTATGTAATAATTATCTTATCCGCAGAAGGGCAACAGCGAGTACCAAGATCGCTCTTTTGGTGGTAATGATCTAATTGTCACTAGTATGAGAAAATATCCACTGCATGAAGAATTTATTTGTCTTGAAGCTGCCACGTTTGTGGACTATATCGTCCTCGCATTAATGTTTGTATTCAATTTGCACGAAATTGCCACTTCATTGAAAAACCACAAAGGGATTTTTTTCTCCTTCTCCCCCCCCCCCCCCACCCCCCGGTGATATTGAAAGTAAGGATATTACTCATTAAGTAGAGCACTGTTCAAGTTTAGGACTTTTTTTTTAAGTAGATGCTTGTTTACCCTTTTTGTCTCCTTTGTTATCTCGTGTAAAATTTACATTTGTGAATATGTTGTGTACATTTCCTACCAGCCGATTTAATATAACTATGTCTTCAACATGAAAATTCCTTCTCAGTCATGTTGATCACTCTCAGATGTTTATATACCAGTATTCAATATCCACATGATCGCTTAAATACCTTAATAGTCTTAGGTCATTTATTACGAAAATCGCAAAATGCGAATTAGATAAGGAATTAAAAAGAGATTACATAGAATAGCTTAGTAAACAGGCAATGGATTTTCTTTTTAAGAACATCAACTAAAAATTGATACTGCATTCATAAATGACGGACTGTATGATCTAATGGTAAGCGTGGCTGACTACTAATCAATAGGCCTGAGTTCGATCCCGGCGTACCATTGGATTTTTCTGAGGTAAGAGAGTCTAGAACGGGGTACACTCAGCCCCATGAGGACTAAAGAGGATCCTTTCGTGAAGACTGCCAGTAAAGACCGTCGGTATCTGCATTAGGGACGGGATATCGAAAGCAAAATATCGATACTGACATTGATACAAAATTGAGTTCATTTCGTGTTTTTAATGTGCTTTGCTTTGAGATTAAAATGCTAAGAGAAGCTTGAGCTGCCTGCACGACGTCACCTTACATCTATCGCAAAAGACGAGAACTTCATAATAGCTAAACGCCGAGCTCAGCCGAGTCATTCGTTCGATGAATTACAAGGTATTCTAAAAACTAAAAAATTAGTTGATTAATTATGGTCGATGCAACTTGCCTGTAATAGTAATTAAAACACTCATATAAAAATTATGATGCTCATGTCTCAATAAATGCCATTATATTATTAAAATGTATATATTTAAAAATAAAATATATCAATACTTAATCCAACAATACGTAAACGAGGAATTCTTGCATTTTACTCAATTCTATTTCCATGAAATTTAACTATTTTTTATATTAAGTTTAAATGTTGTATCACTTGAAATTTTGTGCTTATACCTTACTGGAACTTTCTGGACGGAAATAAATAAATAACGTAAAAACTCACACTAGGAGTCATATACGTCAGTCTGCCACATGCCCTTGTCTGATTTATAACCCCTTTGCACTTCTAGAACTTTCTAAAACCGTGTCTTATCTCAACTACAGAACATCCTAAAGAAAAGGAAAAGAAACCGAGTCCTCAGGGTTTGTTCACACATAAAACACAAGTAGGCTCCTTTTGAATTATCATTCTTTTTGTCACCAACAGAAACTGATATCAGTCATAAAACTTAATCCAATTGGAAAATTATAAACCAAATAAAGCAAGATATAAATATAAACGAACCGGTTGTTTAGCATATATGGCTTATCGTTTAAAAAATACCAGACGAACTGGACGAACAGGTAATGGCATGGAAACTCATTCGGGACGCATTGATCATAAACCCTGAGCTCGAAAAATCTTTGTGTGTTTTTCTTTCGCTCGCAGTGCGAATGCCGGGTTATATTTCTTTATCCTAGATTTTATAATAGATGTTCGCACTAACGAAAAGTTATCCAAATCACATAGGCCAATCGATAGTCGATGTAAACATAAATAAAGAAATAAATAAATAAATAACTGAAAAAATTAAAAATACAGTATTAAAAGAAGTTAAAACTCAAAGTGTAAAAATATTCAGGGTGAAGTTCTTCCAAAACAACAAAGCTTCGTCTCACTCCACCACCTGAGGCCCGGGCTGATTTTGGGGAATGGTTTCAAAATGAGTCCCTTCCTAACGATGGTAACTTATTATCCTCTAATCCCAGAATCAGTGAATTTAGAGAGAGTACACATTCTTCTCATGTGGCGAAAACTGCCATTTTTACACCTGGTTCGGAAAAAACTGCATAAATAAATAAAACTTGACGGTATTGCTCCTAACTCTTTCATGAGGTTCGCCTCCTATTACTCACTAATACCTACAGCTAAATCGCAGGGAGGAAATATTATCTGAATAGCTCTAAAAACTGAAGCTTTCATGTTTTGGAAATAACTATATACCTAAAATTACCTTCAATGCTACCTATATTGGGTTTGGGATTAAGGCACAATACGTTTTGTAATAGTATTTACTTCAAAACATTTTTACTTGACCCGATCTAATCCCAGTTCTTCCCTTCACAATTAAACGAAAAATGGGATCCATTTACTGTAAAAACAAAAAAATTACTGGGAAAAGTACAAATCAAATTCCTTAAGTTTTTAATATTTAAAGTTTATGGCTGTTATCCATTGTTTATGAAATACGATAAACTACTGGAAAATGTTAAATTCCAAGCTTTATCACATACAAGAGTATTTCACTCATTAAGCTTTTTGTATAAATTTGGCTTCCTTTTTATTAAATTATTCGTCTCGTTAAATAATCACAGAATATGTTTCATAGATTAAGTTTTTTACAAAACCAATACTAATTTTTATTTCACTATTTGTCCTTTTACCCGTTTCAATTAGAATTCATGGTACACAGACCATTTGTCATATTCATATATTTTCAGTTTATGTATTGTTTAAAAGAGATTTAAGATAATCCTACAAACCCTTAAACAAATAAAATTTTGAATGATGAAACTGTTATTAATGTCTCGCAGTATTTCACCAATCTCACATTCTCCCTCCTCTCTGTACCTCTTTCTCTGTCTCTATATATATCTCTCTTTCAACCGGTACTCTATATTATATTTCCCCCGTGCTCTACTCTCGACAGGTCCAGCAAATATCGATTTAACAAGGAATAGGAATAGTCCACGTGCTGCTCGCGGTATATGTTCATCCGATGAGTTTTCATTTTGGAAAAAAACGATAGTAGTAATAATAATAATAATAATAATAATAATAATAATAATAATAATAATAATAATAATAATAATAATAATAAAAGCACTACCTCCCATCGCCCATTGCCAATTTAATGAAAATTGGTTGACATTTTTAGATGCTGACCCAGACCTTGCTCGGATATCACACTATGCGCCACTCGAATGATAAACCACCTCAGGGATTTAATGGAAATAGATTGAGATTAAAATTGCTAGAGAAATATTTAATTCCAACTGATATAGATCTAAAAAAAAGTGAATTCCTTATACTGCCCTCCATTTATCTTGTACAGATTACAGAACAGAACAGAACAGAACAGACCAACAGACAGTCAGACATACATTTTTCCCGTCCACCATAGAATCTTAGAAAGTACCGTTCTGGCACTTAATAAATGCCACAATTTATCAATTAATTTTGCATCTTATATTTTATTGTTTAAAAATTAAAACTAAAGGGATAGTTTGTATTAATAATACTCTCAGTACAACTTACATCCGGTAATAAATTGCCAGTCGTGTAGTACAGATCTTTTTTGCTTTAAAATTAATGTAGGTAAGTTTACCGTAAATTGTGAAACAAAAAATAATTGGTTCAATATGTCAGATTGTAAAACCGATTTGTGTATATCACAATAACATTATTTTATAACGCCTCCATTAGGGCGTATTATAAAACCGATTACACTTCCAGTAACGGATTTTGAAAGATCTACAAGTATGGCTAATTGACTATTTGTTATTACCTCTATTGTTTATGCCTTAGATTTACATTTTTTTTTAACTTCAAGACAATTTCGTACATTTCCCACACATTACGTAATTTTTATTGCATTTATAGGACAGGTAAAATAAAAAAAATGGCGGGAATGTTGGCTCATTGAACTACCATAAGCATGCAAAATTTATTGATTTTAACTGCCTTTTAAATGTCGAAAGAGTGACTGGATGTCTATCATAGGCGTAGCGAGGGGGGGGGTTTGGGGGTTTGAACCCCCCCCATTGATTAAAAAAAGGAAAATTGTATAATTTTTTTAAGTCTGCCCATAAATTGCTTAATACAAGTATAAAGCGTGGGAAGCTTAAAACTCGTTATTTTGCGTCTTAATTTTTAAAATTTTCCGGGGAAGGACCCCCGGAAGCTTAAAACTTGTTATTTTGCATCTAAATTTTTAAAATTTTCCGTGGGAGAACCCCCGGAAGCTTAAAACTCGTTATTTTGCATCTTAATTTTTACAATTTTCCGGGGGAGGGCCCCCGGACCCCCCTCTCCTTCCATACTTGCCAGACCCCGCGGATGTTATAACCCCCCCCCATATGGTCGGCCTGGTTACGCCTATGATGTCTATCACACCCATAATGGTCTACATTACAGACGTTAAGGTTAACCTACTTTCCCATGAGCTAGGAAACTTTAAATTGGGCAGCCTTTTAGGTTTTAGCTTGTAAACGACGGAAAAGTTCTAAAAAGTTCAATTTTTTTATTATCTTCCCCCGAAAAAAATACTTTGAAAATTCTTACCGACAGTTTTTAGCCTATAATCAACGAAAAACCAGTACTGTTTTCTAATGTCCCTGGATTTAATTCTGCCATTTTCATATTAATACGTTGTAAACAGATTTAAAAATAGACGGTTGTTCAAGATTGCCGCTACGAAAAGTTTTGGGGTATGGCAATACTGGGTACGGACCGCGATCTTCAATTTTTTCGGGCGAGGCCTTCTTGATATGGACTGTTTTCAGCATTACGGAGTGTTTAGCTCAGGATAAAGTGTGTTACTGCGGTTGAAGGATGAAAATTTCAACGGTTTCCGTGAATGACAAACGTAACATTTCAATAAAAATTCCCACATTTACATAAAGTATTACCCTATTAATCTTACGTATCTGCTTTTATAAGATTTTCTATGAGTGTTCTTGTGGGTTACATCCATTTATGTACCGTATATATATTACTGTAATTGGGCGGCAAGATACGAATTAGGAATTAAAAGTAGTAGGGGTAGAATAATGACAGTGTAGAACAATGAAGTATTTAAATCGGATAAAACATCAAAACACAGTACTCTATACGAATGTTTCAGCTTTTTTAAACAAGAATAGCTTTGAGAATAATTGGTTAAACAAAATTGAGGAGTTTTCTCGATTAGAACCCATGTGGTTATGGTTAAATCAACATGCACGTGGAAATTCGCTATACACAATTATGAAGAGAAGATGCAATGATGTAGAAGAGAAACCAAATATTAGCACAAGTTTTAGAATAAAAGAGATCTCTTGTGTTTTTATACACATGAAAACCAGATGGGGTAGAGAAAAATATGTTGAAGTATGCAACTATAAAAAAAAAAAAGGTAGGCATTGCCTGGTGGAGGTTGGGGGTATGGAAACTAAAAGGCAGAAGAGGAACCGTTGGAAAAGGAATTTGCCCTTTATGTAATCTGAGTGAGGATGCCAAACACATTCTGACTGAATGCAATAGGGCTAGCAAGTTCAGAGAACAGTTGCTTGAATCATACTTTAGTAATATTAATAGAGATATCGCTAATATTGAAATAATTTATGTACATACTGCTGAAATGCTCAGATAAATAGAAAATACCTCTTCAGAGTTAAACAATTTGTGAGGGGTCTGTCAATATTGCCTAAAATGAGTACTAGTTACTAGTGGAATTTTGTTTTGTTACTTATTGTACTGTTTAGAGTTTTTTTCTGATGTACAAACATCCCAGTAAATAGCCTAAAAGGGATGTGATTACACCAGAGTTTTAGGAGAGACAAATAACAATTTATTTCCACAGTATTGTTGCAATATTTAGTTCAGTCCACCATATATTTTTACACAGTATCTTATACTATATAAAAATATCTGAGTGGGCTGATCTAAATAGTGTAACAATGCTGTGAAAATAAATTGTTATTTGTCTTTCCTAAAATGGTATTTTGACTTATTCGCTTTTTCCCTATCACGCTAGAATTATGCTTGGCAATAAATATTATTATTATATAATTATTTTGCTGTATATTTGTACACGATTATTATCTTTTATGTTTAAAGTCTTAATGAATAAGTACTCCGTACAGTAATTGCTGAAATCATGCAAGACCAAATTAATAAGATGCAATTTCATAAAATAATGTAAACGAGGACACTGAGTCTGGCGTATATAAAATAGGGTTTTAATTAGCGCACCTTGATAATAGAATAACTTGGAACTCACAAGATGCACCGCCCGGGGCGATGCGCGTTAATTTCAGGTCAGACGCTCAGCTCCGCGCTGAGCAAAATATAATGCAATGTCTCGCCTCGGTGTTTTATATTAAAAACAAATAAGCTATGTAATTTTCAGCAAGCAATAAAACAAAGAATTACACGCCCCTTTGATATTGCTACTACCGTATTAATAGTGTAAATGAGGTCGAACTCATTTGATGAAATTCGTTATTTTCCATTCATTTAATTTAAGTTCTTCATTCCGGAAATTTTATAAAATGAAGCGATCAGTTCTGGTATACACGTCAGTATTACCTTGAAAACGGTCAGAGGATTATCTTTAAGTGTGGGAAATATGTAGGATTTGTGCGCAATGAAGAGTTACATTAGATAACATTATTGTTTGTGCAGGCAATTTTCATATTTTCTATTACTAGAGATAATGTATGCAATATTATATTACACTATAATCAAGCCTTTATTTATAAATGGGCAGATTGAGCATTTGTCCAGGACGGCAAACCTAAAAAGGATGGCAAAATATGAAGGGGGAATTCGTTTATAGGCCTAATATTAACATAATGTGAACATTTAATTAAATATATTTTTGCACATGTTCCAAAATTAAAAATATATTAATTATTTTAGTAAAATATCAAACATTGACTATATTACGTACTACAAAATATTTTTAGGGTTTTTAGATTTTTTGTAAATTAAAGTACAGAAGCAATCATGCATTTTTCGCCAGAATGTGATTAGTTTTATTTTAGAAAAAAATAATTTGCGTAACAAATTTTTTATTCGTAAATCTTTTTATAATATTAACGTAATATGAATATAATTCAAAATAATTTAGAATGCAGGAAGCAGTGCTTCGCTTCGACAATTTAACCTCAAAGCAACGCACATTAAAAGCACGAGAAATGAACATAATTTCTAACAATATTAAAATTAGAATGATAATTCGTTCACATTGACCGCGTGTAAGCAGAGGTGGAAAGGTGAAGTCAGACTGACTTTATACTTTATTTTACTTTAAGTAGAAGGTTGTTTGCTCTTTTAAGGCTTGAAGACTTTTTCGCGTAAGGTATTAATCATTATCGGAAATGCCTAGTTGGAAATTGAGTTGAAATAACAATATCAAAAATGCTATAATGAACGCCAGTATTTCAATGATGTCATTAAGATACGGTTACTTCCGATTAATAAGAGTATTATAGTATAGTAGAACAAAAAATTGTCGCAGATTTGACGTAGGCCTACGGTAGGTTTTAACATAAGGAAGAAATGTTTAAAGAATTTTAAATGATCTTACAGTGAGGGAATTTAATATGGCTTTTTTTTTTTTTCCTTCTTTTTTTTTTTTTTTTTTCTTCTTCTTCTTCTTCTCAGTCAGTAAAGAATATGAACTGTTTCTGCATGCAAGACTTTGGGTTCTGCTTCTGAATATGGCCAGCGTTCATAACACTTTCTTCAGCGAGATCTGTCCCAGCTTCAAGCAAAGCAATTTTTCTGCTCAGAACAACTGCTTCCACGCTGATTTGCATTCTCTACGTATATTTTAAACAAAAATCTACCGAATACTCCACACTCCCTCTCCAATGACCTACCATTTCTTCTAAACAAAGATGAAAGATTCAATAATGTCATTTTCAAACAACTTCCATCTTGAAAATAAATCAAAGTATTTAACCATATATTAAAATAGATTACGAATCTAAGAAACGGTAGAAAATCATGCTTATTACAATATAATTATAATTTTGAATTCTCGTTTTAGACCCAATTGAAAGTTATACTTAGCAAGAATCTAGACATAAAGAAGGTAACAGGCCTACTACTATTATAATGTGAGACGTGGTCGCTTACTCTTCGGGAAGAACATAAGCTGAGAGTGTTCGACAACAGGGTGCTTAGGAAAATATTTGGGCCTAGGAGAAATGAAAACGGGGACTGGAGAAAACTGCATAACGACGAACTTCATAACCTATACTCGTCACCGGATATAGGAAGAGTAATTAAATCGCGAAGGATGAAATGGGCTGGACATGTTAGGCGCATGGGGGAGGAAAGATATATCTCAAAAATATTGACGGGGGACCAGGAGGGAAAATACCACTTGGAAGATCTTGAAATACCAACAGTAAAACAGGAAATAAGTAAGTACAGTATGGCCTACCAGAATCGTCTAAACAAACACCCCAATTCATATGCACTGAATCTCCTGAACAATGGGACAAACACGTGTAGGCTCAATAGAAATAGAGTTTTGGACTTGATCTACAGATTTAATTAAATGTCAAACAGATTTGTTATGTTATGCAAATATTAGCCACTGGGCTAAATTTGTAACATGTTCATTCTTGTATCATTATTAAGTATTGTTCATTGTAGAACAGATTGTAATGTTGAAGAAGATTAAAAAAAATATATATTTATCTTATTATTGAATGTTTAGTATCTTTGATAAGTATGTTTTAAAATGTGCTGAACACGCTGATGTATACACAGTAAGTTTTTGCATCAAGTACAGGAATCACTCAGCAGTTAATGGTTCGGTACATCAAAGCATCTTCTCATCTTTGGTCAGTGTGCCGTAATGAAACGAGTTAGTTAAACGTATAATTACACAGCGTACTACAACGCGAAACAGCACATCGGCTTTAAATACGGCTGTAACAACCCCATCCAAAAACTGCAACCAACATCATGCCATCTCTTTCGTCCTCTGTCTCTCTTCCTCTCCAGGGTTTGATTCTAGTTCTCACTCGCTCGACTGTGGTGAAGTTAAATCAGGGGAGGCCAACTTTTACTGTTCTCTACTAATGCAATTTATAGATAAAAACGCCTATCGTATCGACTATAAATTTCCAAGCTGATGTTTAATCAAAACTGCAAATTTTGAGAAACACTTTTGAGTTCAAAATAATGTTCATAAAAATGTCCGAGTACGTTTGTGAGTTGAACAGCATATTTTCAGAGTTTACTATCGATAACTATGAAAATTTATATTCTAGTTAGAAGGCTTAGGAGCAAGTGATAAGAAGAATGTAGACGATCTTATCTCTACCCCTTCTACGATTTTATAAACTGACTTTGTTTTTATTTCATTAAATTGATTTACGAGTTTCTTAAATTTAAAAAAGTTTATCCCGGGTGCAATCCCAAGAACGTATTCTTAATAATATCCGCTGAGAAAGATTCTTGCTTTAATAGGAAGGTTATTTAAAACTAAGGTTGTAACTATTCACAATAAGATTCAACTAAAGGGGAGGAATGTGAATTTTTAAACATTTTTATTATGTAGTATAAAATATTAGGCCTAACCTTTTTACGCCTATAGAGACCTCATAGCTATAGCAACGTAACAATTATTTTTAAATAATCTGGGAGCCCAGATTTTCGAACCAAAGCCCCCAAAACATGGTTTTACTAAAACCTATTGGCCATTTTTAAAGACAAATTCAAACACCTTTTTTACATTTTAGTTGAAAAATGCTCTTAAAATTGTTGTTCTTAACTTTTAGAATACTTTATGAATTTCAATTTTTTAAAAAATATACCTACATATTTTTGCAGTTAGCAAAATTCTGTTAAAGAAAAAAGTTTCCTAGTGGTTTAGGAAATCTGAATGCCAAATTTTATCCACATATCTTTAATAGTTCAGATGATATATCAATTTGGCAATGCTGCAAAAGAATGAAGTCGCGGTAAACGGCAGTCAAAGTTCAGCATGCTCTTCAGGAATCTCGCTTTAAGACTTCCATAAGCTGCTGCATTTTACGCCTTCACTTTTCACTTTTCGCAATAAGATTTATGCATTCTTTTATTTATTTCTGACTCTTCATAAACCATATTAGTGAATTAGTATTTTACAAGGCAGAGAGACATCAAAAGCATCAAAGGAAAAAGAGGTGCGGAGAATCTTTAAAAACTATAGTCTCAGCACAAATAAGAACAAATACGCACAAATTGTTACGCAAAGTATTCTATACATTTCAGAGAATATTTTAAAGCAAAAAAATTTATTAATTTCATAATTTTTCATCAAAACATACCGTCCTCTTTCCTTAAATTATAATTTGTCCCCCTAGATTGTTGGAAGAGCAGCTATAAGCTAGATGTCTGGCCTACATCAGTATCCTACGTCTCGTTCCGTTAAAGTTTGGAAGGAAAGGCAAACGGCTTTAGTACCGTACAATATAGCCCTAATATCTTTATGCGCTAAATTTTAATTTTGAAATCGCTAATAGTTTAAAATTATAATTTTAGTTCTTATCAGTATTCGTGCAAGGCAGAAACAAAACATCGCAGGCCCAATGTGGCCCACTAATTCTAGTTTATACATCCCTGCGTTGTATGATCGAAATCTCAACATCAGCGCCATTGCCACCTGCGACCGACATCCAGTTGATACATAAACAAACAAGTGAAAGCATTATTCGAAAAACTGAAGAGCTAAATGTTCAAAATGATTGATTACCTCGTGGTCTCTGGTCTCCATTCTGAAAGTCTTTTATTACCATTCATTTGCAGGCAGCTGTAATTTACATACAGTCTCCCTCTAGTGTGCTACAAGTTATGTGCACTTACAACAAATCAGTTACTACTGCTGTTCCGATATATTCCAACTGTATCGATCTTGATACTTGCACAAATTCCCTCAAGATGCACTGATGCGTTGTTTCTTAGAATTGATGGAATTGGTGGAATAAAGGCCACTGGGCCTTCTCTCCATCCAACCAGGATTATTACAATTAAATTTTACAATATAATACAAATACAATATAATTACAAATAGGCCTACAGCAAAACACAGACAATGCTATTATGGTGTAAGGCTTATAATTAAGAACTAGTAGATTCTGATGTTGTATAGTGTGTAGATTTTAACTATATAAAGAAAACAATTATACCTATCAGGCCTACAAACTCAATTTATGACATGTTTACTACTTAAGGTTTACACATTGTTACTAAGAAAATATATAAAAGAGAAATGAAAAATGTGGAAAGCAATTTTTATAACCAATATATAAATAATTGGAAATGGAAATATTTATTTACAAACGTGATATATTATAAGAGGAAAGTTAGGAAAATTATAATAATGTGTAACTCACACTTTTAAATAAAAGTTTCCATTTTACAATAAATTATAAATTAGTTATAACGAATTGTTTTCCACATTTTTCATTTCTCTTTTATATATTTCCTCATTAGTTTTACCACGAAATAACTGGTACTGAAATAGGGTTTCAAATCAGTATATCTATAAAAAATATTGTATCCATGATTTTTATTATGATTGAAAGAGGTACGTTTGAAAGAATCCCTCGCTCTACTCAGAAACTATCTCCATTCATGATACAGGAAGATCGCATTCTAATATTATATTTATAAGGTATTTATTTGTAACATTGAATTACGTTTCAATTGTATATTAATGTATCACTTTACGGGCTGTAGGCATACCTGTTATTTGTAATTGTTAATATTTGTTTAAGTGTTGTTTCAGTTATTTGTATGAAAGGCTTAATATTATATGTATAATTATATGTGTGTGTGTGTGTTTCTTGGAATTAACAAGGTCACTGTAATGTTTCTTTTGATAATTATACTCAGGGATTCTTTTAAAATGTTGCATCGCCATCTGTACGTGATTAATTAATCTTGATTTACTTTAAACATCTAACATATTTTTTCATGTTATTAGGAAAAAATGTATGATTCCAGGACCTCCCCAAATCACGATAATAGCAGATATCATCAATTTATGAATAAACTTAGGCATAATTGAAGCGTTTGGTTTTATAAGGGTCTAAGTGCCAAAATCATTATTTTTCAGCTGATAATATTAAAAGGATCTATGTACCCAGACCAATGCATTTCAGAAGTGTCCAAGGTCCAGGGAAAACCACGTTAATAGCAATAAATTCCAAGATATAGCGCTGTGTCTATCTCTGGCACGTCTTTCTGTGGGTCTATGTCTTGTTTTCTACGCAATCATGATTTTGGCACTTAGACACTTATATTGTAATTATATGTTTATTTTTCTAGTATGCTTTGTTAATGGGTAACGTTTAATGAAGGGAACCATGATAGGCCTGTATTTGTAATAGTGTATTCTAAATTCATAAACTAGGTCGATAAAAATATATACAAAGTAATTATAGTCTACTAGAAAAGATGCTTGATTAAAATAATTTTTTCAAATGTTCTTTTAAGAGAAATCAGGCTCTTGAAGAAGTCTTATTCTTCCCATTTTAATAAAGCTACTGCAAAGCAGTTAAAATGAAAAGAAAATAAGACATGGAGCTGATTTGAGAAGTTAGTGCACCAGCCTAAAAGGAGTATGTCGTTCAGTTTTTAATCAAAGTATGTAAGAGAGCAAGAAATTGAAACTTTCTCCATGGTAACGAGCTGTAAGATAGTCTCTAATAGCATTAAGGTAAGTAACGTCGAGTGTGTGAGACGCTTTGAAGTTTACTCTTCTAATTAAAGCATTAAAGGAGTTATTCAAAATGGCACCCTCGTCTTTTTAGCTTCCAGCATATTTCACATCAGTTTTACATGGAGTGGCTCTTATGCAATAGAAGAGAATGTCAAGTGCATCTCATGTCTTCATTCAGTTGAAACGTGCATTTCCGTCCTTGCGCTCAAGTGTCCATATAAACAGCAAGTGTATTAATGCAGATTAATTTAAAGGAAAATTGCAATAACTTTAATTTTACATAGACTTTACCACTCTATTCTATACGATATGAGGAAGAAGACAGCCAAATAACGTAAATGGAGGAATCTAAAACAGTATTCTGTAAACCTAGGCCCGTATCTTATTCTATTTACTACTTGATTATCTTTGTTGCTGTTAAGACAGAGTAAAACAGTACAAAGGATTTAAATAGATATTTACGATGTAAGACCGTTATATAGGACTTGACAGGCAAGCACGAAGTTACAAAACGAGCTATATCAAGTTCTGTTATTCGTGTTAGTCTGTTACTTTGAAATTTTCAACAAAGCCTTTATAGGCTACATGCCAGTAAACAAATCACTAAATTCATTTTTAAGTAAAACAGCTTTTTAAAAATTATTTTAATTATAATTTAACAACATTTAATAAACTTATGTTTAACCATTGTTTTCTAAAAGAAATACTTGATTTTATTACGAAATAAATAATAACGTTTTTGTGATTTGGAGTATCCATATATCAAATCTGTATTTCGGTTCCAAAAATTTGAAAAAATTCACCGGAAGGACTTTTCGCTAAAAAAGCAATTAAAAATCACAGCATATTAATTTTTTAAGACGTAATAAATTTACTCCTTTGAAAAATTTGGTGTATATTGTGGTAAACGCTTCCAGAGTCATGTTTAAGAAAATGAAGAAAATCATGTATAAAACATTTAGAATTTCTAAATTTCACAGGTCTGTCCCCTTGTAGTACTTTTCAATTAGAACATATCTTACCTTTGCATTAGACTCGAAAGACTTCTGTGTGTGATTTAAAGCTTAGGTTACAATTTTACTAAACATGTTACAAAGTAATTCCCATACTTAGAACTGTACAGCAGGTTTTTCCATGTTTGCAAATCATCCTGGCGTCGCGTTTCAGTCTAATCATGTAGTAGCTCTCGTAAATTGAATTCTTTGAATCTTCAAGCTCAGTTTCCCATACGCCAGTCAGATGGAAAAGGGTTACGCTGCTACCTTAGTTAAACAGTATTAACCAGTTAGCTTTTCAACATTCAGACGAGCAAATGAACGCATTTGCTGGAAGGTATAAGTCTGGAACAAATTCGATTTACTGCTTACAGCTTATTTATTTTTAATGTTTGCTGAGAGAAGGTTTGTGCGGCTGGTATGTTTAAGTCAATGATAAAGTAAAATGTTACCAAGGTGATAAAAAGTTGGATAGAGAATTCATGGAAAACTCCTGGAATTTCACTAAATAACTTATCTGCACGTGAGCTAGACTTTTAGTATAATCGTGCCAGTGTTGTGACTTGTGGCTCTGCTTAATTAATATGTTTAAAATTAAATATTAACAATCTTGGAAAGGTGAAGTCAGAATGAAAAATTCAATGCTATAGCCGGGATTTGAACCAGGATGTTCGGCTCTCCGTGCTGATGCTCTAACCAACTGAGCTACCATGGCAACGTCCCGGTACAACATTAAATTCTCCAACTGACTCACAATCCCAGTATATCACTAGGCGTTCTCAATATGAGATACGAACCCAGTGGCGTTGCGGACGTTTAATGCATGGAGAGAAATGTAGTTCGTAGGTAATTTTTTGAGCGAAACTAAATACTGTGTTTGCTTACGTTTGTGCTTTGTCAAAAACCTTCTAGTTTATGGACCAAATTCTCAAAGCTCAATTAGTTATTTATGCTATTTTAAATTTACTTGATTAATAGATACACGATAATAATAGTAGGAATAACAATATTTGTGGGGAATAAAATTAAGAAAAATGGATAATTATATTTTATTTGTACGAAATGGAAGAGAACGACATTGACAACTGGTGATATCCTCCATTATTGCTATAAAGTGCTGGCACATTTTGTTTTACCCTTTACGTTTTTTTATTTTATTTTATTTTATTTATTATTATTATTATTTTTTTTTTTTTTATTTTTTTTTTTTTTAAATTTTTTCTTCTTCTTCTTCTTTAAGCCCAGCCCGTAAAATGGAACTTTACATGGACTAAGGTAGTTCTGTCACACAATATTTACGATCCAAAATAGCATATTTATAAGACATTCGCCAACTTTTTAAAATGTCTCCTTTAACCCAGGGTAACCTAAGAAAAAAAAATGTTCATTCCTTTACTGACGTTTTCAATTGCACTGGGCCGGTTTAGCAATAAAGTCGGGGAGTAGAGAGAAGTAAAAAGGAAGCTTAGAGTAGACGCAGATGTTAGTTTTTGTAAACGAGTCTGTGAACTCCGCGCGTTGTAATCAAGTTACCTGATTCAGAAGTTCATGAGTCCAGAAGAATGGAAGCTCCTGGCTTTATCCTTCCTAGCAGCTGTCCTAGACCCAGGCAGAAAATTACTTGAGTTCAAATGAATTCTGGCGTGTTGCATGAACCCGTCGTTACAGAAACAAAATGCAAACAGTAGACCTTGGGAGTAATTAAGACGGGAAAAGAGAATTCCTTGAGAATGTCATAAATCCGAACAAAGGCTAAGCATAGAATAAGTTAAAGAAGACGATGAAGACTTGGTAGAAATTCTTCGAATATCTTCAAATTATTTTCAGTTTTGTTGCATGTTAATTCGGATTTTCATCTTTACTTTACCCAGATTTCTTTAATTTTATTTTAATAAAGTAATCTTGTTTACTCGTTTTCAATTTCTACCAAAACATATTGCACTGTAATCCTGTTTAACTGAGAATACAACTGCTACTAGAATATTTATAAAGCTTACACGCCCTGAGTGATAAGAATTATCGCAGGCATTTTCAATTACGAGTAAATTATACATGTATTACCGTACGTGACGATGTACGTGCAGCCACTCTGATATCATTGTCTATTTAGCCCATGCGTCTTTCTTTAGATATTGACCAATAACATGTAAAAATGAGTCTGAAGACAGCCAATCACACACGTCATTCGCTCAATATTTATCGAATTTTCTTTATTACCTCCTACAAAAGTTATAAAGATACGTCCTTTTTTTCTTTATATTCTAATCAGGTCAGAGATTCTGTAGGCAAAGAGTTATGCATATGTCGCCATTGCATCTGATTTTAATATTTATTCTGGAAATACAGTGAATATTATTCTTACAACTGTTCAGGAAGCAGCACTGTAATATTTTACGGGAATTATGCTCCATAGTTCAGCAACGTTGGCTTTTATTAATTATCACCTCCTGTAAACATTATGAACACAAAACCTCAACAGTATGAACGTACGCTGCGGGTGAAAAGACCACCTTTGAGAGAAGGGAGATGAATAAGTAATCATTCACCCTCTTTCGATATGAACTTGTCAAACCGGCAGTCAGGCAACTGAGCATCTACATGTGTTTATAAGTGTATATTTAAAAAAAAAAATCCCTTTAGGCAGGCCTACAAACTGAGGTAGATTTCGAAGTGCTTTTGGTTCAATTTATTGTCTCTGCGCAGCACTCTTCATCTTTAGCCTTGGCATTCAAACATTCAAATCTCGCCTTATATGAGAAACTGGTTATTGATTTGTAGAGTACTCATCAAGAGCTTTTCAGCGATACCCCACAAGACGTGGCCTCAAAAATTTCGAATTTCCATCCCACACCCCCACTCGTACCCCCGAATAGTTGGTGTCACTGTGAACTCCATAGGGAGTACTCTAATTTATTCAAACAAAGTTTCCCTCTTTACTTCATAGGGACCTAGATATAAAGTTTTCAAAATTTCCACCCCCTCCCCCGACCTCCCCTTGGGTCAATTTTGCTCATTAATGAACCTGTCCGAACTATTGGGCCTAGAAATAACATAATAAAATTTGGTTCAAATATCTTCAAAATTACGGCCGCCAGCGTGTAAAGATAGAATATATACATATATATATACAGTAGTCTTATCACAAAATATATACATCACAAAAAAAAATTGAATGGGCGGTGGTTTCGTACTTAGGGAGGCATGAAACGTAAAGATATGAAAGAATTTTTCGAAAATCATGACATGGTATCGATTCCAATAGGTAGATATTTCTTCGAAATATACCTAAAAGTACTTAGGCCTTCCAGTATACATTGCTAGGAACAATTACAGTAACATACGTATGTAACAGCCTATGTTTTACGCAAAATAATCTTCAATATAACATTTCAGCAAATAATACTAGAATAAATTTTACTTTCTCGCATATACGTAGTATAGAGAAAGTATTGTGATCGTGACAAAAAATCGAAGTCGAGATAACACCGGGAGAGCAAGTTTCATGAAGCCTAGAAACCGAAAAAAATATTTTTGGAATGACGTCTGTCCGTCTGTCCGTCTGTCCGTGGACAAGCACAGCGGGTAAACGGTTCATTGTATTTACTTCATTTTTTGAATTAAGAACTTTTTCGAAATTTTGTCGAACCGCCCAGAAATTTAGTTTTACAACTGAAATATTAAGGGGACTTTTCATGAAAACTTTTTTAAAAAATTTGTTTTTTGAAAAAATGGCTCTAACGATTTTAATAAAAATTTAAAATTGTAAAGTCTTATCAGTGACTAATAAAATGGCTATATCCGTATTTCCACAAAAATGACTTAAGGGGCACTTTACTCGTATCCATTTTCAATTTTTCTAGATTATATCCATTACAGTAGGCGATACATGAAAACCTATCACAGTAAAGTTGTAGAAAAATTTAAAATGAACATTTTTTGTTTAACACATTTCTTTGTACATTTAACAGATATCAAGATAAAAACGAAATAAGGACAGCTTGAATGCGAATTTCAGAACATAAATGTAAATTAAAAAAATCTGATGTGAAAGTCACATAACTTCCTCTGCCCAAATAAAAGTTATCAGTATTCACATATCCTTGTACAGAATCGCAAGACACAATTTTACGCTAATTATCCTATAAATACCTTTTCTTTCAATGGTGCGACTAAAAGCGCAGTCTATATAACAAACTTTAAAAAAAAAAAAAAAAACAAATGACTGCAGACGTTTATTGAACTTTCTGCCGTAAAATATAATTTCCAAAATTTATCGAATATTTCCCTCAGATACATCTTTACTCTATGCATGGCCAACAATACATCTTTCTCACTTCACATTCTTATATAAAATAAGAGGCCGTGAAAGCGCGCGAATTCAGTTGTTCATCACGTAGGACAAACTTTCTACAAACAGTGGGTGGCTTGTAACTACCCTCAGAGAATTTTCTCGAAAAAATGTTTCAAATAAAAGTTTTAGCTCTTAGTATAAGCAACCTATGTGCAAAATTTAAAGAAAATCGTTAGAGCCGTTTTCGAGAAAATCGCGAAAAACGAAAATTTCTTCATGTAAAGTCCCCTTAAAAATAAGAGAAAATAGTCGCCAATCTTATCCTCACATCTTCAGAAGGTACCTGACCCAAATACGAAATTTTGTTTTCATACGATTTTCCGTTTTGGAGCTAGCTTGTTCACAGATATTTTCCACACAGACACACAGACACACAGACACACAGACACACAGACATGTTTCCAAAAATAGTATTTTTGGATTCAGGGGGCCTTGAAACGTGTATATATGCTAAAAACTCAACTTCGAATTTTGGGGTCGAAAACAATACTTCCTCTACCTATAGTACCTATGGTACGGGCAGAGGAAGTAATATGAATGACATTTTGTTGCCCCTAGCAACAAGAAAACTATAGGCCTAATGTACTTATTGTTGTGAAATGCAATCAGTTTAGCTCAGTCGCAATGAACACACTAAAACCAATTACAGCGAGGTGGTAGGCCTATGGGCTAACAGGGAAGAGGTCCTGAGTTCAAATCAAACCTCGTTGCCGCCCATATTGACTTGGGTTTTTCATGGTTCCGTCGTTCGCAAAGGCAAACGCCGGGTTTGTAGGACTTGCTTATTTTCCATAACTCATCGCCGCTATGTCACTGGATATTATAATCGTTTAAACTGAATATCACATAAGATATCACTAAAAAATAGAAACATGACGCGAATGAGTTGTTAATATAGACCAGCGTTTCTCAACCTATGGTCCCGCGGACTACCGGTGGTCCGCGAACACGGTGCAGATGGGCCGCAGACATAATTAATTTAAAAATATCATAAAGCAAGTGGGAAGTAAAGAAGTAGAAATTTTTCACATAAAATGGACACTAGATGTCAAAGGTTTAAAATCTTCGAAAATACAGGTCATATCGACTAAATTTGACTAATATTGAGCCAAAAAAAAACAGGAACTCTGCAAGAGGGGTCAAGCTCAACCGTCTCATTAAAAGTGAGTAATAACATAATTCCTAATTATATTATCAAATTGGTAATACATATTAAAGTGTGTTCAAAATATAATTTTACTGTCAATAGTTTCATTCCAATTCAATAACTGTGTTTCCGTCGGATTAAAAAAAATGTATTTCGTTATAACGACCTATAATTTAATACCCCAAATATTAAGAATATAGGCCTACATATAGCCTACTTTTAAAAATTGGATGTAAAATTTGGGGTCCGTAAAGTTTTTTACTCATTTTAGAGGTCCTCGGGTTCAAAAAGGTTAAGAAACGCTGATATAGACTAATGTTTCACGCAAACATACTAAACACGTGGTATGACCTACATGCAGTTAAAGCGCGCAATATAACCTAAGTAGTAGTAGTAGTAGTAGTGGTGGCGATATTCACATTTGCACGGACTGTGTGATGTACCGGTATTTTGTTTGTGAGCGAAGCAGAGTGACCAACTGCCCTTGTATATTGTTGCATATACTGTAGCTAAATAATGCATAACACTAACCACATAGTTAAGTTGCATTTTCGAATAATGTAAGATACACTGTTTGTAGGTTTCGAAAATGTGGCATATTATATCTCCCGCAAGGTTTGTCAGCCTGCCACCTCTCGTCTAGCGGTAAGACGTCACACCTCCCGCAAGGTTTGTCAGCCTGCCACCTCTCGTCTAGCGGTAAGACGTCACACCTCCAACGTCCAATCACGAGTTTCTTCATAATACTAGGACAGAAGAATTTGCTAGATCGTGGTATAAAAGAAACTGCATCGATGAAAATAGGTTGGGTGGGACCAAGGTGCGACTTATATTTGAATTTTCCCGTAGTAGTAGTACCGGTAGTACTAATAATATGCAGTTCTACTGTCATTGATTATTATTATTGTTATTACTCTTATTATTATTTCACGGTAAAAGCTTTGAACATAAAGATCGACCCTGATGCTTTCCGTTCTAGATACTTGTTAGTTTTATGAAAATGTAATAAGTAAAATTTAATTGTCTCTTTAATTTAATTTTGTCTGTGCTAGCCTTTAACACGTATATGCGAGAAAGTTTGTGCAACGTATTTTTGCACCATTTATTTAATCAGTTTAAATGTTTAATAAATGTTTTTAATCAGTTTATTAACTGATCGTGTTCTGTTCACACAAAACAGCCACATTGATAACTTAATGTCATGAATGCCTCGTGTCTTGGTAAGTCACTCGTGGCATTACCTATGATAATCTCTCATTTAAAAAAATAATAGTTCCGATTATAGAACCTTCCCCGAAACACGTACATTTTCTTTGTAGTTCTTACTTTCTATTTTTTTTAGTACATATATTCTTTCTCCGTATAGAAGACAAAAATGTCGTGTATTCTCTACTGTGTGTGAAATAAAGAGTAAATGTAGTACAAATTTATATACATCATAATGTGCACAGAGCCGCCACATCTCGGGGCCAGGCCCAGGACCATCTAATGGTAGCGGGCCTACGGGCCCAGGACCGACCGCTGACCATCCAAATTCAGCGTCTCTTCCCTTTTCCGTGGTAACTTTCTTCTCGTTACTCGTGTAAGAGAACATTTTATTAAACTTTTCCAGTTTTCCATAAAATTATATCACATCACCGGGGACCAGCCGGGCCCCGCTCCTGGCCCGGGTCTCTTTGATCCGGCAGCCCTCCCCCAATTTCGTGGCCCTGAATCTGTATCAAGAAAATGCACAGGTAAATAATAAAATAATGAGCATGAAGACTAAGCTTTCCTGCAGAGAACAATACATTTTCTTCTCTTCCGTATACCATTTCTTCTCAACCTCATTATTTCTTTCCAATTCTCTCCGTCATTTCGCTCGTATTTTTATTTATTGGTTTTTTCCTCGCCTGAGAATTCCATCGATTCATCTGCACTCCATTTTCAATCAACCGAAGATCTTCCATGTACCACTCAGCCTCACGCTTTGTGGATATTCCTTCCCCCTTTCTGCTCAGCATCCTGTTCCAATAAAGTCGTTGCTTCTCTTTAATCCTATAAGCCGTTTCACATGACCACTTAATCTTCTTTCAACTGGAAACCTTAAGTATATCTGATCAACGAATCCCTTGCGAATTTCATTCTTATGTATTGGATATTTTAAAAATATATTTTCGTGTTAACATGTATTATCAATTATTGCAGAAAAGTTGCACGGTTGATTGGTTATTTGGTTATTTAACGACAGGGAAGTATTGCAACTTAGTCTGTGACCGTCGCCGGTGTGCCGGAATTTTGTTCTGCCGGAGTTCTTGTCTATAATACTATTACATTCAAATTGTTTTTATAAATTACTTGTACATTTCAGTAATCGTACAGTCATTACTTAAATGCATAAACTTTCGGTAATTCCAATTCTTTGACAGGCCCCCTGAAAGTGTTAATTTTCTAGGAAATTATTGATTGAACAAAATATAATATTTTTCAGAAATTAAAACCTTTATGTCAGCGTTTCTCAACATATGGTCCGCGGACCAGTGGTGGTCCGCTACGATGGTGGAGATGGTCCTCAGACATAATTAAAAAATTTCATAAAGCAAGTGGAAAGTAAAGAAGTAAAATTTTTTCACATATTTCGTTATAATGACCTATACTTAATACCCCAATAATTAAGAATATAGGCCTTCTGTTAAAAATGGGATGTAAAATCAGGGGTCCTTAAAATTTTTTAGACATTTTAGAGGTCCTCGGGTTCAAAAAGGTTGAGAAACGCTGCTTTATGTGATACCCTTTCTCTTTGCCTCAGTAAGACTTCTTTTTTAATGTTCCTGTTTGATCTAACCCCAAAATATCAGAGTCTCTAAATATCCGGACATGAAACTGACAGGAAACAGATCCAAAATATCCGCTTATCCGCAAGAAATACATAGCATTAATGAATAAGCTAATGTATCTCATAATATCCGAAAGCTAAAAGGTAGACCCCCCCTGGCTTTTACTGTCTTGTGCATTAGCCAAGTTTATCACAATACACTGACATTTTGTTCCTACTTTCCTATTACTCATGGGTTTAACCCTGTCAAATATGCGGAAAGGTTCCGAACCAATCGGGGTGAACAGCATCACTCGTAGAGTACAGCGCATCACGAGTATATAACCAGCCAAAAAGGAAAACCTAGCCTTATTTACAATGAGTTTCAAATTTCGATCCATTAAAGAAAACGTGAAAATAAGTCGGGAGAATCCGTTTGATACTCTGGTACTACTGATCTCCTCTTGTATAGGCTATATCTATGCGAGACATATGGCAGGCCTACATCGTCATTGAGGTACTATTTAAAAAAGGACATGTAACCTGTTCGCCCTTTATTAATTTTTCCCAGTGTAGACCGAAGCATTTAAATTCGGATATCTTTAGATTCGTCGACAAGATAGCTTCTTCTTCTTCGGGATTTTCCCCTTATGAGTTTGCCGTTTTAACCCTCCACCACTATCTTTCTTCCCAGTCACCCACTTTGAGTCCTCTATCTATCATCCCATTTCCTATATATGTATTCCATCTTAAAGCTGGTCTTCCTTTCCGCTTTTTCCCTGGGTATTTTCTTTTTTTGGGCCATCTGGGTCTTTTCCCTGGGTATTTTTTTTGGGCCATCTATATTCTGGCATTCCTTGGACATGTCCATACCATTGTAACGCTCTATTTTCCAATTTTTTTCTTATAAAGCATTCTATTTCCATCCGATCCCATTTTTCTTCCGTTCTCATTCTATCTTCTCCAGTAATTCGTAGACATCTTCTCATAAAATCTAGCTCAACTGTTCTTTGAGGTTGACAAGACAGCAAAGGGAGATAATTAGGGTTCTTTGGGAATTCGGATATTTTGAGAGTCGGATGTTTTTGGACCCAGATGTTTTGAGACAAGTCCTGTTTTTTTTTAAATGTACATTTATAGCTATTAATATGAGTACCGTAGCAGATAACATTGCCTCTCTGACACAGAATACTGGACTATGAACAGAATATTGTATAAAAACTGACCTGTTGAACAAAATACGATGTTTTCTACTTATTTTGGAATTTCTCTTGCTGTAGCACGTGTGGCATGAAAAAGTATAAATGTGAGCGTTGTTTCAAGTGTGGTTTAGAGAGCAAAATGATGTTTTGTATAGTGGGTCCGGAAGTTATCTCCTCTATGCATGCTACCCCCATCTTCAATGTTTAAACAAGCCCCTCACCCCCTTCCATTTCACAGGATGTTTAGAGAACTTAACTTCTTTTTTATAGCACGAAATGCGAGTCAACCTCTAAATAATTCTTCTATTCATATCTGTATATGTTGCACAATACGTAGCGTAAGTACACTTTTGTGCCCGGAAGAAACAGAAATAAAACAATGAATTTAAAAAAGAAGAAAAACGTCACTGCTAGTGTAGGAAGAGAAATAGAACATTGATACAGAACCTAAACTTTAGTATAGTTGTAGGTTTGTTCATGGCCGGAAGAAAGATCAAATAAAACAAATACAGAAAAGTACAGTATAACAGATGTTTCTTTTATTCTCTTGAAAGGAAGAGAATAGTAAAGATAACTTAAAAGTTTACTTTCCATTGGATATCTGAAATAGTCGTTCAAAAAAGAAGCACGATTCTCTTTGATTATATACTTTCATTAATACGTACGGTAGACCCTACAACTAAATGTGTAACTTTTTATTGAAGATTTATTCGTGACCATGGTATACTCCTCCTCGGCGCTACATACTTTGAGGGACTAGGCCTACCACCCCACCGCTGCGTCATCTACCACAGGTAGATGGCAGGATTGGGGGCATGTGGTCAGCATGCCGACACCCACGGCCGTTAATGGTGGTTTTCATGACCGGAGCCGCTATTTCACTATCAAATAGCTCCTCAATTTGAATCACGAGGCTGAGTGCACCCCTGCCAGACCTCCCTACCTCAGAAAAATCTGAGGAGGTACCGGGGATCGAACCCGGGCCGACGGATCTGTAGTCAGCGACGCTAACGATGGTACACACACTTTGAAATAATGTATTGTCTGCTTTTGAAATTACTGGTAAATATTCAGAAGTTCTGTTAGAATAGCATTTTAGTTCAAAGTTCAAGTTTTACAATGACTGTATCACGAATAAAAATGTAAGAAGTAATTAAAATCTATTTTAATAGAGATTTCTACTCTCCATTAAAACGCTGGAAATGTATTTAAAAACAGTGTTATTAAGCAGTAATCACGTCAACTAGCTGAAGTTTATATTTTTGCACATTTTAATCACCTGTCACCCCAGTTTTATTCCAGTTAGTGTCGAGCTTAATAAAAGTAAAGCGATCCCTATATGGGCCATGGAGAACCGTGGCTTTCCAGGAGGTTAAGACTCCCAGATCGTGACAAACGGCACATGAAAGGGGCAAGGTTGTCAGCCCTACGCACCGGCCGCACTCATATCTAGTTTTCCCCAGGGCCATAGTGCCACCAGAAGGATTAGGCCAATTGAAATGTCTCAACAACCTCATCGGGAATCGAACCCGCGACCTTTCGGTTTGTAGCGCAGCAGTGCCTTAACCACTACACGGCGTACCCCGGCGTAGATTTAGGCTACTGTTACCTATAATGGGCATAGTGTCCTGAAATTTTTAACACATTAAAATTAGGCTACAAGGTGCATTTGTAGTAAAACTAATAAGTAATTTTGAAAATAAAATGATCAAGTGGACCTAATCACCTGTCACCTCAGTTTTATTAGAGTTACGGCGGGTTTCAAGCTTTATAGAATACAAGACAATGGTTTAATAAAGGATTGCCGATACAACTTATGAAGTACGCATAACAAATTATCTTTGTCACGAAATTAAGCTAATTGGAGTACTAATCCTAATAATTAGGGACCGCATTTTTCGGTTAACAGCGATATGCGCGGAATTTTACAAAACAGTTTTAGCCATATTTAGCCATAGTTATATTTACAGATACTTAAAATCAAATATAATCGAGAAATCTTGTGAAATTTATTGGTTTTTACGAAATGTGTAAATAAGCTCGAAATACGCCCCCCCCCCCCAAAAGGAATATTGAGAAAGTGTACGAAAATATTATTTAAATCGTAAATGTTAGCGTTTGCAATTTTTTTCTTTTTCATTCCATTAGTATTGCGTGTTCTCCTTTTATGATGCTGAGAAGTTATAGACATTTTTTACCGATTACAGCAATGACTGATTTACGGTATTCAACAGATTCCATATTTCATTAAGTGTTATTGATACTTCTGTTTGCAAATGGCTATCTTAAAAAACTTTCCTTACTAGAGGCTCCCACATGGACAAAGTGGTTATAAACAATAGAACTTAGGTTAAACTGAAAAATGAAGTGATCAAAAATACAACATACAGTAATTACAGTAATTAATTGTGTTTTACCTTTCAACTCTGAAACTAAAATTATTTTCATTGCCAACTAGTGTTCTATAATAATTTTGGTTGTATTTCTCACTGGTATGTTGAGTACGGTATTAAAGTAAGCTTAAATAAAGTAGTTAAGTTTCTCAATGAAAATGGGGACTGGAGAAAATTGCATAACGTCGAGCTTCAGGACCTGTACGCTTCACCGAATACAGTAAGGGTAATTAAATCGCGAAGGATTAAAAGGCCTGGACGTATTGCACGCATGGGGGAGGAAAGACATAACTCAAAAGTATTGACTGGGAGACCCGAAGGGAAAAGACCCGAAAGGAAAAGACCACGTGGAAGACCTAGACTTAGGTGGGAGGACAATCTTAGAACGGATTTAAGGGAAGTAGGATTTGTGAGGGATGATTGGATGGAGTTAGCAAATGACACTTCGCGAAATAGAAGGAAGTTAACACCGAAATAACTCGTTTTATTTCATAAAAAATTCAGGCTCCTACTATTCAGTACAAGATTTATTGGAAAATGATATTAACCTAATTTCCATAACTGAACACAGTCTTGTTTCAAGTTAATCCCATGTAAGTTTTGCATTTCAAGGAGCAGAAGAGAGGTACACGTCACCTGAGAATGAACTGTTTTGTTTTTATTTTTTAATATCTCCATTCGTGCTGTCATGCACGATGAACGCACTCTCTCACAGGGTCAAGGGCTGTTTGGAACACACATCCCCTATCATTATCCTCCCCATCACTGCAAACAGAGGCGCAAGTGTCGGTGAAGTGGCACGACAGGTGTTACGAACAGCTATCCTAGGCTTCGAAACCCCTTGAAACAATCCCCGTCACCATACAGAATTTCTTATAAATGACCTTAATTTGCTTCTCACAACCGAAGTGAAGAGCGGCAGTATAGCAGAACATGCACAAGAAATATCGATGGCTTAGTGCACTCATGTGTTAAGTACCTGTTCTATTGCTTTTAGTAAATCAAATTTAAGTTTAATTATCTCGAATGTAATGTGAATCACGAAAAAAAACTTGCCACTTTTGCCCCTTCAAAAACTATAGTAAGTTTTTTCCCCGCTAGTCATATCACAGAGTAAAAATATACCCCAGGAGCTTCCAAATTTGCATTCAACATATTTAATTTTAAAATTATACTTAGCACGTTTGTGCACTAGCTTAGAAACATGAGACATTCAGTGTCCTATCGTTAATATTATTATATTATATAGGTCTACATTATTGCCATGAGCTTCCAGTGTGATAGCTAAAGACATGGTCAAAGAATTTGCAAATTGTGGACGTCATAATACATAAAAAAACAACAAACACAATAAAACAAATTATACTATTTTGATCTAAATGAAAATATTCGTTGTGTCTTAAACCATTTGCAAAGAGATTTAATGAATTCAAAAAATCTAATAATGAGACACTGCTTGGGTGGACCTAATTTATTTAACATGATAATGACAATGGAATCATACCATCCTTTAGACTTGCTAGTCTTACCTATACGTAGTTCCACAAGATTAAAATTGTTCCGAGTAGGTTAACTGTGACAGAACATACAAGGTTATAATTTCTTAAATTCTACTTAATACTTAATGCATATCTATATGCAAACATGAATTGCAGTTAAAACACCTTCCGACATAAACAATGACTTCAACGTATGCCATATGCTGAATTAGTTAAAAATGCGAACATGAGAGATACATGAGAGATGCACTGGACTCTCAAAAAGGGGAAAAATTAGGCCTCGATTAAAATAGACCTTTCTGTTTAGCCCACAATGAACTGCAGAAAACTAAGAGAGTACAACAAGACAATTAAAAAAACCTGATATGAGACACACACATGATTTCTCTATCCTTCATATTCCAACATACAGCAAGCAGCTTAACGCGCATTTAATACAACCAGACCACAGATTCCTGAAATCCGACCAAGATACCACACAAGAAACTGAACTTAGTAATTTACTGCTGGGTATGACCATAAAATGTCCAAATATGGCGCATAAAGTTGAATGTGGGACATAAAATTATTTTGTAACAGCCTGCTAGGCCGTATACCTCCTCCTAAAGGATATTTCACTTTTACAAGCACATCTTATGCTTGCCCATCCTGAATATTTACATAAAAAAATAACATTGCGAAATAAAAAGTGTAGCCTCTACCTGTAAGTTAGTTAAGGCTATCTTATTCTCTAAGATGTCAAAATCATCTTTTTCCTACTTTTTTTATAAGACTTTGTAATGTAATTAAGTTATATGAGACTTCACGTTGTGCACGAATACGATTTATCAGTGAATCCATGTGTGGGATGTACAAGGCACTATAGCAAACTGTCAATGTTAATTTTCTGTCTGACGTAATCTTCCTGTGAGGACTAGCAGCATTCCATGCCAGGTTGACATTTACCAGGTAACAACCGCAATTATTTCTGGAAGAATATATTCTGCATCAAGCCAATCGTTTCTTATTTCATTTCAATGCATATGGCAAGCATCTCATTGATAAGGTTTATAGATTCACCTTACACCCCTTTCAACGACCACCTGGGCTGAGCGTTGTTCATAGACTTTAATGACTGTGGCCGTACTTTAACTCAAATCAATAAGAGATTGGCTCACCCAGGGCTGGTGTTGAACATAAATGATAAAAAGATTCAATATAAACTTTAAATAAAGAAAAACACTAAAAGATACCAGAAGCATCAGAAAGTTTCCATGTATTCGAGTGTTCACCCCGTCGTTAAAAAATAACCACAACATTCGTCCAAATTTAAATAAAATATCTAATACGTATGAACATTTAGGAGTTTTATCATGCTTGCTACATCCTACAAAGTATGTGGACGATATAACACTTCTAGGTCTGTGACTACTGCAACAATAATAAATGTTAAATTACATCCAGTAAACTCAAAACGCCTGCATGACAAATGAGCACAATAACGGTTGGTTAAATGCCAGGGTTCAATGCTACAAGAAATCTCATATCGTCTTGGCAAGGTCTCGTCTTCCTAAAAGAAATAGTTGCCCACTGATAACAGAAAGAGAATAATGAGGAAATCCGCACGGTTATATTCATGGGCCATAAAATAAAGTGAGGCCTATGCTCTATTAAGCAAGCCTAATTCAGTGGATGACGGAAGCTGTAAGGCCAAAATAAAGTGAGGCCTATGCTCTATTAAGCAAGCCTAATTCAGTGGATGACGGAAGCTGTAAGGCCAAAATCACATTGAATTAGCTCTTCATTGGTCGTTTATTTTTGTTTTACACTTTTTTTTAACTACTGACGAAAAATCTGTTCTTTTTTTCCCATTTCAATAAGTAATAATCTCTAGTGAAAACTAATTGAATATGCTTATTCACAGTTAAAATTCCGAATATTTTAAAATAACGCTATGACATTGTTCAGTCAATAATATATTATTGATAGTATGCTAGACAATTTATTTTGACGATCAAGTGTGTAAAATCGTTTTTTCTGAAAATGTGTAACTCTGCCATCTATCAGCAGCATATGGGGATGAAAAATAAACTTTACAAAACATAAACGATGTACACTTATATGAAAACATTACAACCCAATTAGATGTCGCATTGAGGGGAGCAGTCGATAAGGTCAACTTCGCGGATTCGATCAAGGACCAATTAGATGTCAGAAGTAAATGCGACAGCGGACAGTAGATATACAGGAGTGTACAAAAACTGCTGCTGGAAGCAATCTAATGTAACAGTGACGTTTACAGGCCTAAGCAGAAGTACGCAACTGCCGTTAATAATCATATCAAATAACTTTATAATCCACCGGCAGTCTGAATTAAATGAGTTAAAATTACTAAATGGGCTTCTAAAAGAAAAGAGACTATCAAACCGGCGAGATCGAAATGACAATGTATTTGCTCTATTAAGCAATCTACAGCTTTTGAAATTTTCCTATCGGTAATAGTATATTGCGATATAAGTGCCGTAAGGGGTGCATACGGATCGAGAAAAGAGTTTTTTCAATTTCCGAGATCCGTTATGCGCTTACCGCACGAGAATTGCATGCTATTTTTTGCACGATGATTATTTATATTAATTGAGATATTAGCTGAAAATATTATGTTTAAACACTATTGAAGATGGATGTTATATTTCAGAAAGTGATTCGCATATGTTGATTGTTATAGGGACCGAATATTTGTCCTGTTAAAGTCGCCACAAACTGGGGGGGCCTTGGTTCCGGTCTTCCATAAAGGGTTGTATTATGATGGGTTTACTTACGGCACTTGTGCTTTTTGTAATTTTTACCGCACGAAGATTTCTTTTGTTTTCATACCAGATTGCGTGCGGGAATGTCAAGTTGCGATCCACGGCAACAATATTCGTAAGTACCACTAATTAGTTACGTCGTGCAAAAAATACTAAACTGGCCTAAAAACGAATCTCAAGACATCACAGTGTGTGATCCAAACAATGATCAGATTTAATTTTATTATATAGCATTTGCATATGTAGCCCAGGAGGATAACAACTGCCTGCAGGAATCTGAGAGGCCTTTCGAACGAGTAAATTATAATTCTACATTTCTCTCTTTCAATCAGATCCCTTAACAATGAGGGGTAGGCCCATCGCCTAAAAGGTTAGGGAGGAAAGAAACAGGATTAGCATAAATATATGATATAGTTGGTGAGGAAATGTTTCAGACAGTGAGATGGGTAGGTACTGTCCGTTCTAGAACAGATTAAAAAATAAACAAATATATCTATCTCACTCTTACGTATATACGAGTAATCTGCTATAGTGAGATAGGCTTAGGCCTACTTGCTTACTTTAGGGCCGGTCTGGAGTACTAAAGAATTAAACTTCTTGGGAATGAAAAGGCCGGAGAGTTAGGTCTAAAGCTGTCTAGGCTTGGATTTCTTTAACATTCCGTAAATCTAAGACACGGAACCCCACGATTTTTAGTCGAGCCCAGGATGTTTACGCCCTGTAAAATCCATCGACATCGGCGGATTTGAGCCCACGACAATTGCATTCAGAGGCGAGAAGGCTATGTCTATTTCCGAGAAAGTACAGAACAACTTCTACTTCGATGACGTGTTTATAACAGTGCCTAAAATACACCTCAGAACATTGTCCTAGTAATTTGCTCTTTTGACTTTGCTTTTAGTTATTATTATTATTATTATTATTATTATTATTATTATTGTTATTATTATTATTACTATTATTATTAAATACTTTATGAGGCTCAGTCACTACTCTGAATCCTCTGTTCGAACAAGACATACACATATTGTTAGAGAATACATTATGAATAATAAATCACGGAGTTACGGAAACTCCCCTTTCGAAGTCGGAAGCCCCCATTTAAGAGCGAGCAGTAAATAAAGTCCCATCCAGTTTGTATCATGTAACCCTGACCTTCCTTCCCCAGCTCCATACATCAGAGCAAAGTCTTTCTGTACAACAGGAATATGTTTCTTTCTGTTTAAACTTTTCCGTTTGTTCTCTCCACAGTTTCGGAAAGAAAGCGAGTTGCGATGCTTCCTCAGAGCACTACACAGATCTGTAATACATTTTTTAAAACCTTCGTAAGCATTCACATGACTTTCTCTACTTTAGGAGTACACCTTGCTACACGTTCTAGTATAGAGTAAGTACTTTCGTAAGACGAGTCTGGCATCCAGCTGCTTCCGAAGCCGAACCTGTCAGTATTATAGTTAAAGATTCACAGTTATAATTAGCGCCCGGATTTTTAGGTTTCTATAAACCCTGTTTTAGTTTTTAAACGTATTAAAACATGTTTTATTTTATTTTCTTACCATTTTCAGACTTTTTTTTTAAGTTTCACTATAACAAGTACAATAAACACATAGAAAAATATATTAATTGATTTTATTTTCACTTAAATTTCCATGGCTCTGAACCACAAAACTTTAGGAATACTTTTAGCTTAGTATTAGAACTACCGCTGTATTTCCAACTCCACCATAAACTCAACAAACTAAACCATAACTTTCTTCAATTAATCAATCAACTTTTAGAATACTTCTCTTTCGGCGTCTTGCTGGAGCAATTACTGTGAATAAACTCCAAGTGTAAAGCTTCCTAAGAATGCCTTTAATTTGCTTACAAATAAACCGGGAATTTCAGTTCACTTAAGATTTCCGTTACCGGGACATTATTTAGGACTATTTCACTTGAAAAGCAGTTAGAGCCATTTTTAGTTTTTAACATCTTATTTAGCCATTTTTAGTTTTTATAAGATTGGACTATGTGACTGCATTATAATTAGGGATGGGTCGATACCAGATTTTCTCGATACTCGATACCGATACATGATTTTTTCCTCGATACTCGATACCTTCAACATTTCCAGTTTCAATAAATAGGTACATTAAAAATTAAAATTTGAGAGAACTGTGTAATACCAACTAAATTAATTAAGTCTGCATATTTAATGAGACAAAATTTAATATCATCAGTAGCCTATAATTATTTTTAAACTTTACATTAAAACTAAAATTAGTTTTTTAAACAGTCCACTTACAAGTTTTTGTTAAAAAATACTAGCATTCTCACTTAATTGCAGAATTACAAAAGTATCGAAAAAGTATCGAGTGAGTTTTCTGAAGTATCGTTCGATGCCGATACCATGCAAGTATAGAGGTATCGAGGTATCGAAAGTATCGAGGACCCATCCCTAATTATAATGAAACGCATAATTATGTTAAAATGCCACAGTTAGCTAGCAAGGAACAAAATAGTTTGAAACCTTAGAAGCAGGGCCCTAGTTATAATATATCCATCTTCTCGCCCATCTGCAATAGTCCCGCTACATCAACACTTTTCAGGTCTATTTTATTTTTTTTTAGATTGAATCTCGTTGCTACTAGGCTACTAATAATGTCGTGTGATTAATATTTCAATTATTAGTATACGAGATTGAAAATGCTTCAACATAAAATTAAATAGGCCTACATATGTATATTTGGGGTAGGTGTTGCGTAGTGGTTAAGGCGCTGCGCCACAAAACGGAAGGTCGCGGGTTCGATTCCCGATGAGGTCGTTGGAGTTTTTAAATTGACCAATCCTTCTGGTGGCACTATGGCCCTGGGGTCGACTCAGCCTCTAACAGAAATGAGTACCAGGAGAAATCCTGGGGATAAAGGCGCCCGGTGCGTAAGGCTGACAACCTTACCAGCTTCACGTGCTGAATGTCCAAAATCTGGGAGCCTCATCCTCCTGGAACCCTCTGGGCGTCCTTGGCCTGTATAGGGATCACTTTACTTTTTCATATGTATATTTCCATTATCTCCTTTTCATCATATGCAGCTTCTATACATCTGTGTTCAATCATTGCTTTTGATTAAAGAAGCTACAGATAAAAATGTTTCATCGTTTTGTCCTTGTAAATTTACACGAAACAATTGCACGTAGGTGTGATAAAACGAAAGTGATAACACAATAAAATTTGACAGCAGACACTTGCGATTGGTTGAAATTCCACATAATCCCATACTAGATTGGGCATTGATTCCTGAGATAAGTAACCTCAATAATCCGCTGTTCCCCACTGTTCCAAAGCGTAGCATTGCTCCACATCCAACAGCCGGAAGACTTGACAGTTCCTTTCAAGCATCGGTAAGAATAAATGCTTAAATATTTTTAATTTACTTATTTGTTATATATATATATATATATATATATATATATATATATTTATACTGTACGCCGTAGCGTACTGGTTGAGGCGCTGCACTACAAACAGGAAGGTCACGGTTTCGATCCCGATGAGGTCGTCGGAGTTTTTCATTTGGCCTAATCCTTCTGCTGGAACTATGGCCCTGAGGTTGACTCAGCCTTTAACAAAAATGAGTACCACGAGCAATCCTGGGGGTAAAGGCTGACAACCTTACCATCTTCATGTTCCGAATGCCTAAAATGTTGGAGCCTCAACCTCCTGGAATCCTCTGGCCCTTCATAGCCTGTATATATACACGTGTTTTACTTTCTATATACATACACACACAAAATAGATTCAACAACGGGTTTTTCCTGTTCATATATGTTGTTCCTTCTGTACTACGGTACCATTTCTTTTATCTCCCACCTGGATTATCTGGTGTTGTGAAATTATTCTTATTCCTTCATATGGAATGAAATAGATAATATCAGAATGCATAGACTACATTAATCGGCCGTTTGGTTTAAACTGATTTCCGTAAAGTATTCTTCAGGTTAATCCCCTGACCTAAACTGGTCAGAGGTTATACAAGGAATTAAGCTATTGGAGCTATACAATGAATTAAAAACTTGGGTTTTACTCGTAAGTTCAGGGAAGTGTTGAAGAGCCATCTACGCTTAAGGGATCCCACATTTACGGTCGTCTACTTGTCTTATACGACGCGCTATGGGGTCAAGTAGGGTCCTTGAGAAGGTCGTGTGAGGAGTGAAAAGGGAAATGCAGACTTGCTGGTCACCACCACTACCACACCTTTCTCCTCTGTACACTCCATGTATGGCGGGCAGTCAGCATGATTCAGCTCCTAGCTAATGAAATCACTCTGCAATTTAAAGACCACCGCTAGGTGTAACAAAAAGTCTTCAAGGTTACGAGAAGACATTAACATTCGAAATACATTTCTGGCTAAGATCTGCTGGAATAATATCACATCATGTAAAAACTCATTATTTTCAAGCATTAGAGGAAATATCCTCTCAGCAATAAAAATGTATTTCTGAGAACGAAAGAGTTTTAAAGGAAGGGAGAAATAAATTAATGGTCAAATAAATTAAATAAATAAATAAAAGTGCGTAGGCTATGAAAGTGTGACAGTAAAAAGGAAAAGAAGAAATCAAAGACAGAAAGAAAACCTAAAGGAATGAGAGAAAAATGCAAGCAAGCAAGAAAGAAAGAAAGAAAGGAAGGAATCAAGTAAGAAAGAAAGGAGAGTAACACACGTTTCCGAGATAAAATAAAATCAGGTAAACTGATGTAACAAAGTGCCAGAATGCTTTTGTTTAATCAGTGATATATTCGCAATAAAAATATGCAGAAAATAAGTTTTTTTGTTATCGATTTCCGAGTTAAGCTCCAGATCGATTCATTAAGCAAGGTTTGATTCGCATAAGTGAAGGAATATGTGGGTAGTGTTGCTTGACATAGCTAACTGTATTCCAAAGTCGTATATTAACACTCTAAAACAATATGTTGTCATGAGAACTGATTTGCATTTGATAAATTCTTTATAATATATTACCATAAAATAGGCGCTAAATTGGGCATTACTCCGGTACCGGTCAACCGATTAGGTCCAATATCAGTAGGCTTCTTCCCAAGGACGATATAAATGCGTATACCAAGTTTGATGAAAATCCATTCTGGCACTTAATAATGTGAATGAGCTGTAATGAATTAAACACCGAAAGGACACGTCATGAATTGAAGTTTGAAGTTTGACATAAATCGTGGTTTGAGGTTGATGTTCCGTAGTTATATTTTAATTACAATTCTATAAGCATAATTTATACGAAGGTGAACAAATATAATATAATATAATATAATATAAGTACGAAAAATGATTAACAAAGCCAGTTATAAACGTATGGGATAGGTAAGCGTTATCTCTAACCGTCTATAGTACACCGCGAGGTAAAATAAGAAAAAAGTGTAGCCTACTCAGAACGTATAGAAATAACTCATATCAGCAGTAAAGCACATACTCTCAGGAAGAACGTGAATCCAATATGTAGGGGATCCACTGGCCCTGGTCAACATTCTTCAAAGTATAGTAGTCCTACTGAGTGATAGTTGCCATTTTTCCCTGAATATTTGTAAAAATTGAAAAAAAATATTACAAACCTACAACAGTACTCCAATTAAGAACATCTTTCCCAAGCTACTCCCGAAGAAAAAGGAAAAATGAAAATTACCCTTTAACTCAAGGAGTCGGACATATTTTATATTTCAAAGTAGTGCCATCTGTTTTACACCCGGTATAGAAGTAATGAAGGTGGACGATTGTTTGGCAGCTTTTCTGACACCTATGCATTTCTCCACCCTCCTTAAGAATTTGTCTTTAAATTCATTCTTTTGTGAGAGTTTACTTAAATTTCATTATACAAGTTGGGGTAAAGTATTAATCTAAATGATCGATTTCAGAATCATTCGTATGCATTTACATGGAAGGGATATTTAAATGCGACCTGTCTGTTTGCTATTCATCCAGTTACCGTTCATGAGAACATTAGGCCTATGTTGTTTTAACTTCATTAATTCAGTAACTCATTATGGGGAAGAAAATTTAATTTTTCTTAATCAGTGAAATGTGACGGTGATTTAAGCCTATGATGATATATTACATTCTTTATGGTTCACAGTTATTTTAATTCATAAAGTCAACTGTAAAGAAAATGAATTATTTTTCAACAGCTTAAAGAGTTTATTCTGTAAATAGTAAACATTTTATTTTTCCCTCACTTAATGTTTTTGCCATTATAGGGCAATGGATAAATTTCGTATGAGATATGCGAATTTTCTGTACTTCTCCGCAGAGTTATAATTCGATAACTGGGGTAAATTGATTAATTTTTAATTTTTAATCTGTGCAAACAAAAAACTGGATCACTAAAATAACTGAAAAGTACCTAATGGTCTTATTTAATAACCAAGTTATTTTATTCTGCGTTTGGTTCTGTATTTTATCCATTACAAATATAATGCTTTATTATAAAATAGCTTTTTGTATGAACTAGACCCTGAACTTCCCGCATCGTGACAGATTATTTGTCTAGACTCTCGACAATAATTACTGAAGATGCCATATAAATAAGATGGCGACATGCGTAACTGTGTGGCTTCAGAAACGCAAGCTCTCGCTCCAAGCTGTTCGCTTCAACACCTCAACGGAGTTGTGTAAGAAGATCCTAATTTCATTTTCACCAGCCCCAGCTTACTTCGCTGCTTTGTTATGCAATTTTCTGTCCTAGACACGCTGATTCAAGTTGCCTTTCTCCATTTTCAAGTATTCTTATGGTCGGCATTGCTTTACTCAGACTACGTGTTGAATCAAAAGTGTGCCTCTCACTTTCAGTCAAATGTGAAAAGTTTTATGAGTAATTTTCAGTTTAGCTTTCGTAAATGATAATATTATTATATGTATTATTCAAAGTTTTATGTATTATTTAGTTTGGAAAATTAATTATCATATTTCGTATTATACAGAGTGTTAATAAATAACACCGAAATATTTTACCTGTATATAGAGGGGACTTAGACAAGCAACTTTCATTAGGAGATTTTTGCTCTACGTCGTAAAATGTTTATGCTACAGGCACTGAAGTCATTACACTTTGGTGCTCATAACTCAATAATGTAGCGAAATAGGGTTAAAATAATCATTAAATTAATTTCATGCCTTCTTAGTGAATGGTAAAACCCTGATTTTTAATCATTCATCAACAGCTATAACATAATTTTGTGTTTATATAACACTGGACAACAGCCAAAAAATTTTTTGCATGAAATTGGGCGTTTATTATGTGGATTTTAGTGCTGAATTCAATTATGCAAACAGTTTTTCTCTGGCACCCTCAGGTTTTTAATAAATCGTATACTTACACTTCTAGTCGTTTATAAATAAATCGTCAAGTACCGTAATATCAAAGACTAACTGGTAATATTTTTTTACACAAAACATATCATTTCTTATGTATTTTGATGTGCTGAGTTCAAATATGGCCTTAGGTTTTGTCTAGCACCCTCAGTTTTTTAGTAAATCGTTTACTTACACTTCTAGTCGTTTATAAATAAAACGTAAAGTCGCCGTAATATCAAAGACTAACTGGTAATATTTTTTTACACAAAATATATCATTTCTTATGTATTTTGATGTGCTGAGTTCAAATATGGCCTTAGTTTTTGTCTAGCACCCTCAGTTTTTAAGCAAAATGGAATAATGAGAAACTGTACGAATAAAGAAATTTAGCTCATGTTGAGAATATTGTAACATTCCCACATCAGGCATTCTATGGAATGAAATAATTTCTAAACTATTTTGAATGTTCTAGCAAATAGAATAATATGTAAGGATGAACAGCGTCCTGTAAAAAATAGATATGATATGATGTGGGAATGTTACAATATTCTCAACATGAGCTAAATTTCTTTATTCGTACAGTTTCTCATTATTCCATTTTGCTTAAAAAACTGAGGGTGCTAGGCAAAAACTAAGGCCATATTTGAACTCAGCACATCAAAATACATAAGAAATGATATATTTTGTGTAAAAAAATATTACCAGTTAGTCTTTGATATAACGGCGACTTTACGTTTTATTTATAAACGACTAGAAGTGTAAGTAAACGATTTACTAAAAAACTGAGGGTGCTAGACAAAACCTAAGGCCATATTTGAACTCAGCACATCAAAATACATAAGAAATGATATGTTTTGTGTAAAAAAATATTACCAGTTAGTCTTTGATATTACGGTACTTGACGATTTATTTATAAACGACTAGAAGTGTAAGTATACGATTTACTAAAAACCTGAGGGTGCTAGACAAAAACAAAGGCCATATTTGAACTCAGCACATCAAAATACATAATAAATTATATGTTTTGTGTAAAAAAATTTTTTGAAGGTCAGTTTTGTTGTCCAGTGTAATCTGCAATATTTACAGGCTAATCACATGACTGGTCGCCACTGCATTAGTCTTTTTTTTATTTTTATTTATTCATAACTACAGACTACAGTGTTAACTACGAAGTTTCTTTGTTTTGCATTTTTTTCTAATGTTAGAAGTCAGTGGCGGCCAAGCCTTGGGAGATTTTATGCTGTAACAGGAAAAATTGAATCCATAGAGCAAAAATCTCTTCATAAAAGTTGCTTGTCTATGTCCCCTCTATACACAGGTAAAATATTTCAGTGTTATTCATTAACACCCTGTATAATTTAATATGCATAAAATAAAATTACATCCAGTTATGGAGTTATGTACCTATGTAGTTATGGAGTATTAAACACAGAATTTTAAAAAAATCATATGAACTGTTAATTTTCATCCCTTTTAAATTAGTTTTTGTGTGTCACTTGGTCTACTCCGTTTTCCTGGTACTACTATCATGGTAATTATTGCTTACTTTCATTAATATAGCTTTTATAACTTGAGTCGTGATATTACTCTCAGCTTTTGGCTTTCTCCCCTGGTAGTTTTCCATGATATTAATTTGTCTATTTCTTAGTTTTTAAAAAAAGGTTAGATTACATTATACTTTTATTGCAAAACATACAAATGTATCATTGAAACAGGTCTTTCGGGGTTTCAGCATTAACCTATGTATCATTCACGTAATTATGAAATTATTTTGAAATATTTATTAAATAATCGTTGATAGAGATTAGCTTTTCTTTTTACTTATTTATTTTGATGGTCTGAAGGAAAACCACTTACCATAATGCATTTTTTAATCGCAGCTTCGACACCAGCTGTTTGTTTGATATGGTTATCTAATTATGGTTGTGTACTCTTACTTAGGTATACAAACGTCACCAATGTTCTGTAATTTTGTCACGCAGGGTATTATTTACTTAGGCCTATATGCCTGTAAATTTACAGACATGCGACTTCACATTTAGGCATACACAAATATACCGATCTGAGCGGGTTCAAACTCAGGAACTATGAAACAGAAAGCCAGCCCCTTATTGACTGTTTTACCCAGACCTATTTCAATCACAGCCTCACTTCGACACATCAACCTGTATATTATATATTATTAATTCAATCTCTAAATATTTGTAAATCATTTATAACAGCAAAATATTTAAAACATATTTATTAATATTGACATAACTTTTAAATAAATATCATGAAATCCATAATTTTATTTTTAATTACAGAAGACTCCCGATTATCCGTGGGCGGATTATCCGGTTAGCGGATCATTTAAATTTCCAGCACCTAATTTCGAAATTTCGAAATTTCCACATGTCATTTCGATTTTCTCGAACTTTATTTTGTATTACCTGCACTTTATTTCATCAGATTTTGAATTCCTCGTCGTAATTAATCTCGTCACATATGCACAACATGGCGACAAAATGCGAGAGATTTGAAATTAAGTGCGAGGAATTCGTAAATTCGCATCCAGTTTGGATTTTTAATTCGTGCATGTCATCGTCCCAATTAACACGTATAATCGCGAATTTGCTGATATTGTTACTTTCAATCTGTGGCAATATAAAAACCCGATATTTTATTTTTTTAAATGCTTAGCTTATAGAGCTTCCGGATAAACGATATTAAATGTCCTTTCATTTGCAGCTAAGCTGAACCTTATAGATTGCTTGCATACCCAACTCTTGAACAACCCAAGTGGGTCTACTGTTGAACACGGGGAAAGCACGGTTTCCGAAGGGATTGTCCTTGTGATTTGTTGATGGTTAAAGGTGTTTATTCTATTTCAGGCCAATGAACACATTTTACATTTCGCAATAACATTTCTTATTGTTAACCCCTTATTCCCGATAATTGGGTATTTCGTACACTTGCGCCCTTTCGGCCCATATTCGTTGACACTAACTGTATTTATAATTCTAGATGCCTCGTGTCAAATGCGAAGACTAGCCGTAATAACCCACAATACAGCAGTTGTTCAAGTTTTAATGATTGATTTTTTGTTAATTATTTCATATCAGCACTTAAAGTTAAAAGTATAACGTTTGATATTTGGTTCAAGATTTGAATTTTTAAGTACTATGTAAAACCGACATTTTTTTAAAAATGAATCAAAACTCCTGGCAAAAAAGAGTTTACGTCTATTGAAAAATTCTGAAATATGTCCGAGGGACATCTTTAATACTCCATACCCCCAGTAAATATAAACTTTCGTTTATGTGCCCCCCCCCCCCTTCAACAAGTCCTGGATCCACCCCTGCCTGTGGTACCTGTTATACGGCATGGCTCATTGGTGATTTTATGTATTTAATATCCAAGAACAATATATTTTCTTACAAGTAGTAAATATACGTTAGCGTTTGAAGGGAAGGCTGGGTAATTATGCTTAACTCCATAAACCACTGCAAATTAATTTTCACTTACAGACAGTCTTGCGATATGTCGTCCAAATAAGGCAAGTAAAAGTGGCAACATTCCGTCTTGTAGCCGGTAATTTTGACACGCAGATTTCTCGGGATCACCTTACTCTCATGATAATAAAGAACACCTGCAGCAAGTCGTTGTCCCGCGAAACATTGACACTATAGCATATAAGGGAAGTGTTGACTGACTCATTTCATACTGTCTGTGTTTATATCTTTATACAGTGTGATTAGTCATCCAGGGAACACACCCCGTTCCAACTGCTGACAATCCAAATGGTTAATCCAGATTCTGTGGAGTGCATGTGCACTGGAAGCTGGAAGCTGATCGATTAGAAACTCAGCTGGTGCCCTTGTACAATATGTTGGGATCCCACTCTGCGTTTTCAACGAGACTTTCGACAGTGCGTATTAAAAAACTGCTGAAGTTTCTCACAAGTAGAGCTACGTATTTTATGTAAAAACTTTACCGCTTTCCTAGTATTTGAACTAATTTAATAAGAAAAGGTGTTTGTCTGTTTGTGCGATCCCAGCCAAATCCAGGACACGCCGAAATACGAATTTTTAAACATAGATGGACTGAAGGATGTCCAAATGCACCTCGAATATGATTTTTTAATTTTCAGTTTCGTTCGCGAGTTATGCGCGAAAAATGGCAGAAAACGTGATTTTTATACTATCGAAGCACCAGTTTTCGCTAACATATTTCAATTGTAAAATTAGAGCACGAGCTCCTGCTCTTTTGGGGTTTCAGGACCTTATATATTATCTATGTATTAAAGTAATTTTAAAATAAAATAAAATAAAATAAATAAATAAATATAGCTTTTAAAACTAAAAAAAATTACAGAAAATTGCTGCCGGGAAAGAAAGATCGCTGAATTCCTTTTCAACATACAACTTCGATTTTATTATCCCGTTCTTCTTGATTTTCTTTGTTTAAAGAGCTACATTTTTTTTACATAGGTGGACGGAAGGGAGATCATTAATGTAGGTCTAAATGAGAAAACATTGATCGTCCCGGGCAGCGCTTTCTAATCGTGAAATGTACTTCGAAGCTGGATTTTTAGCTTTACATTATTAATTGATTTAATTGTTTATGAATGATTTACGTGTAAGTGTTAATAAATATTATGTTTGAATTATTTTGCTTTTAAATAAATTATTTAAAAAGCGTCTAGCGAATGAATTAATAAACGCGGGCGTATCTGCGGCACCTGCTAGTATTTACTAAGTTTAATGTTATCGTTAATTTGTAACAATGTCTGCCAATTCACAACAGAAGAACCAAAGTGTGTTGATGCTTTGATCAATGAAAGTAAATGAAATTAAATTAAATGTTAAAAAATATTTTTTGTAAACTATGTGCATAACAACCTAAGTAAATTATACTGAATGTTAAAAATATTTTATTAGTTAAAGTATATTTGAATTATTACTCATTTTGTTGACCTGAATGGAGCATGTAAAACACCTCCGAGACAACATTCCAGCATACCTGCGACGCTCAGAAACCTAAATGGCAGTACACTTATTTCCGTGAATTTTACCTTCCCAACAACCAACTTTTACGCACCCAACGACGCCCGGACCTTGGAGGAAAGCGAACCCATCGGGGGAGGGAGTTTTTATGGATCAAATACATACTTGTTTCAACAGACAAGGACATGGAGGGCCTCCCAAGATGAGTGATCAGTCCAATGCCGTAACCACCTCCAAGACAACACGAATAGTTGACATCTGGCCCCCAGGAGGGCCTAATATTTCCCTACATTCGTCTCACAGAGGAGGAAAACCCTATTTATAATAGGAAACTTGTCCCGATTAGGATTCGAACCAGGGCTCGCTGCGTGAGAATAACGAACGTATCCTCTATGCCACAGCTGTGGACAAGTAGCAGTACATCCCAACGATAAATAACCATAACAACCAACCAACAACCAAATGACTCATTATAGATTGCCTAACAGCCGATCCTGGCTATTCCTTAGTTGGACTACATAATTTCATTTCCCCAGTCACAATATTAAAAAAAAAATGTTCCAGAAATAATTTTTCCAGAGATTAATAAGCTCTTAAATGGAAAACCTCATTTCGACTTTTTTTCATGAACCATGCTGTCACAATGTACGTTTTTCATCATTCGGAAGAAATAGAATAAGCGTTCCGAGTGATGCTCATTTCTTGACTAAGAATGGTACTTCGCACAATTATTTCACATAATTTTTAAATGAATAGACTATTGAAAATATCAAGCTAATGAAACAATATATATTTGTGCGTATACGAATGCATCTAAGAGACGATACTATTATAGGTGTCCATTCCTCCCGGTTTCCTCGGGAGATTCCCGTTTTTTGACAAAAATACTACTGTCCCAAAAGTTTTGTTGGTACAGTAAGTGTCCCACTTTTCTGTGATACGGATTGACCAGTGTATTTTACACTACATTAATGAAAGTTGCAAGAGTGAAGTCTTACTCATTGTCAAAATACTTTAATGAAGTATTATGTGCTGACTTTTATGACAAAGTATCAGAAGCAATTCCACTTCTTCACAAAATACATAAAAGTTAAAAATAAAGTGACAATGAGGCATCTACTTCTGCGGAATAAATTTTACATCTGTCATGCAGAAGAAATTTAAGAAGTATTTTAAGTCATTCGGGGGAATCTGCGTGCATGAGACAAAGGTATATTTCAAATATTCACTAAATCTTACGGATTAAATGTTTGCCCCCTTTTTTCCTTAATTGCCCCATGTTTTTCCCATTCTTCATAAAATGTCCCGTTTTTATAAAAACATTATATGGACACTCTATACTATTAGCAAATTGAAAGGAGATTACTGAGACACAAACGGGAGTCCAAATGTCAACAGTAGTCTTTATTTTCTTCCCTCAGTGCACACCAAACATTATATCGATAGCCCAGTTCCCCAAGGCATTACACGAGAGAGAAACAGAATGACAGGGCAAGCGGACATTAAACAAACGTTTTTGTTGTAGATCTTCGGGGAAATTAAGTTTCTGACATGCAATTTTTAATGCAGTTTTAGTACATTGAAAGGAAATGTTAATATTCATGGTTGTGGACCATGAATTAACACTGAATTCTCCTCTAAAATTTATACTTAAATTTTAGTTGTAAACAATGAAAAAGTTAGCTTATTCGTTAACAAATCTTTAATCCGAAAGTGATAATAATAAAACAATTTCCAGGTGCAGAAAGTACACTATGGCTTTCATCTTCGCAGTAATGCAATCTCAATATATCTGATCGTCCGGTTGATTTTGATCTACTTTGTGTTTCACGGTCCAGTTATTCGCATTGCCCACTAATCATCGGTGCCTGGCCCCTGGCGTTATTCTTATATACACGTCTTGCATACACGCTCCGTTACATCAAGGTTGCTAAAACATACAAAACTTCTACCTAACAGCTCATCAGCAAACACTCACAATTAATTAAAAGTTTTTTTAATTTTTTTTTTTTTATTTTTAATCTGCAGGCAGCACTCTTCTATCATTCTCTTAATACTTAATACCGTAGAATGGGAGGGTCACAGCAAATGCTAATCTTGGGATTTTAGGCCCGCCACTCTCAAATTCCCCGTACAATACCGTATATAGATGCATTCAGCTATGAAACTCGATATAAGTTTTCATCAAAAACCATGTGTTTCCTTAATCTAATAGCAACAAAAATTTAACAAAAATTACGGTGTGTGTGTTAGGTACAATATCAGTTTTCGCTGACGACATAAACAATGTTCTTAAAATAGTAGTTCAGGACCCAGAGACCTAAGAATATACATTTCAGGTGAAAACTAGAATGCCAAATATAGTTCGGTACGGGTAAACTAAACTGAACTCTATGGCACTACGTCCCTTGAAGGACTAGGCGTGACATCCGACCACTGCGACATTTACGATAGGCAAATGGCAGAAATCGCCAGCGACGCTTTATCGGTACGGATAAGGAAGATAAAAATAACAAGAAATGTTATATTCAGATTCACTTCAACATACACAGCTGGTACTTTCAGGGTTATTTTCTCTATTGATTATAAAATTAATGTCAAAAGAGAAAATTAAATTTTATATTAACTATAGTAATAATGGATAAATAGATCTTAAATAAATGAAAGTAGATTAAAATAATTTTAAGTAGGTATGTTTCATGTCCTGGACAAGAACTTGCGAGGTCTAAAGAAGATTTGGAAGAGCTTGGAAAGTTATAGGTAAAGAAAGATGCTTCAAGAACTGTACGTAAAATAGAAGGTTTGTCTAAAGTTTCCTCTATAGAGAAAGGTATTTTTCGAATGTTTAGAGCTCGTAAGGCGAAAGCCCTTCGTTAAAACGTAGGGAGAAATAACCTCCGTATTTAAATTCTAAATGCCCCTACATTCAACGAATGTTTCTAAGAACTTCTCTTCTTGGAAGCAGTTATGTATAATTATTTCACAAAGCTGCACAAGAGTGTTACACGGGTGGTGTATTGTATGTTAATGTGCTCGCAGTAGAGCTTGCAGACTATTAAACTTGTCGCCTACAAAGGATCCCTCTCCAAGTTTCGATAAAGGAAGCTTTAGCGATTCAATGGAGGAGTATCTATTACAAAAGTTGACACTAGAGCTCTTTGAGAGCCGGCATTCATATGGGCGTCAGGAAGAGTAATCAGCTAGGGACCTAATAACAAGATTGTTAACATGAAGCTCTCTTTGTGTATGACACCTCCAAGCTGATGAATAATAAAGAACAGTGACATGATAGCAACTAGATTAATTTTATACTTCATATTTCTATTTTACACTCTATATCAGGGATGGCCAATAACCTTAACTTTGGGAGCCGCAAATTTATGAAACTGTTCGAATCGAATTACATTATTTTTACTATACACATAAACATTATTGTTCAATTACACAATTGTTAGTTGTTTGAAGTCTGGCTGATAATTGATAAGCACAGTTCGTACGAGTTCACTTAAATGTTCATCAGTTAGTTCAGATCGATATTTAGATTTAATGAACTTCATCATTCAGTACAGAGTTTCACACGCATAAGTAGACCCAAATATCGAGATAAGTATCTTAGCACACTGTTTTGATAGTAGGTTTTTTTCTTCTGGAACTTTCTTCCAAAATTCTGTGGCCAAAACACCACTTCGTTTCAGTCATTTTAGTCCTTCGTCCTCTTGCAGTTCTAGTAGCTCCAACTCTACAGCTGCTGTATCCTTTGTAATTGGTGATGGAACAGGACAATCATCGCTCACGACATCAACAGGATTTTCCAGGAATGAGAATGAAGGTTTCAGTACAAATAATCTTCTGTTTCCACCTGAACGCCAGGAAGGCTTTCAGTAATTTTCATCAAACGTGTGAAATGAGCGAATGTTTTAGTCTCAAGATATTTCCGGAAGAGTCTTAATTTGCTCTGAAATCGAAATACACTCTGCGCTAAATCAGAAATACGTTTTTCACTTCCTCGTAATATGCTTTCATTAAATTATATTAAGTATATACTTTTTAAAATCTGTATCATATTTACTCTTAGCTTGGTTTGAAGAGCCGCACGGAATTGGCTCAAGAGTCGCATGCGGCTCGCGAGCCTCGTTGTGGCCACCCCTACTCTATATTCTTTCCACATGTACTGAAGGTAGATGAAGTTTTACATTTCGATACGAGAGTCTAAGTGCATCATTTGAGAATCCAGGAAATAGTTTCAAAAGACGAGCAGAAGGCATGTGTATAAGCAAACAATTTTATAATGATTTTTCTAATAATTGAAATGTAAATTATGTCAAAATAATTAATTCAGGCCTAAATCAGCTATTGTCAAAATAAGAGTGCGGTAATAACTTGACTGATACATCGATTACTTCAAAGCAGGCACTGTTAATAACCATCGTTAAGAAGCAACGTTTAAGTTCTGAGTTTAAGAACACCTTCTAATTCATCAAACAAACGACTAGGCTGACCTCGGCGATCAACTGTTATCGCCTTTAAACGATAGATGGCAGGTCAAGACGTGTTGGCGTTTTAACCTCATAACAATGAAAATTAAAACAAACGAAATGAACTGAATTTAGTATAATATTAACACAAACAGAACTGATTTTACTTTAAATACAGGTTGTTTATTGTGCAGTTTGAATTGCTGCTTTCAAGGCTTGAAGACTATTTCGATTACGATATTAATCGATACCATAAGAGTGTTACAATGAAATTCAGTATAATTAGGGTTATCTTACTGTTTCGTCACACATAATAAGCGTATCATAGTATGGTCAAACAGAAAGGGGGTACACTATAATAACGGCTTTTGTTCAGCAGTAAGAAGTGAAAATTAATATTCTTGTATATAGTACATGCAGAGCTTGTTGATTTACACATTTACACATCAAGGAAGGTCAACTCTTATAATTATTATTGGAATTCTAACTGCCCCCAACCCACAATTGCCGGAATACGAATTGGAATAATTGTTCAGAATATAGAACTATATAAACAAGAGACTGGTAAACTTAATTTAAGGCAAGCGATCTTATCAAAGATGTAAAAGAAAAACACAAATTTATTGTTTAGTATGTCATAAACTAATAACTATTTATTGGCAAGACAGATATATCGATGCTTGGAAAACTTCCTGTGAGACAAGTGATATTATCAAACATAAAAAAGGAAAATACAAATTTACTGTTTAATATGCAATAAACTAATAAACGTTTATTGGTGAAGCAAGTATATCGATGCTTGTTTATTACCCTATCAATTAAACCTCAGTACCATATATACTAGATGCATGAATAAATTCAAATAGCAATAATTGTTCTATGTGTAGGACATAAGCACTTGCAGTATTAATAATGTAAATTATTATTCACTACACCCACTTTATTAATAACCAGACTTGTATTCCTTGCTTATTTTTACGACCTACACTTATTTTAGAAGAGATAATATTTCAGAACAAGTTAATGTACAACATATGCCATTAAACAAGCTGTTAAAATGATAAATGTCACTGAGTTGAGTGATGACTAGAGCCTGGATTTTGATGACCTATAAATACTTTATAACTAAGCTATAAAATTACTGCAAAAATACTAAAAATGACTCAAAACAAAACAAAAAACCCCCAAAAGTTTGTATGAAAATAGTAGTTTATTCATCAGATTTGTGTCTATTCTACATTTATATTGCTGACCCAATTATAGGCTTAATATATGGTTAAATGCAAACAGCAAACACAGTCTTTCTGTATCCAAATTAAAATTATAACAAGATCTATTTGTATACAGTATGCTTATTTAGATTTCAAATAATATTTAATGTAAGTAAATGCACAAAAACTCTATATAATGTGTGAAACAACACAAGATAAGAAAAATATTGACTTTATATTTAACACATTACCTAAAAATATGAAATGTGAAAAATAAAGACTGTAAAATGACCAAAACATGACCAGATAATGACACTGAATTCTAAAAATGGCCTAAAAATAAAAAATGATAATAAATTATCAAAATGACCCTAAAAACTACCACTTTTATAATCTACGAGTCATTATCAGAATATCTGCACTCGTGGGCAACGTCCATGATGTTCCAGTTAAAAAGGACATGTCATCAAAATCCAGGCCCTGGTGATGACTATTCCACTCGAAAAAGGGGTATTTGATATTGACCAATATCATTTAACATTCCTCATATATCTAATAATCATGGTGGTTTCATGATTTCGGTTCGGGAGGGGCCCAACGGGTAAAATTAAACCTTCAAATTTCATTTTAAAATCTTTTTTTCCATTACAAACCAAGAAAAGATTCTTTAAACACTTTTCAACATAATTACAAAAACAGTCATACACGAAACCGTAAAAAAACTTAATTCAAGTTTATAAATTTAAACAATTTAATTTCGCAAAATAAGCATATTTTTAAAAAATAACTTCATTATTGGGCTTAAGTAATGATATAATTTAATTCAAAAATGCTAATAAAATTATTCTTAATGTTGAAAAATCTACAATGTCAATAAAAAACAAAAACAAATTTTTGTGTATGAAAAACTCAATTTACTCGATGTAGCCTACTATATAATTTTTAAACTTAACAATCCTACTTCAAAACAAACATTTGCCGGATTCAATTGTATTTCCTTTTTTTTTTTTTTTTTTTTTTTTTTTTCATTTTGGGGGCTCGTACCCGTGTTTTTTTAAAATTAAAACTATTTAAATTGCATTGATTCAGTGGTAGCCATATCGTGTCAGCGAAAAAGTATGTTATGTTGTATTATTTTATTTATACCATGAGTCCAATCCCTGAGCGTAATGCTCATGATGGGACACAACTCAGAACAATGTCTAAAACAAATATATAAGAAATAAAAAAAGAGCAGAATTGGATAGCCTACATACCCGGCCAAAATCTGGTATCTCTCTAACTAAGCCATATGTCGTTCCACATACCTGCAAATAGAAATTAAATTATTTCAGAAATTCAAACAGGTGTGAAAAATACAAATTAAAAATGTGAAAGACAGCAGTTAATCTACAAGGATTTTAAGAAATCTGCATTACTGTAGACTTATATTTGCTATCAGACGTAAAAATCTCTCAACCATAGCTTACAGTATCCCATTTGGACATCCATCATTAATTTATTTTAGTCAATTTCACTGGGCCTACAGAAAGCATATTCCTCACAAGCCTGTGTACGTCAACCATACTCTTGGGAAATTTTAATTTTTATCCAAAACATATAAAATGTATCAAAAATTTTAAACAGCACTTTTTACCGATAAATAAAGATTACCCATTTCAATCTTATTGCCGCGGAATATGCCATGTTAAAGAAAATCCACTTCACCTGAGATAAGATAGATCTAACCAATATTAGGTGAGAGTAGCATAAACTTCTTCTGTTTCAGCGAGATTCTACAAATGTACAAAACAAACCTTCGTATCTTCAACTAACGCAACCTATATTGGCATGAAGTCAAGCACCAGAACAAAATATCTAAGATTAAGTAAGCAGGAAAATTCAGATTAATTAGCATTGGAACTGTAAGTCCTCCATAAAACCTATAAACGACCAAACCAAGATCCCTAGGGTTTCATCTGGAAAATCTCTATTTACAGTGAACTCTAGAAATGTTTTAATAGGGTTGTAAATTTTGTTTGCAATGTTATACGAATTATTTATAAATTACAGAAACATTTAATAAGACCTAGTAAAAGTGACTTAGTCTATATACACACGAGGCGCGTCCATAAATTAACTTTCCCTGGGGCCGTGTACAGAAACAAAACACAATTTCGTGAACATACATATTCCAACAGATACAGCAAGTGTTCAGCTATTATTTGACATATTCGCCACGGGAATTGAGACATTTTTCATACCGTGGAACCAACTTTTGAATACCTGTGTCGTAGAAGTCTGCCACCAGAGATCTGAACCACTGAATGACAAAAACATCTCCTCTCTGTCATTCCCTGTCATTTCTTGAGGTGTAGGAAAAGATGGAAATCACTGGGAGCGAGGTCCGGGCTTTAGGGTAGATGTTTAAACACCTCCCAGCTTAACTTCTGCACGAGACTGAAAATGCTATGGTTAGAATGTTCGGGTTTCACTAATGATTCTGTTCGCTTAGGTAGTTATGACCATAATAAGCACGCATGACTATGGACAATTTCGTTAACTGTAACACCACATGATATGGGATGGGCGGGCTGTTAGCGACGTCCACTGAAGGATCAATGTAACAGTCCGACAAGAATCCCGCAAGCTGACGTCCCATCATCAGCAGCGACTGCTATGCGTGCATGGCACTTGTGGGAAGAAAACCACAGGTTCCCTTTATCGACATAGCGATGGTATACTATAATGTCCTGCTTCTGCATCTCTTATATGATGTTCAATGATGTGGAGGTTATGATAATAAAATAAAACCCTACTCTTAAAGACATATGGTAATAGTCTATTACTTGAAGCACACAACATTTTTGAACGGTGTAATAAAACCTTGGGCAATGGTTCAGGGATTTCCAATGTTCGTTGAGGGGCAGGAGTTTTCTTTCCAAAATTTAGGTGGTTAGTTAAATTAGAAGACCCTTCTTTTTGTTATCTTTATTTTTTTCAGATTCATCATCACACCATTATCCTTCATGTTATCAACCCATAAATGACATCGATCTGGGCCAGGTTTGAACCCGTGATTTTAGGCACAGAAAGCCAATACCATACTGACTACACACCCAGGGCTATGACCTAAGCTACTTTGCCCTTGTGACAATCTCCTTGAGAGGACAGTAGAAATAAATGAAAATAACTAGGGTCATGAAACGTCAAAATAATGCGCTACAAAATATTAGAATACCCGATAAAGAATTCAAACAAGTGGAAAAATTCAAATATCTGGAAGTAATAATGATACAGATACAATTAATATTAAGGCAGCAATGTGCTTAGGAAAATATTCAGACCAAAGATAGATGAAAACGGGACTGGCGAAAACTACATAATGACGAGCTTCATAACCTATATTCTTCACCGAGTATAATAAGATAATTAAATCACGGAAGATGAAATCACCTTGGAGATGATGTCCGCATGGGGGAGGAAATAAATATCTCAAAAGTGATGACTAGGAGACCCAAAGGGAAGAGACCACTTGGAAGATATAGACGTAGGTGGGAGGACAATATTAGAATAGATATAAGGAAAGTAGGATTTGAGAGGGATGGAGTTAGCATAGAGGAGTGAATGGCGGGTTCATGTAAGTACGCCAATGAACCTTCAGGTTTTATAAAATATTTATTCTTTCAGCTTGCTTAAATATTTATTGTCATTGAGTAAATAAGTAAGTAAGTAAGTAAGTAAGTAAGTAAGTAAGTGAGTATAATATTGGTATTATTTGATATTTTATTTATTTATTTATTTATTTAACCTGGCGAAGTTAAGGCCATAAGGCCTTCTCTACCACTCAGCCAGGGCTAAAACATGAAATACATAATAATAACAATAATAATAATGATTAATAATAAATTAAAAAGAACATATGTACCGGTACATGAATACAAGAAACGTACATTAAATACAAAGAAAAAATTCGAACATAAGTACTTGAATGATATGAATATAAAAAACAAATGACTAAAAAAAAAGCAATAAAAAAAAAGATGAAAGTCTAAACAAATACATTCTTAGTTATTAGAAAATATTTCTTCCTGATATCGAGAAAGGCCATTTTAATGGCTTCTGGTGAGCAAGAGGATTATGTTCCTTGCCGATAACTATGTCTGTCCATAAACAAAACAAAATGAAAAGGAGAAGGAGAATATACTTCTTCAATGCCTTCGAAAGTCTGGAATGAGGAATGAGTTGGATCAAGCCCAGCAATAGAGATTAGAATTGGATACGCTGAAATATGTTTTGCCAGAGGTTTAACGAGCCACCGGAAGAACAAAGTTCATTTTACATCCTTGCGTCTAAAGCTGCATATATACTGTAAATGCTGTGTAAAATCCATTTCATAGATTATGCTGTTCACAGACTGTTCGATAAAATGAAAAATCACACCAGACTGGACAAAAAAAATGAGAAACGAGATACGATGTTTTCCTTGTAGTGATTTTTCTGGTTACATTAAGAACAATACAAAATATAATTTTACCCAATTAAGGACGGGTACACAAAAATTGGGAAGAATTAAAGAACTGAAATTTTAAAATACCTACTTACTTATTAATGTATTTATGAACTAACTATACCGTTTAAGCTCCATAGATCGTGAATAACCGCTGGTCATCCAGTGTAGGACCATATAATACTTACTTACTACTCTATTGCCATTACTGTAGGTCTAAACTAGCTAGTAACATTTTTCTAAACACTTTTAAATTCAATAATTACTCCAAAGAAAGGTGATTATAGAAGATTTTTAAATTTCATATACAAATAGCCCTACATAAATGTGTTTTTGCACGATGTAACTAATTAGTGGTACTTACGAATATTGTTGCCGTGGATCGTAACTAGACATTCCCACACGCAATCTGGTTGCTATGAAAACAAAAGAAATCTCAGTGCTGTAAAAATTACAAAAAGCACACGTGCCGTAAGTTAAACCATCACAATACAAGCCTTTATCGAAGACCGGAACCAAGGGCCCCCAGTTTGTGGCGACTTTAACAGAACAAATATTCAGTCCCCATAACAACCAACACATGCGAATCACTTTCTGAAATATCTCCAAAATTGTATATACATAATATTTTCAGTTAATACCTCAATTAATATAATTAAATTGATATAAATAATCATCTTGCAAAAAATAGCATGCAATACTCGTTCCGTAAGCGCATAACGGATCTAGGAAATTGAAAAAAACTCTTTCCTCGATCCGTAAGCCCCGCTTACGGAATTAGTATCGCGATATACTATTTGCTACGTTCTATTCATCCAAGACTGAAGAGGCGTCTTTTCTTTAGCTCTAGGAGTCGTCTTCCTTTATGCACAAACTGATGAAGAGAGTAGATTATTTAGAATCAGAACAGCGTGTTATTCCGTATTTTAATACAGTTCGCATATTTATAAAGGCGAGATCAGTTACTTAACATCGCAAAAGAAAAACTGGCAATCTACCAAGTTTTAAGTATGCCCTCCCTCCATAATTCTGTAACTTTGTATCTAGACCTGTTGAGTTGGCGGACTTCAAGCTCTTACTGTAAAAGTTTAGTACGAAACTATAACCGAATAGTCTACATGTTTGTGAACAGGTTGATTTACAAGAGAACAATTTTATTGCACAACGATGTCGGAGTTTCATTCTTTCACAACAATTTTCCAGAGCTTCCGTTCGATGAAAATATGTCTCCTAAAATATAATTTGCGCCTTTAGGCCTATTTTATTTTTCAAAAAGTTTTTAAATGTTTGCTTTCTTTTGTATTATTGACTAATCCATTAGTATTACAATACATTTTACTATGACTTTTTTTATGATTCAAACGAGGTTGAGTGTTTTGTAAAAGTATAATTGAGGACCGTTTTGGCAAAACTCAACATCTCCATTTTTTTACCAAATTCGTTCTTTAATGGTTTTAGGTGCTTTGAAATGAGATCTTTAAAATGGTGACAAAAAACATAAGAAAAGTCAACATAACTAATTCAATATGCAAGGTTTCTATCTTCAATATGTTAACAAAAACTAAAGAAACCTTCTCCTGAACAATTTATGTTTTGGGACATGTTGAGTTTTTTTCGAAACGGTCCTGAAGTATGACGTTACATAAAAAACATTAATAACCACGACCGCAAAAAGCCCGTAGAAAATGTGGATACAAGTAACTGAGATAACTGATGTAGCCATCATTAGGACCACCAATTACTTATTGGTCATTTTTCTAATAAATTATCTCAGATAAGCAGTCCATCTGCTTAAAGATGCTGTATTCCATGGAGATACTGTAGGTCTATGTATGTTTCAAGACCAATTTTCCTATTATTTTTTTCAGCATTGATCACTGATTTATTTCCAGTTACACGCTGGACATGGTCTGGATAAGACAAATTGTGTTCCTTTTTGAAGACTGTATGATTTTAGCTTGACAATTAGCCAAAACAATTATTCCGATAACTGAATATCTCAGTCACTTCAATGAAAATCGACCCGTGACTTACCGGAAAGAACGCGGTGCTTCCACTGGACTTAAATATTGCGCCAAGGCATACACCCAACAATGCAAGAGTAATATTTTAACATAACGTGCATCATATAAAAAAGGAAGTCGAAGTTGCGAAAATTGTACCTGCATTGCAAAGTTTGGCCACTCCTATCTAGTGTAGTATCGAGTATAACGGTCTACAAAGGAGATAGGAAAGGCCGTTTAAACAGCATCCTACGCGTATACACCTGCCTTGCGTAACATTGGGGGCACACCATATGGCACCTAAACATACAGAATCTCTTCTTGTCTCTCTTTCATAACAAGGCCATACCCTGGGAACCTATGACACAATAATGCCCTATGATTTATATTCGCCCAGCAATTCCTGCGGAAACCACACACAAATAACAATAAGCGGATAGGCTATAACCGTATCTCTAGAACTGCGACTACAGCCTTCATATACGCTGTGTTGATGTATGTATATTACCGTAATGCCGAAATTTATTTCGTGCGAGAAATTATTTTCCTCTGGAGGAAAACGTTCGGCAAGAAAACTCTGGACCTTTCGAATGATCAGTTTATTTTCAAGAGTAATTTAATCATTATGCTAAAATAACTTACCTTGAGGATAAATAATGCAGGCAGAATCAAAGGTCTTAAGTTGGCATACAGAGCACAAAAATTACTTTTTTTTTTAAACTCGGAAGCACAAAATGAACCAATGTAGGTTAGATGAACAGGTAAGAAAGTATAGATTTGAATTTAATTTTATTACGGTAGGCTACTTCTTTATGGTATTAAATATCATTATTATTTATACTGGCGAAGTTAAGGGCACAAGGCCTTTACCTTCCACTGCACCAGTAAAACTATACATATCGCAAATAATACATACTACAAGATTTGATAAAAAGAAATAAACATGCTACATAGAACTAAACATGCTACAGACAATAAAATTATAAGGATTTAATTACAACTAACAAGTAATTACAACTAAAATAAAATTAATGACTAATAAAATGTAGGCTATATTCAATTTATTTCTAAATTGTGGTACATTTTGACACATTTTCTGATACATTGGTGGTACATTTTCTGATATGACAAAGCAACGAATTCCAAAAGCGAGGGATTGATACGCTAAAACATGAAGAAAAGAATGATTTTGTATGTCGGGGAATAAGCACTAGATTTTGGTTATGCGTTCGTGAGGTCGAAAGGAGATTAAAACGAGATTGTAAATAAGAAGGAGAGGAAGAAGGAGTATGTTATGAAGGAAGAAAAGAGAATGGATAATTCTTCGTTGTTCGAGGCGCATTCATGACAAAGTGTGAAAAGACGGCGTCTCGTGGTCAAATTGTCTGATATTACAGATAAATCTAACACGTACATTATGAGCACGCTGAAGTCTATTTCACTTGATAACGTTAATCTTAAACAATATGCATTTCTTTGCTAACTTCTTAAATTCCAAACAAAATCCTTTCAGAGTTCTTCAAATTATATTTATTTGAATCTGCAGTTGGAGTACAACTTCAATCATATATAAAATCATTTAATGGCAAGAACTATATTATGTAAATATTTCTGTAAGTAAAACTTCAAATTGAAATGGTTCACTATGAACATGGAATGTTTCCTTTTTCATTTTCTATAATTTGAAAAGAATTCTGAAGATCAAGTTGCACTGTAATTGGATCCTCAACCGGGGTCTTTCGTTAGCGATTTAAAACAGAATTAAAGTAGAGCAATAAAAGGTACGTTTATTTCAAGTTTTACTTGTTTGAGAGCCTAGAGACAATTTTTATAAACTCCTCAGTAATAGGAAAATTTATAACAAAAATGGAAAGTAAACCTTTCATGAAAGTTGCACTAATGGCAGTAAAGGCCTTGTAAGAATTTAAAAAACCTTCTGTATGTTGTCCTACACAAATCACTGACTGTTCGTACTTAAAAATTTTAAATTCCTGGGTGCGCGGGCAAAGAGAGTTAAGTCCACTTTCTTGTTACTGAGAATTAGAGTGACTTAACACACTATACCAGCCCAACATAGCTTTAGAGATGGATAAATCCATGAAGCACACATCCATAACTACAGTACAATTTTGAATATGACTTACTGGACTTAACACAAATGTAGAGAACACTTTTATCTATAACTCTATGGACATATCTCAATTTTTTAGGATGGTGGACTGAACTCTCTTTGCCCGCGCACCCCGGAATTTATGACAGTTTAAAAAATCCAATCCATTCCTTCCATAGAATATACGTACATTTAGGCTATTTGTTACGTTTTTATTTGGGCAACCCTCAGTTAAGGAAAGCTGAATATCGCACTGTTCTTGACAATAAATTAGCTTAGATTATAAACATATTAATATTATCGTAAAGTATGTAGCCTATACAAAAGAAACGTTTCGTTATCAAATGAAATATCTCTAATGATAGGTTGAAAGCTCCTTGTCAGTTTACAACTAATAGTCTACAGAAAATGCTGAACAAAAAGTCCTATTATATCAGATATTAATAGTGACAAAATGATTATAGGTACAATTTGGTTAGTATAATTATCTAACACATTAGACATTCATGCATATTACATAACACATTTCACCTTGACCTTCAGAAAGTGAACACACTCTCAGAGACCTGGGCAATATACTATACTCCCGGGGGGACTTTTATATGGGTCATCGCTTAATATTTCTTTACATACATTTGAAGCTGTTTGCGAGGAATCTGACATGAAATATGTTTCTACCTAACTCAAGGCTGAATTCCATTCAAAAGGATTTTGTTGACCATATATAGCAACACATCAAAGCCTATGCTATTTAGATACTCCGAGAGAAATCCATTCACACGGCTTCCTCTTGTGCAACTCCTTTGCAGAGCAGTCATTATAATATGATGTTGCTATTTGGTAACATTTAAAAGGCTGCAGTTATTTTTTGTATCTGTGTGTACAGGTCAATTTATAACAGCTACCGTGTATATTAAACAGTGAAGTGCTGTGTGTGTGGCTGAATAGAAAAGGTGCCTAGAGCTACATTTCAAGACTGCTCAGCTATATGAAAGCTAATTAAAGATAACTCAAGTAATTGCTTGAGATGTACTCGTGGCCAATTACAACAGATCAAATACGTGAGACAGGTAAAGTAAAAATTGAGAATGGAAAAAGGAAAACGAACGAAAAACAAAAGAAAGTACATAAGAGATAACCGAAAATGAAATTAAGAAACATCCAACAACAAAATTTCAAAATTGGTAGCATATTAAGTGATCACGTGAACAGTGTAAATTTAGAAAGAGAAAAAATTAATTAGTAGCGGCCATAAAAGTATAGCTTAGAGGCTGTTTTATTTGAACTCTTTTGCTGAGTTTCATGACAGTCTGCTGCCACTACTAGATGCGTTGAAGTCAACACTGATTGCTACTTGTCAACTTTACGTTTTGTAATAAAAAGCTTTTAAAATTTAAAATACTTGCTTCCTGATACACACAAATGTATTCTGGAATCTCATGCAAAATAGCATTATAATTTAAGAGCTGCTGACTGCCAGAAAAATCAACACACATACGTATGCAAAAAAGTCCTAATAAATTACTGGAAATTGAATGAAACCATAATAGTATATTTCACAAATAAGTTATATTTAATAACAAACCAATCCCTGCATTCCAGTTAAAGTCCCATCTGCTCACTTTTGTCGATTATCGCAATTTATACAGCCATTCTTATCAAGTTTTAAATAATTTTACCTACATAAAATATATATGAACACTGAAAAATCTGACTGATTCAACAATGGGAAGCATATATATATAATAAAAAATTAAAACTAAAAGCATGATTTACCAATTTAAATTGGTACGGTAGTCAATCCGAAGGATCTTTTCTTTTCATTCATTCGTACTTTCAAATACGGTTGGCGGCTGGTCTAATGCCAGGAGAATCATTCGTTTTAGTGTCAGGTTTACCAGTTAGAAATCGAGCTAAGCCTAATAAGAAATGAACATTTTTTTTATAAAATTTGAATTATTTATTTTTTTAATGTAAACCAGAATTCGTTTCATAATAGGCCTATATCAGGGAACACAATTTTATTAGGTGCTTGAAGTTAGAGCGAAATTCTTTAGTGTTTTGAAGAATTCGAATTTTATTGGTTACCATCATGATTTAATTTAGTTCATTTTAAATCCACCGAGATAAAGGTTAAAGGTAAAAGGTAAAAGAACATATAACTTATTTACATTCTTTCCTCCATTTCACAAATACTGGACACAAATTGTCACACGACAAAATGGTCAAACACATTGTAAACATCGAACAGATCCCAAAAGAAAGATCTTTTATATTGTTTTTTTCGTAAGACAATGTAGCATTAAATGTACAAGTTTCTTAATACAATTATTTAGAGTAGCTTTAACTCCTAGGTCTTACTGCAACTTAAAAAGGATTTAAATTTACATTAAAACCAAAATGTATAACTTCAATAACAAATTTCTAGAGTTCATTATGGAATGATATTCTTCGACTGAAGGATCTTTGTTGGGTCTTTTAAATTTTTATGGAACACAATGTACACATTGCTTCAAGTTGTAGCACAGGATACGTATTAATACTTATACTGTGGTTGTAGCGAGCAAGGAAGCAAGTTAGTTATAAAATAAGACGGTAGGAGATTGAGATGGCAATATGATTCAACTATTGTGTAGACAACTAGTGATTCTGGAATGTCAGGAAGAGTCTATTAATTAGGATAGCATCCCCAGATGTAGTGCACTGCATTGCTAATCAGGTCGATGGGGTTGAAGACGACAAACCGCTGCACCTGTGGGATGCTCTCTCTCGTCACTTCTCATTATTTCTTGTTCACTTCACCTCAAATCCTCAACACACATCTATATTCTCGACTGGGTTTGCAGAAACGTCTATTCTGTATCGGAAATTCGATTCAAGAGGAAGTAGAAGTGTTTGAAGCTTAGGAAAATGCCAGTAACATACTGGGGTTAAGCTTACTTAAATTAAATGAATAAATTTGGAATGGTATAGAGATTTTTTTTTAATTCCTCCGAGGAAAATTAATCCTAGCTGGAAATCGGTATCTTGACTTGTTGCTTAATAATCTAACACTGATTTGTACCAATTTACCAGCCTCCTCCAGCAAAAACCTTTTCTAATGAAATTGAGAACTTTTTGTGCACTCATGAAAATGTTTTGATATCAACGGGGAAAAATAAACTTTCTATCCTAGGATAATGCTAGTTTTCTAATAAAATATTTAAATATTCAGACAATATAAAATAGTGTCAGTTGTACCGATACATTTTTAGAATGAAAGTCTGTCATTTCAGTCGTATGATTCATTACAGCCTATATTAGTTTCCGCAAGATTCGGAACGAAAGGAAACATATAACGCTAACAATCGATGATAGAGGTAGAGGTAGAGGTAGAGGTATTAATAAAATGCCAACGAAATTCTATTTGCCTATGTTTAGTACTTCGACATCTTAGGATTAATCTAAGTGCAAAAACGAAAGTCTGGTTAAATGTATTGCTTGTATGTTATTGAAGAGAAATTTCATAATTTTAGCAAGAGTGTACTCTGTAAAAGTTAAACTGATATTTCTAAGAATAGGCCTAATGTCTAGTACACGACGTGATCTGAAGTAAGAAGTTAAGATTTTTATACACTAAATTTTAATATTCTATTTCTACGATATGAAAGTATGTTCGTATCGTCTCTGCATAACAATTACTATAGTTCGATAAACTACAAATTCACTGTGTGCAAACACACATATGGTCTATATGTACATATTTATACATATATATTTATGGTATATATATGGTATTATTCGCAGGACTAAAGGCACATGTCAACATGTGCATGCATAAATTGTTATGAATAGCTATAAATCCAAAATATAATTAGTATATTTTAGTCCATTCAATTATTATTCTCATTAGTATATGCTAAGTAGGATCCCTACCTCTTACTAGTTTGTTCAAGGCAACAAAGTTTTATTATACCGGTCTCTGAAACATTATGTTGTTATATTATCATGCAAATCAACGTTACATGAAGATAACCGAAACCTTATTAGCAAAATTAACTACGTGTACCAAATTAGACATAGGGCTTAAGTAATGGCGCAAAGGTATCTTTTTAGTCTTAGAAAGGAGGCACAACACATGATGAGACGGGTTTACAAGGATTTAACCACAAGTTTAAAATCATGAGTGTATATGTCATGGTTATTACGGTTTAAAGACTAAAACAAACTAATACACAATATAATGGAAGTTATAAAATAAGACCCATAAAATTAAATAATATTTCGAAACATCGTTCAAGCCAGTGAACAGTGAGGTTTGCTCCGCGTAGTCCCGAGTTACGGAAAAAAGAGGAACTATTATCGCAGTAATAAAATTTTCCAGCGCAGGAAGAGATTCAATATGGCATATAAAGAAAAGCGCTCTGTTCAGCATGCTGCTGATAAATTAATATAGGCCTAACTGTTCGAGGCCAAACCTAACCAATAACTGGCACTAATATGACTGACCTAAAATCTAGCTGCCACTATTTACCGTAATGCAGCAACACTGTTACCCTTTCTCGCCTTTCGAAAACTTAGTACACTTACAAGTCCGATGTGTCTGTTTCTATTACTTTACACTATTATTATATTCGTCATTCTGTATTTACCACCTATTATCCCATAATACACACCGGCGTTTCATTTATAATCCGTATACTATTCTGCCAAAAAGGAAATTTCAGTCTGCATGCAGTCATATTTGTGATGCTGGCGATATTGTACACTTGGTATCAATCGGTGCTGGCACGGCAATTAAAGGAATTCTCGTGCTTGGCTTAAATTTTTAATAAAAACACAGAAACTAACTAGAAATAAAATTTAAAACCCCTGTAAAATATACAGAATAGAGTGCAGGAAATAAACAATGAGCCTAATCATTGTGCTTACTGTTTTCTGTGCAGTCCGACACTGGTTTGTAAATTGTATCTCGTGCATGAAACTTTTCAATATTAATCTCACTTTGTTTATAACAATTATTCAGGTTATATAATTATTATTTTGATCTGTTTTACTTTTCTTTAAATTTACCTTCTTTACTTCTTTCGTTCTTATTTATTTCTTTTTCTTTATTACTTCCTCTGCCCGCACCATAGGTACTATAGGTAGAGGAAGTATTGTTTGCGACTCCAAAATTCGAAGTTGAGTTTTTAGCATATAGCCTATACACGTTTCAAGGCCCCCTGAATCCAAAATTACTATTTTTGGAAACATGTCTGTGTGTCTGTCTGTCTGTGAACACTCTAGCTCCAAAACGGAAAATCGTATGAAAACAAAATTTCGTATTTGGGTCAGGTACCTTCTGAAGATGTGAGGATAAGATTGGCGACTATTTTCTCTTATTAAGTGCCAGTATGGTACTTTATGAGATTGTGTGGGGGACGAAAAAATGTCTGTCCGTCTGTCTGTCCGTCCGTCTGTCCGTGCGTCTGTACGCACCATAACTCAACTACGCTTTTTCGGATTTTCATGAAACTTGGTATAAACATTCATAATGTCGATGGGAAGAACCCTATTGATATTGAACCAAATCCGTTCACCGGTACCGGAGTAATGCCCAATTTAGTGCCTATTTTAATAGATTATGCCGCCTTTCTATGAGAAATACGCTGTAACGGATTTCCATAAAACTTGGTATATCCATTTATGACGTCCATGAGAAGTGCCCTATTGAATTTGAACCTAATCTGTTGACCGGTACCGGAGTAAAACCCAATTTAGTGTATATTTTAAAGACGCGGTAACTCAAATACGCTTTACCGGATTTTTATGAAACTTGGTATACACATTTACAATGTCCATGGGAAGACGTCTATTCATAATGGATAAAATCGGTTGATCTGTTTCGGAGTAATGCTCAATTTAGTGCCTATTTTATGGCAATATACGTATTCGAAAGAATTTATTAAAAAAATGAAAATCAGTTATCTTGACAACATAGCCTATTGTTTTACTGTGATCTTATAAGGCCTTGGAAATTAAAATACAGGTAGCTATGACAAAAAACACTACTGTTTTGCATGCGCTTATCCAACTAGACCGTTAAAATGACCCAGGTGGCCGAGATGGTAGACCTTTCTTCTTCCGTAAGCCCTGCTTAATGAATAAATCTGGAGCTTAACTTGGAAATCAATTTAAAAAAAAAACATATTCTGCATATCATAATTGCAGTCATAACTGATTAAACAAAAACATACTGGCACTTTTTTACATCAGTTTACCTGATTTTATTTTTAAGGGGACTTTACATGAAGAAATTTTCGTTTTTCGCGATTTTCTCGAAAACGGCTCTAACGATTTTCTTTAAATTTTGCACATGGGTTGCTTATACTAAGAGCTAAAACTTTTATTTGAAACATGTTTTTCGAGAAAATTCTCTGAGGGTAGTTACAAGCCACCCACTGTTTGTTGAAAGTTTGTCTTGCGTGATGAACAACTGAATTCGAGCTCTTTCACGGCCTCTTATTCTATATAAGAATGTGAAGTGAAAAGATGTATTGTTGGCCATGCACAAGGCTTGTTTACTGATCTTGGGCCATGCATAGAGTAAAGAAGTATCTGAGGGAAATATTCGATAAATTTCGGAAATTATATTTTACGGCGGAAAGTTCAATAAACGTCTGCAGTCATTTGTTCTTTTTTTTTAAGTTTGTTATATAGACTGCGCTTTTAGTCGCATCATTGAAAGAAGAATAGGTATTTATAGGATAATTAGCGTAAAATTGTCTTGCGATTCTGTACAAGGATATGTGAATACTGCTAACTTTTATTTGGGCAGAGGAAGTTATGTGACTTTCACATCAGATTTTTGCCTTTCTGTTCAAACTCGTGCTAGCGATAATGATTTTAAGGCGAAAACTAAGAGAATTTTACGTAACTTCATAAATGTTACTAACTTATAGGTTTACTGTATTTCTCAAAATTCGTACCAAAATGAAAATGTGTTTTCTTGCGTTACCGGTATGTTTTATGATCTTAAAAAAGTTTATTGTTTGATTTTCAAGTAACATTCTTATTGCTGCTTAAAATTTATTAATATAAAAATCTAGTGGTTGCTTGTGAGTCATTTAAGTGACAAGAGCTGGAAAGTAAATCCTGAAGGTTTCCGAGTGAGCGACAGAATCGTCACTTTAATGAAGTGCCATAGTACAAACAGAGGCATGGTTCTTGCATATGAATTTTTGTTGGATCGTGAGATGAACAAAAAACTGAGAGCGCACTTTCAATCATTTCCGTGTGGTGCTCTCTCAATGTTCTAGAAATTCAGAACCCACAGCAATCAACACCATTATACTTTACTTGCATTTATTTGTGTTCAAGTCATTTAGTTTCTTACCACAACGTAACATGTAATTTGAACGCTATCTGAAACAGCAAGTGCCAATCATTACATTAAGTACCTCTTTCATACCATTAATATCAGGAAGTTTAAGGTAATTGATATATTGTATTGACTTCCTCTTTAAAAGAAGGCGAGCCCATTCTGTAGGAATAAAAATAAAATAGTATATAAACTTTTAAATCATAATTCATGAAAGTATAAAATCATTTTTATTTAGTTTGTTTCGGTTCAGTCTTCAATGTTGTTTAATTTAGGCAAATAGAACTGTGTTTTATTAACAACCTGAATTCTAAAATATGAAATCTCTAATTATATTTCATTGTAGTTTAAGTGAATACCGAATCTAACATAGTATAATTATGTAACCATTGAGATATTTTTAAGAATACCATACCAATATTTTATTTTGTTCTCAAGCAAGAATGCCTAATTCATTTCAAACATAATTCAGAGATGTTTTGTAATGTATTACGATGTTATAATAACATTATTATTATTGTTATGTTTTAAATTATAGGCCTATAATTTATTACTTATTTTATTACGAGAATTCATGTATGTATTTTTACATGGAGCAGAAATTGCACATAGAAGGTTAGTTAAAAAAATGTGTTTTATTTTAAAGTTAGTCACGAGTATTGAATAAAACCTAGTTTTAGTGAGGAGCGAATAGTAGAAATGGACCAGGCAGCATCCAGGTGAAGAGATACGTCCACAGAGCAGAAAAGGTGAGGAAGATAAGAGAGAAAGCCGGGTCTGTATACGTACTAGGCTGGATCAATAAGGCTTCCTTCCACTCCGCTAGAACGGTACTACTGACACCAAGACGTCCTCCCTTACCAATACACTTCGATTAGCTTCAACAGGGACTGGCACTTCAATTTAAATGACGCCGTCGGCTGCCGCCCCACTGCCCTTCAACATTTCACCCCACAACACAATTCTACATGTGTTTCAGCAAAGCTGTTCTTCAACTCAAGCATAACATACTCAAAGCCCGTCTCCCTGGTGTCAGCTGCTTTGATTCCCAGCCATACAGAGTTGGGTGAACTAATCCATGAACCTTTTCACACCCAGTGGTGCCAACTTTTATGGGCCCGTGGGGCTCAATCCCACTCAATAGTTTGATGGGTACTTTTGTACATAATTATATTATTACTAAAAATCATATTTCGTTGTTTAATCGGTCCAAAATGAAATCAGACTACTGTTGGCATAAATAACATGACGTCCCTTTGCAGTGGCGGACGCGGGGGGAGGATAGGGGGATATAACCCCCCGAAATTTGAAAAAAAGGCTATATATGCACTCTAAGTGGCCAGTTTTATAAATTAATTATATATGTAAGTTTATTTGTTTATTTTAGTAATCTTTCTACCTATTCAAATCCCCCCCCCCCCGAAATAAAATTCTGCGTCCGCTACTGTCCCTTTGTTTCAATTATCTTACACTAGCAACCATTCGAAATTGTTCCTGAGTTCTTCAAATTTATACGTCAAATTTTCTCTGTCAATGCAAGTTTCTGCAGCATCCTCAGAAAAAGAAAATTTCCGCTTTGAAAAGACCGTTGACACTTTTGCGCTCCACAATGGTCTTAAAAATTACTTAATCACATACATTGGTGTTCTAAGTATAAACCCTACACACGGATAAGAGGGTAAAGTTGGATAGATTATGCTTCTGATGAATTTACAGAGAGAAGTGTTGTTTTCTAATGTGCTACAGTTGACACCTAATTCAAGAGAAATATATTTACAATACGCAGTGCTATAAAGTCCGTGTTTTATATTATCTTAATAGTTACCGAAGACTAAAAAATTCATATAATTATAAGCCTTAAATAATTTTATTTTAATTAGAGTGAGGAGTTGGTAGCGTGAGTTTCTTCCACCCTGGAGGCCCGGGGTTAATTCCTGGCCGGTGTTAGGAATTTTTCAGTAGCGGGAAATTTCTTTCCTGGGTTCAGGACTGAGTATTGTACTGTACCTTCGTCCCTTGTACCTTTCTACATTTTATATAAGTTCATTTCATGAAAAAAGTAGGAGACAGTAGTGTGAAATTGTTAACGTCTTTGAGCCCGCCCAATGTTTTTCGAAAGTTGGCGCCACTGTCACACCTATGACGTATAAATTCGTCACCACCAAAAATTGCATAAGAGGAAAGATAATATAAGACTAATAGTGTAATGATTAGTAGAGTTCTACCAACAATTGGGCTCCTCTTAATACGCTTCTCATGTAAAGTAATTAACACATATATTAATTATTAAGTGCCAGTATGGTACTTTATGAGATTGTGTGGGGGAAGGAAAAATGTCTGTCCGTCTGTCCGTCCGTCCGTCCGTCCGTCCGTGTGTCTGTACGCGCGATAACTCAAATAATCTTTATTGGACTTTAATGAAACTTGGTATAAACGTTTATAATGTCCATGGGAAGAACCCTATTGATATTGGACCAAATCGGTTCATCGGTACCGGAGTAAAACCCAATTAAGTGTTTTTATTTAAAAGCGCCATACCTCAAATACGCTTTATCAGATTTTCATGAAACTTGGTATACACATTTATAATGTCCATGGAAAGACGTCTGTTCATATTGGACCAAATCGGTTAGCCGATACCGGAATAATACCCAATTTAGTGCATTTTTATGGTATTATATAACAAAAGGCCCCATAACTCAAATATGCTTTATCGGATTTTCATGAAACTTGGTATAAGCATTTATAACATCCATGGCAAGAAGCCTATTAATTTTGGACCTAATCGGCTGACCGGTACCAGAGTAACAACTAATTAAAAGTCACATGTTTTTTAAATCATGTCTACCGGTATACTAACAATGCCGCATTTTTAATCATTTGAGGGCTTTGTCTGCAGTGCAGTCAGATGTTTGTTTACTTCGATGATGTATTTGAAATTGAGTAGACCTACTACACGAATACTGTTATATACAGAAGGTACATTACTGTGAAATAATTAGCGGAGTTACATGCCACTGAATTTTGCGAAATGTTGACATTTTAAGAATTTCAAGTTGCAATGCATTGAGATATGACAATTAACAGCATTCCTTCACAAATGCTTATCAAACTACACCGTCAAACTGACTGAGTTGGCCGAATGGTAACGTCTTGGATTCGTATTATTTTTATGTGAGTGCGCGATTGTCAAGGTATCACAAATCTGTAGTTCTGCTGACGCTGGTCGATTTTAATCTGATTAAAAAAAAAACTTATTTTCTGCACATCATAATTGCAATTATAATTGATTCAACAAAAGCATACTGGCACTTTGTTACATCAGTTTACCTGATTTTATTCATCTGTGGAAACATATAATAAATTACATGAAATACACATCCATAGAATACTGATTTCTCTAAACGTACAACAGGTGCAATATATGGAAGAAATACTGTCTGACGGATTTTAACAAGGAACATATTTGAGTCATATCTTGTGAATCCAAAAGAGCACTACATTTTTCTGATGCATCTGTGTATGTGGGCAAAACATAATTTGAAAATGAGAAGTGGAATTAAAAGAAATTTTAAAATCAAGTTAGACATCTTCACACGATGTGTCACAGAACACGTCGATGAGGTGTGCTTATTCTTCAGTTTAAAAACGAAAATTTTCGAAATTTTATTGAATATAACACTGTGGATCATTTTTACAATATGTAAGCTTTACTGTGAAAATTGTCTGAAGGATAGTTACAGGCTAACCGTGTCGACCCAACACTGGAAGCTAAATCGAACTCAGAGCAAATCCTTTCACATATTTATTTATATTTTACGCAATATTTTATATAAATTCATAAGTAGGAAGGGGGTTAAGCATAGGTTGGGAAAGTGTCCATGATACTGCCAGCGTTTTCTCTTTGAACCACAATACCTATGCGGTGTTGACTTTGCGTAATTATATTATCTAGAGAAGGTATATCTTACATCAGTATATCATCACAATTGGCGTCGTCATCAACAATAACATACATAACCGCACCTCTACAACAGACGACATTCTGAATGTTATTATAAGGAGCACTCGCTAAGGCACAGACTCTAATGTATCCCGTCGGGTTCAAACCATGCATCCACTCTGTAGGTAGAATAATTCATATGATAATGCACTATACGGCACAAAGCTAACGAAGACTGGAACGACTGCAGACTTAAATGCATTTTCGTGTTCCGAGGGATTTAGTGGATTTCAGAGCACTGGCGAACATTGCTTTAACGTGGGCTTAGAATAATACAGAATGAAAATACAAGCTGCTGAAGCTCCGTGTAAAATGCTGTAAGAAGAAAATGTGCGAAGTAAAATCCGTGGCACTTCATCCCTGAAGGAACTAGGCCTCCACCCGACTGCAGTGTCATCTACCATAGGCAGATGGCAGGATTGAGGGCATGTGGTCAGCATGCCGGCACCCACGGCCGTTAAAAGTCGTTTCCGAGACCGGAGCCGCTACTTCTCCATGAAGTAGATCCTCAATTTAGATCACGAGGCTGAGTGCATCCCGTCCCAGGCCTCTCAACCTCAGAAAAATCATAGGAGGTACCGGATATCGAACCTGGGCATGCGAATCTGTAGCCAGCGACGCTAATCACGAGACTATGTAGGCGGCCGCGATTCCCCTGTTATGAATATAAATTATAATTTTCAGAGAGAAAAAAGTAATTTTACAAGTTGCATGAATCTATATAAAAAAATAGTTCCAGATCAGTTAATAAACTCTATATTGCCCACGGCTATATAGTACACCTTCTTAGGCACACAAAACATTTCTGTCCACTCTTTGTGTAATCAGAATTTCGTCTATTCTTAATAACGATCATATCCACCAACGCAACGGTCCACGAATATATCAACATAATACATACTTTCAGTTAATCGTAAAAAATTTTAATGGTTTCCATGGTAATAATAACCAACTGAATCCATGTGCCAGAGGAACAAAATTATTTAGGCTATACACCATCCAACTAAACAAGTTAATGTAAACAAAACCACGTGACCAGGATTTTCTTATTTCACCTTTCAGCGTATTATATCTTTATGCACTCTGCGAAATCTGTATTTCTTTTCTTTTCTCAATAGAATTGTAACTAATTTAACGTATTTTAATTATGTGTTATTTCATGTTTGCCTTGTTTTCATTTGCAATGCAAGATGTCCTATATGTATGATCAGTTGGACTAAATAAATATTAAATAGGAAGATAAAATTTCCTTTGACTGATCGGGAACTAAAAATTAAGTAAATTATTTCGCAAATATGAAACAGACTGGATAATATATTAGAAGATTATACCCTCGGTTGAACTCAACAGCTTAAACGATGGAGCAAATTGTTGACACCATTGTAATACTGCTCACTACAGCAGTTCGAGCACAGTTTGCTTCTCTGAACGGCTTGTAATCTATCACATCATTTCCGTTCCGTACACATCGTAAATTACTATAGGCTAGTTTGTAAATATTAACCACAATTTTTCAAAGCATAGTAGGGGAACAATAGTATATTATACAACGAGCCTATGAGACATTCATTAAGTCGCAAGTATGTTTATGAAAAGATCAATGCCGGCTTAATAATTTCCATACGGCTGTTTCTGTTCGATCATAATAATTAAATGTCTGATATTTGAGTTTTTAGAATATCTTATAATTGATAAAACAAATGACCAGCTCGGCGTCAAGCTGTTCATAAGTTCTCGTCTTTTGCGATAAATGGCAGGCGAAAAAGGATGCAGTGAGCTGGGCTTCTCTTGAACGTTCTAACCTCAAAGCAACGCACATTAAACGCACGAAATGGAATCACTATATTATAATATTAATATTAATATAAACTGAATTGATTTTATTTTAAATAAAAGTTATTTGCTTTGTACTTTGAACTGCTGCTTTGAAATCTTGAACATTGTTCAAGTGTACTATATTAATTGACAGTTGGAATAACAACAATAGTTCTACAATTAAATTCTATTCTTTATGATACTGTTACGTGACATGTTACAAGCGTATTGCAATATGTTGGAACAAAAATATTATTTCCATTGAGAACAAAAAGAACTGCCAACACCAGAAGTGTTCTCTCTGGTTTTATGCTTTGGAATCTCGATTAATATAGTTAAAATCTCTTCAGCTTTTACATCCGCTCTGTATCTACAGAAATTAAAAGTGAAAACGGATTTATTACAAAGGGACGCATACAATACAAACCAATACTAAATTACGACTAATCCTCTTAGTTTTTGCTATAGCTTGGCAGTTGCATAGTGACCGTGGAGGGATAAATTCAAAACTACAAGTTAATGCGACATGCAATAGACGCAATAATGTAGTAGTGCCAATTTTTAACAGGTTTCTGGGTTGGATATAGGGTGAAGGCAAGGAGAGTCACTCCGACAGGTTTCGTGAGAAAACTGGACACCTACCAAGTGCAATTATCTACCGCTGGGGCAGGTCGTTAATGACCACAGCAATATATGAAGTTTGGTTTATAGCTATCAGGCATCGTACAATATTATTAGGCCTATATCTAATTAAAACTTGCCAGAAGGAGCAGTGGCGTAACGGAAACCTAATTAACAGATGAATGCAGCAATGATAATATTCGATTTAATCTATAAATATAAGCTGTTGGCTTGAAAATGTTAAAGGTTAGGGAAAGGTATTTCAAGTGGCTGTAAAAGCCTGTGAGTTGTAATTAATTTGCACAAGCACTCTGTGTATTCAAGAAATTACCTTGTTCTATGACTAATTCAATAGGACAATACATCTGAACACTTATCTCTAGGGAAGGGATTTTATGTTATTGCATATTTTATTGCATCATGTTTATCCACGACGAAAGCAAATATTGACGAGATAGACACTTAACAATATTTTCAATTAATTTAATTTTACAAGTTATTCATAAGTTATTTCACAAGTTATTTCATAAAAATCATATCACTTAGTGTATTTTAACATTAATGCAGGATTATTATAATTTTTCGGACTACTAACATATTTAACACCATACACCATCATATAATTTCTTTCAACATTACTGTTTCAATTGAAAGCGAAATTGTGGAAGTTATTCCCAGAACAATTACTCTACCTTAAGTTAATACGCACCGGTGGTATCTTGGTAAGTGGAATGACCTTTCTCTGAATATAAAATAGTGTCAAACAATAGACTGCGCATGACAAAAGAACATTCCGAAAAAATATATTGCAATTAATATGCATCCCCTTCGCAATGTAGCTTAAAAGTGAGGGACACTTATCTTTCAGTAATTCTGCATTCATTCTGAATTCTGATTATCTAAAATTAATTGTGATTTAATATTAGTACAGAATTAAATCGAATATCAATGTGATAATTAACTTATTACGGTAAACACACGTATTTAATTTCTCAGTTTCAATAGAAACAACAAAGGATATTAAGAAACTTCTATCCCACTTCTATATGGTTATCGTAAGATAGTTTAAAGTAGTAGGCTATACAGTGTTCTCAGAACTCATTACAGTATCCCTTATTAAGGCAGGAAAATTGTGTATTGATAACTAAATTTCCGAACGTATCCGTGGTATCCATATTTGTGCCAAAAAGACCAAATCAGCAGACGGGACACTTGGTATTAGCCTATATTATGTTATATAATTTTGTGCACAGGTAGTTGAAGTAATTCACTGATTAGACATCGTTGAGGGAACTGGATTTTTACGTTGCGCTGACCATTTTTGTCTTTTAGAGGGTAAAACGGTCAGTTGCCAACTCTTCACTCGTTCTGACCTCCTTCCAATGAGCACAAGTGGTGTAGGGCCCATAACAATGACGGGACATGTAGGCCTAGCCCCAGCAAAATGACCTCTCTGCCTGTGACTACCTCGTTCCAGTAGAAAGAGATGGAGCTGTGTCGTCCAAACTTCGCTGATTTGTTAAATATGGTTTCCAGATCCTCTAAGAGTCCCCACATGAGTGACCAGTGTTTGCTGTCAGCCTCTGCCGTGTAATGGTAGCGAGATAATATGGCATATTTGGGAGGGCTGAACGTCCGGTTTGATGGTGATCTCATGACACTGGTATCGTACCTGCTTAGTCGGTAGAATATTGCCAGAAACTCTCATCCAACAAGCGAGGAATATGAGATGTTTCGTGGAACCTGGATTGCCTGTTTAGCAAACAATCTCTGTAAGTAACTGGAGAAATGGCCATTGAGCTGATAAATTCTCAATACCCATCAAGGTTCCCGTTCCTAAATTCGTTTTTTCCTAACCCAATTGTGTGCTGATTTGGGGTGCATCAAACACAGAAAACCTTAAGGGTATTGCAGGTTTGGATTATGATTACTCGGATTACTTTGGAGTAAAATAACAGTAGGCCTAAATTTACACTTACGGGACTCCCTGATCGGTAGTTATTACCAGCACTAAGTTGATTAATTTGAAATCCCATCAAGGAATTTCTTTAATTTTTTATCTGCATGAATTAATTATTTAAGTAGATTAATTTATTTTCATTTGCTTCAAAGAATTTTGTACGCTGCCTTTCTAAATAATGTAGGCCTATCGTGGGAATTATAATTTTTAAAAAAATCTATGCAGCAGAAAGAAAAGAAATAATAGCCTACATGCACGGTGAACTGCGACTATTAAAAGGTGGAAGCTGTATATTCAGTGGAAAGTTCAATGATCGTTGAAACCTATTCGTCTTCATGAAAGGCATTTAGTTTGCTGCTGCATACTTGAGAATTGGTTTGTCTTTTAACATCCGCCTGCGGCGTAGACAGCCACCAAGTCAGATTCATTCCCCCCTCTCTTTCTATTTACTTATAAATTGTGATATGAGTTGTCGCCCATTAAATTCAGACCACGACGGACGAATTTACTAACTAGGAGAGGAAGTCTGTTCTTAATTGTCCTAAGTAATTATTCCCTTCCCCATGGCCCTTAACAACTGTTTATACTTTGGTATTCACAGCATGAGGCGATGAGAATTTCTTAAAGAAGAAAGTTCGCTTTTATCATAACTTTAAAGAAAACAAAATTCCAACAAGTTCTACTTTGCATGGAGATATTAAATACCAAGAATATGTAACTGTGAAGTTTTGCTACGGTAGTTCGGTAAGAAACGCAACGTACCTTTTGCCTCAATGCTTAAAATGAATACAGTAGAGTCGCGATAATCCGAGCCTCGATAATCCGAGATTCCGTGCAATCCGAGTTAAAAAAAAAAAGGAAATTAAAAAGAACCTGGGCAGTTTTTTAAACTTGTAAATGCTAATAAAGTGTCTTTCTTCTAAGACTGTTAATGTATGGTATGTATGTATCTTTAACTTTAATATCTATACATTAAATTTGACTTCGTTTTATGTACATACATAAATTTATGTAGTTGAAAATTCCGTTATCTTCCTTTTTTCCGTGTAATCCGAGTTTTTTATAATCCGAGGTACCATCAGCCCCAATTAACTCGGATTATCGCGACTATACTGTATGATTTTGTTACTTCAATTCACGTTTAAAACTCGCTGGCATCACCAAAACAGATTTGTAAGAATGTGCTAACCGGGATTCCACGAGAAATTCTATTATCAAAGAGATATCAGTATCTCTGTGTGTCTGTGATCAATATAACGAAAATCCCTATAAACTTTATATTTGGGTTGGTATCACCCGGCGATGTGACAAGAAGATAAACGACGGGTTTATGTTACTCTTGATGCCACCTTACAAGTACGGTTTTAGCAAGTGATGCCTCCTCATAAAACCTATTTTAAAGACATTTGCACGTCAAAAAAATTAAAGATCCTTACATAAACATTGCTCCTTTAATAGAAAATCAACGCCTAACCAACTGTTCCACCCAGGCCGAGTAAGATCAGAGTTAGTAACACGTCTATCCCTCCCTGAAAGTTTCTGAAAATAAATTCCTCAATATTGAACCAAAGCAGATGCGAAATACTTGTTGCTAAGAATTTCAATAACCTCGTGAACTGTATCTGCACTGAATACTGAAGGAGGAAGTATGTGTTATCCCATTTATAAAACCCTTGTTCCAGTAAGGGATAGCGTTTGAGAATGCTTCAGCTTCATTGACGGAATGTGCTTAGAGCCCGGCGGAAGTGATGGCATGTACAAGAATGTGGGAATATACGTGCCGATCTCCTCCTGCTTCCAAAGCTTAGAAGGGGGAAAATAGTCTCTTGGATGTTATATAACAAAGAAGAGATCTGTCAATTTAGAGGAATATTTCTTTTCAGTATAGCGCAGTAAAAGAAAAAATGCTGTAATTAAAGCACTGTAAGAAGACTTCGGAACTAAATTGAAATGATGTAAAATATCATTATACATAGATCTCCATTAAGAAAGAGTTAGAGATAATAGCAGATAAAGTCATAAAGAAATTGAGTTTTTGTTGTGCTGGTACTGGTATTGACAGTACAAAATTAAATTAGGCATCACTTAAACAAAAATATTTTTCACTTTTCAAATCTACTTGACAAAATTTACAAAACGCTTTACGTAACTGTTATTTATGTGACGATTGAGAAAACGGTTGCGTGCACATTGGCACACGTGCACATCGGCACAATCGCATTTTCGTGCACATTGGCATATTATTTTTATCTTGCAATATCATCGTGCTCATCGCCACACACCCTTCGTAGGGGTGGACATAGAGACAAAGTTGGAATTACATTATCGTATTGAATGCAATGGAGTTCACAGTAACTGCTAGATAGACAGAAAGACAAACACTTTCTTTTATTATTATAGATACATACTGTGTACATTAATATTATAATTGAATTGTTTAGAAATCATTCATAAAGTATCTGCCTGCGATTGAATGATACTTTGAATTAACCTAACCTAACCTAACCTAACCTAACCTAACCTAACCTAACCTGACAACCTATCTACGATATCTACAACCGGTTTCCTTAGCCGCGGTAGCTAAGGGGTGCTGCCTTGGAGCTGAGTAGGCTGTAGGTTTGAGTATCTATGTCCACCCCTAGCCCCAACTGGTTGTGTGGCGATGAGCACGATAATATTACAAGATAAAAATACTGTGCCAATGTGCACGAAAATGCGACTGTGCCAATGTGCACCTGTGCCAATGTGCACGACACCGAGAAAACTTTACGGAATGCTTTATTAGATGAACCTAACAAAAATCCAGCCGTACTTGTTGTAGCATCTAGTTGTCCACAGGTTCGATGGCAAGAACACTATTGGGGTAAGGGAATCACCTTAGACTAATCTGTGCAATTAATAGTTTTTCTATACCTTGATATAAGTGTATAATATAATTATGAAACAACAACAGAGGAGATGTGAACTGTAGTGAATACAGTACTTTAATCTCGCTCATTCTATACATGCAAAATTTTAGAATGCAGAATTTCGCATAGGACCTCCACATTAGGCAAACAGGAAAGTCATCTTTGACTGCGATACTATGTTAATATTAGGGGTCGAAGTTCAAATTATGCTCACATTGACAAATGCTGTCGATAGTTAGATGTCCAGCCAACGGAATTGCAATGAGAATGATTTGTACATTTAATGTCTTCGATCGAATAAATATGTAAAGAGATTATAGCACTATCATGTTTTATGTTTTTTATTACTATTATTATTATTAAAGCTTGTATAATATTGATTTATATAGTAGCTTATCTTGCTATCTGGGAATCTGGAGAGTGGGACATCCATTCCCACAGAGGCGACGACGTGAAAGACGCACACACAAGATGGGATTATCCCCTGACACAAGTCTATCAGACACCCACATATGCCGCGGACTGGGATTACTCCGGCCAATATAACTGACCCCAACTCATCTTACGCTCCAGTCACAGGAAATCTGGGTGAGTGCTTTCCTTTGATCCACTGTGTCATAAAGTGTAAATATCTTTTTTCTCTCTATCGCAGAAACTTTTTATAGGACTTCTTAAGAATATCCGTGAATAACTGAATATTTCGTATTTGTAATATGAGATTCCCAAAGGAATACTGTCATAAACTCATGAGTTCATGTTAAAAAACAATAATAAGCGAACTTCAAAACTGAGGGAAATGACTTTTATGCTGGCTAGAGATAACTTAGGATTTATTAGAGGAACACATTAATAATAAACGTATAATAGCTCCATAAGTGTAGATATTGACGACATAGGCCTTACAACAAGAGACCAAAGTTGACATATTATATGCCTTTCCTGAGATCAGGATACAGTAAAGGATACATATTGAATCTTACTGTAGGGTTTGAGACGTGTTGACCAGTCTACAGAGGTTCGCCTAGAAAATACGGCAATATATTAACCCAAGATGTCATTTTATTAAGCAAAATAGTATAGTGGGTGCGAGGGAAAGTTTCCTATAAGTCATATTCTCTCACTGTAGAAATATAATAGGCCTATAAGTTTCAGTGAATATAATGTAGGCCTGCATAAATGCGAACATTTCACTATTCAATCCAAGGAATTTTGGAGTTTTTGCACTCTTTAGGAATCTGAAAATCATTGTTACAGAACCTTTCCCCTTCCACTTAAAATTTATTTTACCTCTTGATATCTAGAAAATTAAATCTACTATGTATACAGATACAAAAAAAAACATAATAAACGCGGAAAGCTTGTGGCAAAATTCTAAAAATGGAACTGATATGTAACGGAAAAAATATAAAATGATTAGGCCTGCATATTTAAGACAAATTATCTCAAAAGTGGTAACATTAGGAATAAATTTACTTCATAAAACTTATTACAGTAGAATCGGAAACCAAAGTAACGCCTGTTAGACTGCGAAGTCATTTAAACTCCCTGAATCTTAGTCAGAATTAGGGCTGAAAATCGATTAAAATTTCTAATCGAGATAACGCTAGACTTTAATCGATTAATCGACTGATTAATTGACAAACAGGTTGGTATTTTAAACGAAACCAAAGTGTACATTTAATATTGTTTTACACGTTTAATAACTACTACACTAAAGATAATCAGAAGAAATCCTGAATTAATGAATACCATTACTAGTTAACTAGTGAAAAAATATATACAAAACTTACATTTCCGGTTACTTTTTCAGCCAAGTCTTGCAAAACTAAACTACTAGACCATGGGCTACCAATATGAAACCCTCCCCCCCCCCCGTGGGAATTTCCGACACATATATTTTTTTGTTGGTATTGTCATCTAGTTTAAGATTTTAGTTGTTTGCCCCTTATCAATTACAGCATTTAGCCGGAAACCCCGGAAAACCCCGGAAATTCGCAGAAAATGAATTTGTTTTAATTTTTCATTGTTCTTTGCTCCTAATATTCCCAGGGAATTTCTGACTCACACATTTTTGTTGGTATTGGCATCTAGTTTAATGTTCCAGTTGTTTGCCCCTTACAAATTACAACATATCCCCGGAAAACCCGGAAAACCACGTATATACGGAGAAAATTACTATGTTTTATTTTTTAAATCTTTGTTCTTTGCACCCAATATTCAAAGGGAATTTCTGACTTACATGTTTTTTTGTTGGAATTACCATCTAGATTGTCGGCCGCGGTGGTCTAGAGGTAGCGTGCCCGCCTCTGGATCCGCAGGGCGCGGGATCAAACCCGGCCGCGGTCGATGGATTTTTCAGGACGTAAAAATCCTGGGCACGGAGTCCTCCGGGAGGGACTTTAAGCTGGGGGTCCCGTGTCGTAGATTTACGGCACGTAAAAGAACTCCAAGCCTAAATTAGAGCCTCTGGACAAAATTTCTCGGCCCTTTCACGTCCAAGAAATACTTAGTTTCCAGAGGAGGGTTGCGAGGCGATGGGCTTACCACCTGTCCCTCTACCCTCTCTCGGAAAATAAGCATATCAAAATTAGTATAGGTAATGAAACCTCCGTTGGAGGCCCCTTCGCCCCACCTGGGGATCATAGGGTACCAGATACAGATACCATCTAGATTAAGGTTTCAGTTGTTTGCCCCTTATCAATTACAGTATATCCCCGGAAAACACCGAAAACCATGGAAATCCGGAGAAAGGGACTTCGTTTTAATTTTTAATAATCTTAGTTCTTTGCTCCTAGTATTCAAAGGGAATTGGTGAACCATATGTTTTTGTGTTGGTATTCCCATATAGATTAAGGTTCCAGTTGTTTGCCCCTTACCAATTACATCATATCCCCGGAAACCCCGGAAAACCACATGTATAGGCCTACGGAGAAAATTACTATGTATTATTTTTTAAATCTTTGTTCTTTGCTCCTAATATTCAAAGGGAATTTCTGATTCGTATGTTTTTTTGTTGGTATTGCCATCTAGATTAAGGTTTCAGTTGTTTGCCCCTTATGAATTATAGCTTATCTCCAGAAAACACCGAAAACCACGGAAATCCGGAGGAATTGACTTTTTAAAAATTTCTTTAAAATCTTTGTTCTTTGCTCCTAATATTTCCAGGGAATTTCTGACTCATATTTTTTTTTTTGGTATTGCCATCTAGTTTAAGGTTTAAGTTGTTTTCCCCTTATCAATTACAGCATATCCACGTAAACCCTGAAAACCACGAAAATCCGCAGAAAATGAGATTGTTTTAATTTTTTAAAAATATTTGCTCTTTGATACTAATATTCCCAGGGAATTTCTGAATCACATAATTTTTGTTGCTATTGCCATATAGCTTAAGGTTTCAGTTGTTTTCCCCTTACCAATTACAGCATGACAAAGAATACTGGAAAAAATCCTGATGCTGAAGGAATGAAGGCGATTGGAAACCTGACAGAACACACTTCATATTCTAATTTGACATCTGTGAATGATAATTAATTTATCTTACCAAACCTTCCACAGTCACTACCAAACTTTCTTGACTGAAGTTAGAGAAAGGACATTCGGTAAAACAGCACAATTTTGGAATGGTAATATGGACAAAGTGTCATTGATTTTGAGATTTCAGCGAGCAACTAAAGAAAACAACTTTGACTTACACTTGGCATGTTTAGAAGATATGATTCCCCTTTTCTTTGCATGTGACCATCACAATTATGGCAGATATCTCGTAGTACATATGCTCACCCTTTTGAACCTGCAAGGGACACACTTGAAGCAGAAGAATTACTTCGCAATAACGGTTTCAGTGACCGTAGATCACAAGTTCGGACTTCTAGAAATTCTGTGGATTTCCGTGGTTTTCCGGGTTTTACGGGGATATGTTGTAATTGATAATGGGCAAACAGCTGAAACCTTAATCTAGATTACAATGCCAACAAAAAAATAAAAATATGTAAGTCAGAAGTTCCCTGGGAATATTAGGATCAAAGAACAAAGGTTTTTAAGAAATTAAAACGAACTCATTTTCTTCGGATTTTTTAGGTTTCCGGAGTTTTCCGGGGATATGCTGTAATTGATTAGGGGAAAACAACTGAAACCTTAATCTACATGGCAATACTAACACAAAGCCATATGAGTCACCAATTCCCTTTGAATACTAGGAGCAAAGAACTAAGATTTAAAAAATTAAAACAAAGTCATTTTCTCCGGGCTTCCGTGGTTTTCGGAGTTTTCTGGGGATTTGCTCTAATTGATAAGGGGAAAACAACTGAAACCTTAATCTACATGGCAATACCAACACAAAACCATATTAGTCACTAATTCCCTTTGAATACTAGGAGCAAAGAACTAAGATTTAAAAAATTAAAACAAAGTCATTTTCTCCGGGCTTCCGTGGTTTTCAGAGTTTTCTGGGGATTTGCTGTAATTGATAAGGGGCAAACAACTGAAACCTTAATCTACATGGCAATACCAACACAAAACCATATGAGTCACCAATTCCCTTTGAATAATAGAAGTAAAAAACTAAGATTTAAAAAATTAAAACAAAGTCATTTTCTCCGGGTTTCCGTAGTTTTCGGAGTTTTTTGGGGATTTGCTGTAATTGATAAGGGGCAAACAACTGAAACCTTAATCTGGACGGCAATACCAACAAAAGAACATATGATTCAGAAATTCCCTTTGAATATTAGAAGCAAATAACAAAGATTTAAAAAATAAAACATTGTCATTTTCTCCGTATAAAAGTGGTTTTTTCGGGTTTTCCGGGGATATGTTGTAATTTGTAAGGGCAAACAACTGAAAACTTAAACTAGATGACAATACGAACAAAAAATATGTGAGTTAGAAATTCCCTGGGCATATTAGGAGCAAAGAACAAAAGAAGAATTAAATCAAACTCATTTTCTCCAGATTTCCGTAGTTTTCCGGGGTTTCCGGGTAAATGCTGTAATTGATAAGGGGCAAACAACTGAAGACTTAAACTAGATGGTAATACCAACAAAAAATATGTGAGCCAGAAATTCCCTGGGCATATTAGGAGCAAAGAACGAAGAAAAATTAATACAAACTCATTTTCTCCGGATTTCCGGGGTTTCCGGGTAAATGCTGTAATTGATAAGGGGCAAACAACTGAAAACTGAAAATAGATGGGAATACCAACAAAAAAATATATGTGTCCGAAATTCCCACGGGGGGGGGGGGATGGGGGGTATACAGTAGCCTACGCTCTATACCCTTCAGGTTTCTGAATAACGGGAATTGTTTGGACATAAGTTGTGCCAAGGCCGGAGAAGCTAGTTTTTCGGAATTCGACTAAACCGATTAATCGGAAAATGTAATTGATCGACGATTAAATGTTTCATCGAGTCGATTAATCGATTAATCGGTACAGCCCTAGTCAGAATACAAGATCACTTTTTTTTAAAATCGAAATGCGATGAAATTAGTTTTATATATTATTATTATTATTATTATTATTATTGCGTCCATTATTTTATTACTTTTGACTAGTATGAAAATACTTCAATTAAAAATTAAATCACTATGCAACTTGACATGGTATATCATAATGCAATGTATGCTAGTAATTAAGTTTGTTACTGTGTTATAGTAAACCCGTTACAATAATAGTTAAATGATGTGCACAAACTACACAATTTAACTGACATCAAAATCGCAGATAAGCAAGTGAAATATACCTGTATGAACAACACAATGAACAATAACAGCATGAACAGTAGAGATTTGTAGCCTATGGAGACACTACATCCCAACACATATTGTCATCTAAAACGACAGTCATTTCCAGAAGTGTTCTACGAAGTCCTTATCTACAGCAAATGGAAGTCCACAACGGAAATAAGGGTTTACATTATCTTGGATGTTGATCCGACTCAATTAGGAAGTTCAGTTGGTGGTCTTCTCTGTTAGAACATACACTGTAACAGGCATCTATAATGCGTGCATTAAGGAAAGAAGGTATGGCCTAGTTTCATAACTAGATTTGAAACGCATGAAAATTATTAAAGTAATTTCGTAAATATTAACACAGTGTTCACATTCATTATCAAAATCTTTTATATAAGAATTGTACGAATTAATCCATGAAATATTCTGTAATACTTTAATATTGGAAGAATCTTTCCTTATATATAAAATATGCAATATAATGCAAGTCACAAACGAAGCGTTAGACATGTCTATAACACTATGCTTATAGTGTATTAAACCTTCAAAAATATACTTTTTGGACGACCCTCTTACACTTCCTAGAAGATTCGAGCAAAAATGTAATATGAAATGCAAAGTTCTACTGCGAATCTCATGGATTTTGGTTAAAATCTTATATAGGTAGAAAAGGATATGCTTAAATCCAATTTTATTTTGCTCAATCTGTGACTTCATTTGAGAGTTGTATTTTTTATTATTTTTACAAATTCATAAATACACTTAGGCGACCCTGCATACACACATACACACACACACACACACACACATACACACACAACGGCTAATGTCAAAAGTTACTTCTACTAATGGAGTTTGAGACTGACACTTTAAGACAAAATTATGGGTATTTTCTTTACTTTGGAATAGGCTACGAATATATGTATAAATGATCAGATAATACATGAATCATGCGCAAGAATGCCGCTTCGAAACCACTCCACAAGCTCATATTGCTACCACGAATCTTTGAACATAGCTTCTTGACTAGTCTTCCTAGTTATAGTAATGATAGTAAAAATATCTTGAACGACAACATAATGTAATAATATTTAAATTAGTTTTTGTTCGACCATACTATAATAGGCCTACGCTTATTATATTTGACGTAACAGTATCTTACTGACATCCATTAAAGTACAAATTTTCGTTATATCACTGATGAGGCATCAATTAATACCGAACAATGAACCATCTTGAAACCTTGAGAACAGCAAATGAAAATGCATGATAAATGACCGTATTTAAAATAAAACTAATTCTGTTCGTGTTATTGTTAATATTGTACTAAATTGAGTTCATTTCGTCTTTTAAAGTCCGCTGGTTTCAGGTTAAAATGGCCAAGAGAAGCTTCGACTTGATTTCACGCCACCAGATGCGATCTATCTCAAACGATGAGGACGAGAACTTACCAACAGCTGATTGCCAAGATCAGCAGTCTCCGTTTGTTTGATGAATATAAAATCTCAGATCTTCAACATTTATCGGTAATTATGATCGAACAAAAATAGTCGTACAACTTGCCTGTAATGGTAAATAAGACCACACCGTCCAACAGGATTAACAAGTATCTACTTATGTGAAATTAGTGTATTTTTGTTGCTCTATATTTTATTATCATCATCTTTATCATCATCATCATCATCATCATCAGGGTTTGGATTTATGTGCAATAAAAATGGCTAAATATGTACATAGCCAACATTTCGGCTAAAAATTCTCAAAATATGGAGTAAAATATGGACTGCTTTAAATGGTAAAAACTAATTTGAAGAACACATATTATCAACATTGCATAGCCTAGTTATAAATCGAGTGCAAATAGAGATTTATTGTTTCAACTTTAAAGACACAGAAGAGATTAGAATAGATGCCACACAACAATTTAAAGGAGAGTCATAAAACAAAAGTTTAACCTTTTTTTTAGCTGCCCTACAATTGAGAGGCATATCTTAATATTTTAACGAGAGTTGCCTATTTTGAAACAGTGGGTTGAATTTCCAAAACTGAAGCTGCGCCTATTGTCTCGGTTAATTGCTTTGAACTCAGTAAAACTCCGCTCAACATCACTTGAAATAACAGGCACCATTATAAACCTTGCACTATCGTCAAGAACTAAATTTAGACCTAGTTCTAGATCTGGTTTTCAACATTTCATAGAATTGTAAGAATCCAGGTTTGAAATACATATATTAGTGAAGTAAAATTTATACGATTATCTGGCAAGTATAACTAGGGGACCATAAACTATGGGACTTATATAAAATAAAGTGTTAAATTATGTAAAGATGTGAGAGTTGTTATAAAATATGTAAAATTATATTCTGTTCTTGAAATATGGACGAATAAGGAAAGTCAAACGTGGCTTAAACCATCTCAAATGTCCCAATTCATAAACACATATATATACATAAATTTTAACCATAATTAATGTAAAAACCAATAAATATTTACATAGAATCCTAGCCCTGATAATCATCGTCTATCGCGAAAATTATTTTTATTCTGCCTCCATTCTAAACAAGTCTGGTACATGTTTGAGGGATCAGAAGTGAATGACGTCATGAACTCACTCTCCACTCATACATTTCACAACAAAGGCCAAATACTATGCACACATCAATGAGTGGCTTCAAACTTTCGTGATTGGTGACATCCCCAGGGACTCGAGTGAGCGCTCACTGCATTGTTCATTCCCCTCGTCTATGGCTACATGAGTGTCCAGTCAGTTAATACTTATCAATTACACTATAATTAACTTGATTTGTTCGTTCACCGCTATCAGTGGTTTGTATTCAATGTGAATATTAAATTTATATAAAGGGTGCAAAATATGCTGCACATACTTTCTCACTTATACATTTTATTTAAGTTTCTAGGTGGATGAAAGGTATGTACCACACGACACGCGTATATCCATAATATATTCGTTGGTATTTCACAATAATTAAGTACCAGAATAGTACCACAGTATAAGTATTAATACAGTAAAGAAACTGTGTGTTAAAAGTCCTATGACAACATGTTGGCTGGACGACACTAGCGCTCCATGCGGAGATTTAGTAAAACTACATTCTCATTATATCAAATGACTTGGGGAGAATACATAAACACATCGCAAAATATGTTATGTTAAAAGAGAAAAATACAGAATATTTTTATTTAATGCAAATCTTAGTACTTTATAGATACATGGTGGACGAGAAAATGTCTGTCCTTCTGTCTGTCTGCACGCGCGATAATTCGAACACGCTTTGTTAGATACTCATGAATAGGGTTCGGAAATTTATGACATGTCATATTTTTATCCTGACCTCCGTTTTCGCCACAAACACAAATTAAACACGAATTGTATGCTTCTTATCCTAATTGGACCGTTCTCATTTTGCATATAATGTCCTTTTAGGCTCATTTTTGTGGTCTTCGTCATATTTTGGTCATATTTGTAATTTAACGTCATATTTCAGTTATAAATTCGGTAAAGGAGCACAACTGTACAGTATATTCACTAAATGGTGAAGTTAAATTTTAAATTTATTTCATTGGTTTAATGTTTAACTTATCCCAAATTCATAAGTAATTTAAATTTTAAAATTGATTCAAGTTTTCATATTTTATAGCGACACTCAAGGTCTACAAAATATTAGGAGTTTTTGGAGCTGATGAAGCGAGCAAACAGAGCAAATTCTTTAAAAATATAAGTTAATTACAAGTAAAACTGTAAAACCAAAATTGTTAAAAAGTGATTATATGATTGAATTCATGTGATGTCTTTAAACGTTTTAAATTGGAACATTTATTTTTTTAAATACTTTATTTTATTTTGTCATATTTTGGGTTTTGGGGTCATATTTAGTCATTTTTAAGGTCATATTTCCAGTCATATTTTCCACATTTTTAGGTCAAAAACATCCGAATCCTACTCATGAAAGTTATACAAACGTATAACATACACAGGAACGCTATTCATTTTGTTCCAAATCGGTTTGGCCGGTACCGAAGTAATGACCAATTAATGGTTTAAATAGCAAATATTACACAGCCGCGTTGCTAATTCACTCACTGACATAAAATTATTTGCCCACTTGCAAATGAGCCAGAAACGTGAAATTTAGAAAACTTAAAGCTTTTAGCCTATAACCGGTAATATATTCCAAAAAAAGCTCGGGTTTTAAACTTTTATACTCTCTAAAAGAAACTATGAAAGGTTTTGACTGCATACTTATACGCCTTCAGATGTTTACACAAAAATGAAGGAATATTGATGACGTGAGGAATTTGTAGATTCGTTCTGTTAATAATCTAGTTATCCCACTTATTTCTTCACAAAATCTTTTTCTCAAACTTTCTCTGAAATATGGCTTAGGCCTATTAACTCCATATGGAACTTTAAATCAGTTTTCACGGTACCTTACGGAAATGCTTATATGCTATCCATAACACATTCATGGGTATTTCGTAATACTTAATTATTAATCGTAGCTTTCTTTTTACCAGGAGTTCATAAACAAAAGACTAGGGTTACTCATATTTTCATGTCTTCTGATATTGTACATTGAAAGCCTCACTTATTTCATTTCTATGTCGATAACTTACTTGTTAGTCTTTTAAAGAAATATTCTGAATGAAAATGTTCAACTTTTATGTGCCGACTTTTCACATAATTTATATCATATTATAGCTAATCAAGAGAAACCGAAAATGAGCACGAAGAGACAACCCCAAGTGAGTTTAATACGAAAAACTAATCAAAATAATTGAAACCATGTATTTGAAATTAAAAATTTGGAAGGAAAGAATCTTTTTTGGAAACTGTCAATAGTTTACTAATAGAAGAAAATTCTAGGGGTCGGCAGAGTCTTTTTCGGCTTCTAAGCATGTTTCTCCCGTGTAATTTAGATTTAGATTTTTATCACGATCAATAGCCCATACGTTCCTTATACCGGAACAATGTACAGGTAGAGATAAAAAAAATTGGACCGACTCTTGTAGCTGATTTCAGTTGATATACATCTGTTATCTGTGCATTTTGCTGTCTGAAAACACACCGACAAATTAATGACTTATTTTAAAATGGGTTTCGAAATGAGCTAAGTCAACAGTGGACGCCAGAACAAATTTCAATACATTCCCTGCTATCCTGGTGAATGCCACTAGGCATGCGCAGTGGTTCATATCGGCAACTTAGATATTTTAGTCGGTCCACTTTTTCCCCTACCTGTAGGCTACATGCGAGGGAACAATCATATAATTCTATAGTTTGATGTGCATTACGGCAGTTCTCGTGTGTTTATGTAAGGAAACGGCTTTAATTTTTAATGCTGCTTTTTTATTTATTATGTAATCGTAATTTGACCATCATTTCTACTCTTACAGCATTAGTCTATTAATATTATTATTATTGTTATTATTATTATTATTATTATTATTATTATTATTATTATTATTATTATTATTATTCCCTCATTTTTAAGCAAAATGCATATTTATTTTCAGACTCCTAAACATAAGCAGAAACGTTATAATTAGTAAGACACTCCTTCACAAGCAATTTTCACTTTATTTGATAGTGCTTATTTTAAGAGCGAAATGATTTTGCTTGTGTATTTTATGAATTCGAATTAAAACAGCAAATTTCACCAAAACTGTCACATTAAAAGTGCTTATTTCAATCCTAGACGTAATACTCACTGGTTTCTTTTCTTTTGTCGGCTAAAAGAATTACTATAAAATCCGGGTTATAAAACACTGACAGATTTCTAAAATCTTTCCGGCGAAGAAACCGATATTGAAGAGAAATTAATCAAAGAACCTTCGTTGGTTTTCACGTGCGCCTGTGACGCCTTAAGACGTAGAAGAAACATTTTCACTTAACAAATCGTTCTTCACAACAGACCAGGATCTTCACACAAGAAAATCTGCGGATGACCTCCCTTACATAATTATTGTAATAGCCATGAATAAGATGGGATTGCAATGAAAATAATAAATTGTTTGCTTAAACCTATCGTACAATTTGTTTTTGCTTATTTTGTTGCTTATTTCTTACATTTTTTGTGTTTATTTTCTTCCACATTTCAATGTTTTCCTTTGCTCTATAAATACGGGTTCTGGCTAAACAGATGTCGATAGTAAATTAATAATTAATTAGGCTAATCCTTTTCACGCATAAGTTATTCCTCAGGTTCGCGAGCGACCCCTGGTGATACTAACATATAAATTCGCCGCCTCAAGAATTGTAGGCCTATATAAGCAGAGATGTAAGGTTAATAGAGTTGTGTTTATGTCATATGTCAGGACTTTTATTCAGGTTTCATACTTGCCATTCATGGAAACCGGCTGCTCTACTAAAATTTTCTTCGTCAATTTCAAACATAAAACCCACTGATGTTTTCACTTGATGATTGCTTTATTACCAGTGCATAAATTCAGCTCTGAAAGGGATATTACACAATAGGGCATATCACTCATGGCACACCACCTGGCCGAGTAATTTTCAATTTGCATTTGTTGCTAAAATACAGAATTTCTTAACCGGCGGTACACTTGAGGTCTTCAGTAGTTCTCAACGAGGAGGATTAGTGAAGTGTCTCATTAACAATTCTATGTCACTACGGTTTTGAAATTGTCATACATAACAAAATAAATCATTACGATAGAAGCTATGTAAAAGTCAAGTGAAATTGATTGATCAAGAGGAATTTGAACCCAGGATGTTTCGAATATTAGTAAGAGTACGTGATGCTCCCAACACAGGCAGTGCTGTAGTCAAAAAATAAGCCAGGGGTATACTCTAAAGTCTAAAGTTTCGGCGAAATTTTAGTGGAAATCATATTTTATCCGGATTTTTGGACTGCACATAAGCAATATTATTTAGGTTTAATGTATACAACAAAAAAGCAAATTATTTAACCGATTTCCAAATGTGGCTGTAGTAATGCACTTAAACCCATAGGCCAATATGGCATGGAATAGACGTACACAGGATAGATATATAGAGTCTTAAGATTTCGGTAGCTGAAATACATTTTAACGATCACATTTCTACACAAGGACCTACGATAAAAATTAAGTTGAAAACTATGCCATTTTGATTCGAAGATACAGTACAATCGTCATGATTTGCATCCGGCTATGTGATAAAAAAAAAAAAAAAAAAAAAACCTTTACAGAACTTATCTTAATGGGCCACCTGAACCATTCTACACGGGCTACTCTCGCATAGGTCTCTCTCTTTTTTTATTAATTCAGCTGTGTTTATACTCCTTTGAGCGGCGAGGCCATATCATGAGTTTGGGATGTGTGTCTATACAGTAGGGTAGACCACGGAACTATTGATTGTCAATTGTTTCTATCACTGGTGTATTTTTATGGAGTAAATTTTGACTGATATTAATTTAAATGTCAATGATACAAGATAAAATGGTAAGGATGTTTCATCCTGTTTCATACCATGTTTCATGGCATGTAAATATTCCATTCGGCATTTGCTTTTACGACTGTGGAAACCAAGAAAAAGAAAAACCATTTCAAAATGGCTGGCCACGGGATTTGAACATGGGACCTCGCGAATTGCCAATTTTCAAATACGCAAAACAAATAAACTTAAGCAAATATGTAAATAAAACACAAACAAAGCAGAAGATATACGCAAAAAAACTGATGATATACGATAACCAGTAAGGTTACGCTGAACGTATACGGCGTATACTTGCGTATACGCGTAAATAAAACACAAACAAAGCAGAAGATATATGCAATAAAACTGATGATATACGATAACCAGTAAGGTTACGCTGAAAGTATACGGTGTATACCTGCGTATACCCTCGAATACACCACAAACATAAACTGTAGGCCTATACTTAGCAGCAAATCTTATACAGACGACGTAAAAAATAAAACAGCTCATAAGGAAAGGAGTTTCCGAAAACTGTGGAGTTAAATTAATCAGGATAGCATTTGCAGCAATCTCTTTTGCGAATCGCTACATTTGAACACACAAAGAGGGAAATCCGCAAGATGAGTTCAAGTAGGAATCTGAGACTCCTTGCAATTCAGAAGAGATAGGAGGGTTTTCTTTGTGAAGGCAGCTCTTGTCAAGTCTTTGATCCCTCGCTTAATTACGTCCGTTTGTACCGCTGGCGGTCAGATATCTAGCACAAAGCATAAGGAAGGGATGAACGGACAATAGCGGTGGATAAACTTTGTGCCAAGCCTGATGGAAAGTGTGCATTACACAGTATACATGCTATGCTATGGTCACTCGCTCACGTGACAGAATTATCCTGAAGAGGCGATGTGTATAGCACCGTTAAAGTACGTGAGGCGAATCGCCTGATAAACTCATATCTTGCCAGCGCTTAAAATAACCGCCAGCAGCAACAAGCGTAGTTTGATGTAAGAAAAAAAAAAAAGGATTAGAAAGGAAACATAGGAAAAATCTTTAACACAATTATCAGAAGCAGTATGACAAATGGATCAGAAGTATGGACAGTTAAATCCCAATTAATAAAAAGATTAATGGCAACTGAGGTGGACTTTTGGAGGGATACGTAGACGAGAAAGAGGCAGAAATGAAGTCATCAGGAAGAACATTCTATCACTGATTTGGTAGAAGAAAAACAGCTCTTATGGTATGGACATACAAAAAGGATGTCAAGAAGAGAGACTACCACGGCGGATTATAGAATGAGAACCACCAGGATGGAAGAAAAGGAGGAGACCACCGATTACATGGCAACAAGGAATTCAGGCATTAATTAAAAGAAGAAATATTGAAGAGAATTGACGGACGGAAAGACATAAATGGAGAAAGAAAATGAAATTATATGTGTAATCTTGGGTTACCGGAAAATGTAAATTGAAGTACATTGTAAAACCGGATAATGTATGGAAAAAAATTAAGGTAGTACAAACTTATCTGAATAGTGAAAATCTGATCATCAGAGTTTTTTAATACACTATTTACCTCATGAATCAATTACCAATCCAGTATAAGAATATGCGGAATTTCAACCAATTGCAAGTGTCCTTCGTCATGATTTTATCATGTTTATTATTTTCTTTCATCGCACCTACATGCAACTGTTTTTATGTAAATCTACAATGACTGAAGACTGACACATATTCATACTTAACTTACATCTTCTTTCATCAAAAAGAATCATCAGGCCTAAGCACAGCGATCGGGTATCCATATAAATAGCATAGCCTATGAGCAAAAGAAGATATGAAAGTATCACATCTTTCTGAACTCCGGTGACATTCACGCTACTAAAATAACCTTTCGATTTAGGAAACCATAATGAAACCGTGAAACCCTGCCATCTACTAATAAAAGCAAAAGACTGAAATATGTGATGCAGCGCTTGGATTTATCCCTACTAGAGAAGTAGGACATTGGAGGTCAGTAAATCTTTTATTTTAGTACAGTGATATTTTGTTGGACAATATTTTATGTATCTCCTTGTCTTTTCCTGTTCTTTCCTCTCCTCTTTCGCTATGTCTTCTTCTTTCGACACAGTTTACTCTAACTCCGCTTAATTGATAATAACAAGTCGAAACTCGTGTTTTAAACACTATGTTCCAAATAAAGGTCCACGCAAGTTTCTTACAGCTGAACAACTGATAGGTGGACAAATTGCTTTGAATTCCCCTCACATACAACACGTACATGCTCAATCCCAATTACTTCAGCAAATTGAATTATACTGACAAACATGCCAACAAACCAACCAACCACAGAGCATACCAAAGGCTGCCTTGTCTGGACATCAAATAAATCTTGTAACGTAACGATAATTGTTATCTCAATTTAGCCTTTAGGCTATAATATGGATATTATTAAATGCCAGAACGGCACTTTCTGAGATTTTGTGGTGGATGGGAAAATGTCTGTCCGTGTGTCTGTACGCGCGATAACTCAAATACGCTTTATCGGATTTTCATGAAACTTGGTCTACGCAGTTTTATCATCCATAGGACGAAGCCTATTTATTTTGAACCAAATCGGTTGACTGGTACGGAGATAATCCCAATTTAGTGCTTGTTTTATGGTAATATATTGGAAGGAATTTATCAAATGTAAATCAATTCTCATGACATATAGTTTTACAGTGTTCATATACGGCTTTGGAAGTTTCAATACAGTTAGCTTTGACAAATAACTCTACCCACATATTCCTTCACATACGACTATCAAACTAGACATTTGCTTTTGAGTAAGCCCTGCTTAATGAGCTTAATGGAGCTTAATTCTAACATCGATAAAAAAAAACTTAGGCTATCTTTTGCATACCATAATATTGTAATTATCACTGATTAAACAAAAGCATTCTGGCACTTTGTTATATCAGTTTACCTAATTGTATTTTAACATAAATGTGGATTACTTGCAGGCAATGACTTTCAATGCACAATATCAAAAGACGTAAAATACGAATAAAATTATTCTTCTGTTTATGAACTTCCAGTAAAAAAAAGCTACATTAATCAGTAGTACTGTTCTGAAATATAAATATAGCCTTGCAGGAAATTATGTGTAGTATAATTTACAGTATACTTTCAAAATTTTACATTAAAATTCTGTATAGCCTAATAAGTTTCCACAATCATTTGTTTCAAATACATTTTAAATAACAATAATAAAGCCATTCTTTCATGTCATGCTTTTTGTTCCTTACCTAATGTTCTCTGGCTATAATATTATTAAAATGCACTTCTACTATTATATCTGATAAGGTTTTGACTTTACAGACTATAGGGACCAATTTCAAAATATACAGATAATAAAACTCGGCTAGTTTCAGGTTTCTTTACAAAAATGCTACGCATAAACGGTAAAACATATTTGGAAAATTGCAAAACATTGTACAGTCATCTGAAAGCTCGCTTCCCTCTATTATTATAATGTTTTGTAAACACATTTACATCACATCTATTCAAATTATACTACCACAAATGACGCATTATCGTGAACTATTACGATGCATCAATTCCATATGTTCATTACCCATACAGAGGAGAATTGTAACAAAAACAAACAGCCAACACAAATAAATCACAAGCACATATGCAAACACGAGCTTCAATTGTTCCCTGAAAATCTATAAAATGAGTACATCCTACATTAGTGGGATATACCAAGTAGCTATTACGAATTATGAATTATAATTAATATATTTACTGTCGCTATATTAATGCTACTCGTACTAAAATAGTAATTAACAGAGCAACCCAAAAATACAATAATAATAATAATAATAATAATAATAATAAAAAGAATACTCCCACTTATACGGTGATTGGTATCATGAACTCGTTTCTGGTAGCGTACAAGTTCATAATACTAATTTAAGATAAATACATTACAGCCTAATGCTAGACATCTTTTCTAGTTTCGAAAATAATAATTAATATTGACCCTGTGTAGAAGAGAAAAAAATATCAAACTTAAAAATAAAAAAATCTGATTTTACGTTATTATTTAGGCCTATATAAAGTTGAAAATTTCGATAAAATAGCACTATTGTCAGTTTTCGCGTCACTTCGAAAAACAATAGCATTTTTATCTTTTTTTTTATTAACATACACAATGCCTAGAATTAGCTTCCCGAACATTTTTTATATACTTTAATCGGTCTGAAACTAGATTTTCTCGAAAACAGGTCCCTAGTAAAGTGAAGTAAATTGCTATTTCTATCTCCAGAAATATTTATTATTTATATACATTTTTTTCTCCCAGCCGATTCTATACTGACGCGGTTTCAGAGTTGGGAATGAAGTCTGCTATAAAATATTACAATCCCGCTTCAGTATGGAATAAGCTTTTCTTGGAAACACCTGACAGAACCACAAACGTGTTTTAAATCACATTGTGTAATGAAAGTTCTGACAGTTGAGAACATAAATCTCATCTCATCCGACTTCACTCATCGAGGATAATGAATTCAAGTTAACTTAGGAGAACTGCATTTAAATACCTCTCACTGCTTCCTGAGCGGAGAAAAGCTGGAGTGAGAACTTCTACAAAACACACAGATTAGAGACTTTCAAGACACAATCGTAGTTAATAGATGAATTCCTACTAAACAGACTTAAATTCTAGAGTGATAGGGGAAAAGCGAATAAGTCAAAATACCAAAGTTTTAGGAGATACAAATAAAGATTTATTTTCACAGCATTTTTACAGTATTTAGATCAGTCCACCCAGATATTTTTACAGAGTATAAGATATTGTATAAAAATATCTGGTGGAATGAACTAAATATTGTAACAATGCTGTGGAAATATTTTTTTTTTTTTTTTGTAATTCCTGAAATTTTGGAATTTTGGCTTATTCGCTTTTTCCCTATCACTCTAGAATTGTAACAGTAGATGATTTTCACAGCCATGAATCTGCTAATTAATTTTTATGTTGCTATTTAACAAAACAGACTGCCATACTGTAGAACACTCTGCCTATAAATTTCAAGATCTGTCAATCTTTCATAGAAATCAAACAAAAACTGTTTCTCGTTCAGGCATATCGTTCTTTGCTTAACTACTTAATCGATGCAACTTGTTTTAGATCATGCTGAAATGAAAATTTTATATTAAAAAATCATAAGTAGCACTCATTTTGCAATTTTAATTGTAATTCATACTTTAATTTTATAGCCTAATTTTAGACTCAATGCTATTTTTTTTTTACTTGTAGTTGTTTTTAGAAGAGGGGAAGAGATGATCTCTTAGTACTCAATGGCAATAGTAGATATTCCTAAGCAAGCTAAAGAAACATTATATATTTTATGGAATCCGGAGGTTCATTACCGCACTTATATGAGCCTGCCATTCAACCCTATTCTGAGCTAACTCCTCGCAAAATCCTACTTCCCGTAAATCCATCCTAATATCATCCTTCCACCTAAGTCTAGTTCTTCCACTCTTCCCTTCGGGCCTCCTAGTCAATATTTTTTTAGATAAGTCTTTCCACGTTTAACTAAATAAGATGGTACTTGCTTTTATAGAAAGGTTATTTATTATTCATAAACTTCGCATTATATTTATACACATTAACTTGTATATTTAAGTTTCAGAAACATATCTAATTAATCTTCTCATTGTTCTGTAACGTAATTTTTTAACAGTGAATGTTTAAGTAGAAAATAATTTGGTAATTTATCTCCTAGGCACAACTCTATCATGAAAAGTCTTGGCAAACCAGAATGAATCTGAGGAAGCCGTCGCTTTGGTCTTCTGCTTAGGCTATACCACTTTTATACTGAAGGGTAAGCGTGGAAACATTCTTTTTTGTATCTCTTGCTTCACAGGCTAGGTTCGAGTACAACACAACAATATTCTCTAAATATTGTATGTTTCTTCTATTGTCATAAATAAATATTTTTCTCTGCTATTTATATCGCACATTAGATAGCCTAACTTGTTTGGTAAAAAAAAGATAAAAAGTAAAAAGCAGCATATTCATTTAAATTCCATGGTTTAGGAAGAAACCAATCATCTGCGAAGATTACAGCGAGTCTGTTAGCTTAATAAAAGGAAACTTGCATATCAAACACCTTGCATTTTCATGAACAAATACCGTACACTTAATAAACTGTCCTTATGAGTGTGCCAGTGGAGCGGAGCACTGATAGATTGTATTTTACTGACCATTTTCATAACACCCATTCTGCTATCAGGGCTCTATGATCCCTTTCTGTCTAGTTACGAGCTAGGTCATTCTTTATCATTTTCCCGCTGAATTAACAAAAATTCGAACTCAATGGCACTTCAAAAAAAGAGTGCGTGGAGCGCCACGCGACAGAAGTAAAACTTTATTTTATTTTTTTATTTTTTCAATTTTTGATTCATTCAATTTTGCACTATTGGACTTTTTAATATTGGGTTTTTGGACTTTTTAAATTTTTTATTTTGGACTTTTTAATTTTGGATCTTTGAATTTTTAATTTTGGATTTTTTCAATTTTCGATCTTTGAATTGTTTAATTTTTTTATTTTTGGATTTTTAATTTTTTTATTTTATTATTTATTAAATTTTGGATTTTTGGATTTTTAAATTTTTTATTTTATTATTTATTAAATTTTGGATTTTTGGATGTTATAATTTTTAATTTTGTTTTTTAAATTTTGGAAATTTGTATTTTTTAATTTTGGATTTTTAATTCTTTTAATTTTGGATTTTTTGATTTTTTAATTTTGGATCTTTTAATTTTTTAATTTTGGATTTTTTAAATTTTGATTCTTTAAACTTTTAATTTTTTGGATTTTTTAATTTTGTACTTTAGTTTTTTTAATTTTGGATTTTTAGATTTTTTTCAATTTTGGCATTTTCGATTATTTTATTTTTATTTTTATTTTGGAATTTATTATTTATTAAATTTTGGATTTTTGGATGTTTTAATTTTTAGTTTTGTTTTTTTAAATTTTGGAAATTTGTATTTTTTAATTTTGGATTTCCGCGGTAATGAACCTCCGAGTTCCATAAAATAGATAATATACCTTTAGATTGCTTAGGAATTGTCTATTGCCATTGAGGAAGTAAGGTCTGAAAAATGTCCTTTGATTACTCCTAATCATTGAGTTGATTGTTTTCTGTGCAGTCCGCACCGAAACAAGTAAGTAATTTCGTTCTTTTTTTAGTGTGAGTGATTTCGTGACGGTTTTAGTGTGACTGATTTTCCCGATTTACCCTCTACCGCCACTAAAGAAGTTTTCCTTCAAAAACAACGGATGAACATAAACGCCATCTCTCCTCTTTTATTTTTAAATAAATTATTTCAAATTTTCTTCTTTATTCGTGTACCGCACATTGTTTTAATTACTGATCAATTGTTTTAATTCAAGTAAATGGTGCAAAATATGCTGTACAAAATTTCTCACATATTCGTGATATTGAATTTTTTAGTGGACGGATGAATTTTACCTATAGGCTACCACAGGTATTTTTAATTTCACAACAATAAAATTAATAGCAGCTTTCATATTTTAGCCATATTTGTAATTTAAAGTCATATTTCAGTTATAAATTCGGTAAAGAAGCATAATTATACAGTGTATGTACTACATGGTCGAGTTAAATTTGAAATTTATTTAATGTTTATGGCAAATTATAAGGTAACTCAAATTTTAAAATTAATGCAATTTCTCATATTTTATATGGACACGCAAAGTCTACAAAATATGACGAGTATTTGGAGCTGATGAAGTGAGCTACGAGGAGCAAATTCTTTAAAAATAGAAGTTCATTGCAAGTAAAATTGTAAATCACCAAAATTCTTAAAAAAGCAATTACCCGATTGAATTCATGTGATGTGTAGCAGATCAGTTCATATAGGCTTATATAAAATAAGGAATTAAATATAAGAGAATACATTTCACGGACAATATTTGAACTTCACGCAACATTATCGACTACTAAAAACTACCATTACGCCTAGACTATTACAATGACCATAAAACAAATTACATGACGAGACAGAGGACATTTACACGGACAATTTGATATGCAACACGACCGTCTGAATCAAAAGACATTACAGGCGATTACAAATAATTAATCAAACGATTAATTATTAACACGACAACCTAGAAAATGACATCATTCAACGCGTAATTAAGAAAGCTATACAACTACACTCATTACAGACAATAGTGACAAATACTTTATGAATTATTAAACTAAATAGAGGGATACAATGTATTGTAGGCGGTGCTCTTCTGTCTGGAAAGACCATTGACGCCAACCACTGGGCTTGACGTTGACAGATATGTTTCTCCCCAAAACTCACTCCACTTAACGACAAATATTTTAAACCTTACCCGAAGACTTAGCTAATTCCCAATCACAAGAGACAAAGCTAACTGACAGAACCAATGGAATTGCAAGAATATTCTAACACAGAAACATATTAACAGAAACATGAGCAACGGACGCGGACTTGAAGACACTGATCGAGAGGACACGGACGTTATTTTTGTAGACGAAACAGGAGTTAGAAATATTGACTTTTATACAGTGAAATAGTGACGAATACGAATATTGATTGTATACCGACTTTTCAAGTAATACGGTCGAGGATAGAAATTTATATAACGAAATAAGAAAAGATTATCTATATATTATTTTTGTATTGTGAAGTGAAAAGAATATATACCGCCATAAGATAAATAACTTAAAATTCCTGCGATAAAACGTGCAGATGTTATAAGAATAATAAATAAACTAAAGTGATTTTGGCGACGACGAAGTGAATAGATAAAGACATTATTTAAAGTAACTGTTTTCTTCCTCCCGACATATTAAGATAATTACAGACTAAGTGACAAAATTTAGAACAAAATAAACTTACAAATATTATTATTCAAGTACATAATTAATTGACATTATTTTACTACCCAGCATTCCCTAATCTTATATCCTATATTAACTTCGTCGAGCACGGCCCTAGAGAGAACTCTCGCTCTACCCACTGTGACAGCACTAGCTGGACATTATATTTATTTTATAATAACATAATAGTAAAGAAGAAAGGCGCCCACATAAATCGACACCCACCTTAACCAACGGTTATAAATTGGTCACCCAACTCTAGGCCAATTCAACGACCCCATAGCGATCGGTCATAAATTGGTGCCCATCTCGGTGCTAATTACCTTACCACCCACCGATCTGATAATCCAAACATACGAACGGGTATAGATGTAAGAATTTAGTGTCTTTAAACGTTTTAAACTGGAACACTTATTTTTTGAAAATGCGTTATTTTATTAAGTCATAGGCCTATTTAGAATTTTTGGTCATATTTAGTCGTTTTTAAGGGTAGGCTTACGTTTGCAGTAATATTTCCACTTTTTAGGTCATAAACATCCTAACCCTAATGATAATGCACGAGAAGTATTCGTAGTCTTGTGAACAACTATAACAAAAGTTCATAATTGACATTGCATTTTTTGGAGCTTCTGTTTCTTTTTGACCAAGTTGTATGCAGCTGCAAGATAAATGCACAGAGTTGTTCATCACAGCACCGAGCGGTGGCTGATGATATGGGGACGGTCAGACCAGAGGCTATAAAACAGCGTCATGGGTCAACATGGGGGTCACGGTAACAAAAACACAATTACCACCATGTAATGAGAACGCTCAATTCATCCTACAACATCATTCTATTATAACAGTCAGATACGCTCTGGCTTTTTTTTTTTTTTAATACAGAAACTAAAAGCAGGCGAGATTCATTTGACTTAAAATCTAAGATGATCAACACAATACCGATTTAAATCTAAAAAAAAAATAGGACATCAAAGGCTTCACTGCAATGATCTATCTTCCAGACTACAAATTTGTAACAAAAAAAATCATGGCACTTTAAGTTCCCCACGTCTATAACATTCTCAAAACTTTTCCAAAAATCCTTACGGATTATAGTTTATAATATAGCAAAATTCACACTTGTAGGTGCTTGTGATATTAAAATATAAAGTAATAAAATTCATGGGGTATTTTGTTCGAAAAGTTCTGGAAAATATTTTATAATTAATGGAAAATGCTCTTCTCCAGAAAGCTTACTCTTGTTTTTGCACTAAAATTAAATTAATACATATTTTAACTATTAGGAGATCGCAGCAAGGACAGTTTTATATGGTAAGTTATGATTTTAAAAAACTATGTTTTTGTAATGTAATTCTTAAATTTTCGTACAATAATTCCACAAAGTAAAAAGAATAACATGGAGAAACACGTAATTTATAGACCGATATAGTATTAGTAGTGACTGTAGAATCGAAAATATGGAAGTAATCAATAAAAAGTTTTTACTACCACCACAATTAAAATTAAAATCTTGGAGTGAGGTAGCCGAGACGATAAGATGACTCCACACTCACATTTAACTACTTCAGTAGTGCTGTATTGTAATATATTTAACATGTATCTCGAATGCTACCTGCCCATCGTGTCTATATGTTTGTTATGTCTAGGGTTCGGATGTTTATTACATATCATATTTTTATCGTGACCTCCGTTCTCTCCGCCAACACAAATCAAACACGAATTGCACGCTTTTTTCTAATAAGACCGTCTTTATTTTGCATATAAAGTCATATTTCAGGATTTTGCGGTCTTGGTAATATTTTGGACATATTTGTAATTTAACGTCATATTTCTGTTATAAATTCGTTAAAGGAGCACAATTATACAGTGTATTTACTACATGGTCGAGTTAAATTTAAAATTTATTTGATTAATTTAATGTTTATGCCAAATTAATAGTAACTTATATTTTAAAATTAATGCAATTGTTCATATTTTATAGACACACGCAAGGTCTAGAAAATATTACGAGTATTTGGAGCTAGTAAAGCGAGCAAATAAGAGAAAATTCTTTAAAAGTAAAAGTTAATTACAAGTAAAACTGTAAATCACCAAAATTGTTAAGAAGTGATTATCTTATTGAATGTATGTGATGTAAGAATTTAGTGTTTTTAAACTTTTTAAATTGGAACATTTATTTTTTGAAAATACATTATTTTATTTTATTATGATTTTGGGGCCATATTCAGTCATTTTTAAGGGCATATTTGCAGTCATATTTTACACTTTTTTAGGTTATCAACATCCGAACCCTTTATGTCTTAGGAGGAGATTCTGCAATATACTTGTCATATATCAGGCAGTCTCTCCATGTTCCATTTATCTGTATGTGATCCATAGATTTGGATTTCTCCTACGAGAACTGGTTATAAATTTCATGAAAGGGAAAAATACCAATCGAATATCTAATTACTGTATTTGTTCCTGCCATTTCGCTACATTTACGTGACTTACTAAAAGCCATTTCATGAATGATCGTAGTGGTGGCAAGCCTCACTCCTAAGGGATTATTGTGCGATGACGAATACAGTATCCGGAATGTACAGCTTAAGGCGAATTCCGAAACACGGTGTGCCTTCTAAATGATTCGGTTAAAACAAATTTTCAATTTTTTTTTACAGGGGTTAGAAGTGGACGATATTCTTTTGACAAAACGACTCATTTTAATTTAGCAGAAAAAGTAGGGCAGCTTGGCCACAGGAGATCCCTTACTTAACGCTAATAATATCTCCACATTTTTATTCTTATTCCCTGATGCGGATAATAGAGTACAGGTTTTATCGTTTTATACGTTTTAAGTGATAACTTTAAGACATTTCACATATTAATGTCCATTCGTATCACAACTTTCTTCATATAAGTTAAGGAACACATCGGGAATGGAAAATCCACGTCCAATTTAAAGACAAAACTTCCCAAAATCTATAAAATCCACGTCCAATTTAAAGACAAAACTTCCCAAAATCTATCAATTTTGATCTCATTTAGTTACAATATGCATAACAAATCACTTTCAACCAAAAGAAATCCTGAATATTCTGCTATTTCATTTTACCTGGATAAAAACTGTCGGCCGTTTTGCACAAGCAGAGAATTCATATTTCCAGTCAGCATACCTGGAACAATGGAGAAAATAGTTAACATAAAAGTTATCACGAGCAGTCCCTATTAAGACCATTTTCGAATAATGTAGTATCATCGGATTATGGGTATTAATATTCAAGTCATTTTTTCTTAAACCAACTCAAAACACAGATAATGCGGTACTCAACATCTCACCTTAGACATCTAACCTTGGACGGAATCGAATCTAGGATTTCTGTTTGGATGCTAAGACTATTATTAATTACCCAAGAACACCGATTCCAAATATTCCTGCAGTTCTTATTAAAGACGGTATCACAGCTTTAATATATTATGTCAATATGTTGTAGTCTCCAAATTTTGACAAAGTATACTCCTAAGCTTCAGGAACTTCTAGAGGTGATCATATTTTGATTGTAAGAAACAATGTTAATATGAGACATTTACTAACCGAATTAATTTCTGCAAAAATATTGCAAATAAAACACTAAAATTAATAATCAAATCTAACACCACAAAATGTCAATGTTTTATTTCTGTTAAGCCTTTAATTTTTAAACTTTAACTTCTTAAAATTTGTCACCTATTTTTCATCATCTTTTTTCACTCTGCTGTATGTAGGCCTATCCAAAGGCGTATGAAAAAGACGAATTTAAAATACATTAAAACTTAGAAGAAACTAATATAAATACCTTAGAAATGGTTAACATTTAATTTATAGACAATTTTGTTTTATATACCTATTAAATTTAGGAGTTTGGTAGGCCGAGAGTGCAGCGTACATTCTGACCAAATAGTTATAAATGCAGGGAGCAGAATTAGGCCTAATACTGTGTTTTAATCCTGCCGATGTGAGACATTCGAGTTCTATTACAGGAAGATTAATTATTTTGTCTAGTGTTGTATACACATTCACTGGTTGTGTATTTTATTCGATGTTTGCGAAAATATTTTAATAGGTCTTACAGTTTTGTTACATCTTTAGTTCCCGATTCAACTAATTTAAAGCGAAATAATACGTAATAAATGTGCATAACTTAAGAAAATCTAGCGATATTAGTTATTATACTCATTTTTAAAAAAGTTTTCACTTCACTGGCAGAAAAGAAAAAATAATAATCATATAACATTTTATACCTATAGTATAAGTGCGGTTAAAATATTAACTTTATTTTGGTGTTCTAAGGGAAGAAGTACCCTACATTACAAATTTATATTTGCATGCAAACTCTTCCGAGCTTAGACAGCTAAAACAAGAAACTACATAAGATTCAGCTAAGTTTGTGAAATCCCATTTGATTAATGCTGTATTCTCAGGAGTATTCTATTGCGAACTGCCTCAAGTTTTCATCCTCTCTAACAGTGGTTTTAATCATATTCGGTTGCAACATTTGCCAACATCTAGAAGACAGAAATTGCAACTGTACTGTAGACTGAGCCATTAGCATTAAGCATTATAATCTTCTTTGTTCTACCAGTAGTGGTGAAACCTTACAGCTGATAATAAATTCAGCTTGGTGTACGTCTTAACACTGTATTCAAAACACAAGGTGTTGTGCACTGTATATAAGTCTTCTTAGACCAAGTTGTACCCAGATCCTTTAGTATATTCTTCCCTGATTAATTTATTGCAAACCACTTAAATTTAATTGGGTAATATAGTGGAACCCATTATCTGTGAAGCGAGACGACATCAAATGGTAAGGAAGATACATTTTTGTACTACTTCCCACATATTGTATTAATTATTGTAAAATCAAGTTAGCCTACACCCAGGTTCAGTCACAAGTAGTTTGTTTTATTATTAAATGCATGCCCCATTACAATGAGAGTAATACTGCATGCACTAATCACTAGTATTACATCTTTTATGCAAATAATATATTGTCTTTTATCTTCTTTATTCTATGGCTGGTTATTGTCCCAACTTATTCATTACCTTATTAAAACTAAATTTTTAGCATGTCATACTATCCTTTACAATATTACTTAACATGTAGGTATACTCTATTAGTATATTAGTTAACCACTTGTATTCCTACCTCATTCTTCTACAGCTTATCTAAATCTATCGAATTAGCCACAAGTAGCTATGGAGTCTTCATACGTAGTATTTAAAGAGTCATGTCGAGTCTATGACATTTTTTATTCCTTGTAATTTGCATTTGTTGCCATTAAATCTGATCGGTCTTCCCATCACTATTATTATATTACCGTAATAATTATAAGGCAACTATTATTTTCCCCTTATAATTATTATAATATTATAATATAAATTATTATAATAATTCCGGGGTGCGCGGGCAAAGAGAGTTAAGTCCACTTTCTTGTTACTGAGAATTAGAGTGACTTAACACACTATACCAGCCCAACATAGCTTTAGAGATGGATAAACCCATGAAGCACACATCCATAACTACCGTACAATTTTGAATATGACTTACTGGACTTATCACAAATGTAGAGAACATTTTTATCTATAACTTTATGGACATATCTCAATTTGGTGGACTTAACTCTCTTTGCCCGCGCACCCCGGAATTATAAGTAAACTATTATTTTTCCCTTATAATTATATTTATTATTAATATTACAAACAATAAAATCATTATTTGAAACATAACATTATTACTGCGCAAGGAGCCTATAATAGGTAAGTCGGGACATGAGAAAAAATAGGCCTCTGCGAAAGAACAAAAACAGGAGGGTGAACAGGAAACGTAGGAAAACAAGACAAAAAATATGACATTGAAAAAAGAGTATTCTTTTTCTTATTGTGTGATTCAATTAAGGTCTCAATTGAGAAGCCAGAATATCAATCCATTAATTGTGTCGCTTTTCAATTCAAGAAGAAAAGGATACCTTTGTAATAAAACGAAAATGTTATTATCAGTATAGTAATGTAGTACGTTTCGTTTACACAAATGTCTTACTTTTTCTTCAGACAGGCGACAGCTATTACCGAAGAAATTACAACCTACAGCGTCCTTTGTATGCTGTAATCTCAACGATATGGTTTAATCCGACATAATTGACCGGCATCTGCTTTGTTTAACAGCATATGCAATAAATAACTCTTAACAAGGTAGGGGAAATTGGTGGTCACTAGGGCTCTTTATCGAAGGACATTCAAGGTCAAATGTTTCATCTTCTGGCACATCCTTCATCTTAGATAAATTCTCCTTTTGCACACGTATTGGGCCCTGATATGAACGTTGAACCAATAATGCTCAATATTATAAAGCAGTCAGCCATCCTTCAAATCGCAAAAGAATATTTCATAGCGGATCGAACTTAAAAAGCAACTCTCTGGAATATATATATATATACAGAGAGATGTTTTTCGTTCGACGTATTACCTTGCCTCTCTTGGAAATTACAAGCCAATGCCAGTAGGGGAAGGATCAAAATGTATGACAGAACATGGAGAAACTCCCTGATAAATTAATAGCGAGGCCTCCTCCTAAGAAAACACAAGTACGCATAGACAAGCTATATAGTAAGGTCGGTGTAGTTCTTAAGTAAATTCCAATATGGCATTCGCCTGAATGAAAGGGAGAAACCGAAAAAAAAAATCCACAGCGATATTAGCCAGCCCCAGAATTTGAAGCTGCGACCCCTCGAATGCGAGTCCGCGATTAATACTTAATTTCAAGACATACAGGTAAGGGCTACCAACAATGTTTGGAATCAGGCATCCTATGGTACGACTAGCCATTTGATAGAATTCCGAAAATGAGTAGGTAAAGTATGAGCTAAATTATATTACACATTTATTGTTTTTCACTATTTTCTCAAAAATGGTTGTAACTATTTTGTTTAAATTTTGTATATAAGAGACTTACACTAAGAGCTAACATTTTGTATGAATGATTCTTTCGCAAACATTTTCTGAAGGGTAGTTATAAGTCAGTCATCGTTTGTATAGAATCAGACGAAAGATACACTTTTGTGTGAGGATGAGACATTCGAATACGCACTTCCTGCAATACGGCATATTGTTCTATAACAGAATTATGAAAAATTGTATTTCCCGTGCATATATAGTATTACGGAAAGTTAGGTTTTACAACGCATTTTTAGGATTATTTATTCTCCATTGCAAAGAAAGACACAGTAACAATTTAGTTGTGTAGAATTCTAGTTTATATATAAATACGAAATGAACACTAAATAGTTCTTATAGGTATTGGATCACTTGAGTACTCAACAAATTAACAAACTACATGAAGGGATTAAAATTAAGGAACATGTATATTATTAACATAATATACAAAATAAGAGGATTTATGAAAGCAGAAAAAAAAATCCGTAGACTTTACTATGACCAGATTCTTTCCATTCTTTATTGTAGGCATTTTATAGGACAGAAATCTAGAGTTAAATAAAAATTGCTAGAATGGTCAACGCCTGCTTTGTAAAAATACAATTATGCGTTATGTGTATTGTTTGCAGTGCCATAAGACAACTTTCCAAGAAAAGTAACTTAATCGTTACGGTACTCTGAACGATGATAAGCCAGAAATTAATGCATTACTCTAGTATGAAATGGCAATAATGGAAGGCAATAAGAAAAAAAAAAAAGTAGTGCTCCAATTGGAAATTGATTGATTACAATGGAAAGTGAGGCTTGAAAATGGGTAACGCATGACAAGCAACAAACAGAGGAGAATAAATTAGTACAGCTGATAGACATGTACAACGGAATACTAACAAAAACATGTACATATAGGTCGACACTTATGTAGCGGTGCCATATTTAGGCTTGTGCAAGAACTACACTTTTCATCAAAATTTTCAGGCTACCTCCATCTTCATGAACCGTGTTCCTGCTCCCAAATAACTGTGATAACATAAATAACTGCTTGCAACTTGCGTACATTCGAGAGGTCTAGACTACCTGCCTAATACATTACGCAGTGACAAGATGACACCAAACATCATTCCATGGGCCAAAAGAAGATAAATAAAACGCTCCAATTTACATTCAGGTCAAGCATAAGAAGATGTTGAGACTAAGAGCCGTACCATCCACATACTTTCACGCATATAAACTGGCGGTGAAGCCGTGCCGTAGTGCAAACCAGAGGCCTATTCTATAAACTTGACAAGTCTAACGTCCAATCAAATCTAACATCTAATATTCATGTTCCAAAGAATACACTCCACCTGCCAGAAAAATAGCTGAAAACTAATTCAATTACCACGGCAGTTATCTTCCAGTTTCATGAGATTTTACTATTGTTATGCAAATATCCGACAAGATTATGTTTTCTATAATTTAATCATTTATGAAACAACTAACCACACAGCTTTTTGTTTGTCAAAATTGGCGTGCATTTGAGAAGACTTAACTCTTCATTTGTAATAACATTTTCATTACTTTTAAAACCTAAAAATTTAATTTTGTGCATACACTTAACTGCATATAACTCAGATAGATGCTGAGGACCTTCGGATATACCAGCAGAACCGTGTAACTATTTATATATATTTCCTTCTATTGTCCTAAAATCATGCTATAGCTTTCCATAATCTATTGGCGAAGTACACATGGTGCAAATTTTGCTACTTTTTCGCCAGATTGTGGTAGAAAAGAAAGTGTATCATTTAGGGCGGGTGGGTTGGACCAAATCATTCATCAAGACGTCTCCTCTGCCACTGAACAATGAGTAACAAAATATGTGTGATTTTTTTGTGTTTTATGAAGATAACCTCGGTTTTTAAAAACGGGCCTTCTGCAATTGAATTTTACACAGTTTATATATTTTTATATAAATATGTTGATTTGCTTGAACGTAATGATTTGTAATGGTGTTAAACTGAAGGGATAGATGTCGCTCGGTATTAGTAAGCAAGCTTAGTTGTAGCGACCGCAAATACCATTTAATCTGGTCTACACTGAACCCCATTCTCCGAAGAGGCTGTGGTTACCCGCAGAACCATTGTCACATAGACCATTCCCGTGAATGAAGCGTATCATGACTGCTGACCCAGAATCAATCTTTCTCTTCGCTCCCATCTTCAGACGAATATCTCTTATGAATGTCTCGTATCCGTTAGGGATTAAACACTCTTACTTCTTTAGTGGTGTGATGAGAAAACGTGGTTTAACTTAAGAAAAATCAGTATGAAGTGCATAAAATATTGAAGGTAATGCAATTAAAATGGCGACCCTGCCCTTGATATGTATATATATTTATCAGTGTCTTATTTATACCAAAGGTAACAGTAATCTCTTTTTAACAAATAGAGACAGCCATAATTATGAAACTAGAAATAGTCACAAGTTGAAACCCTGTTTTTGCTCCTATAGTAGGTCACAAGCGGGATATAAATATACTGCAATTAAATTATTTGCTGAGGTGCAAGAAATGGAGGAAGCCAAATTCATAAGAACTATAAAGAGATTTTTATTGCAACATTGTTTTTTATGGTATAGAGGAATATTTGTAGTCTCCTTGGAACATATGACTGTAAAGTCACCTGACTTTTCCAACACAATTGTAAAATTGCCCACGGAATAAATATATTATTATTATTGTTATTATTATTATTATTATTATTATAAACTAGAGCAATAAATGGTAAAGTGATCCCTATACATGCCATGGAGGCCCAGAGGGTTCCAGGAGGTTGAGGCTTCCAGATTTTGGACATTCGGCACGTGAAGATGGTAAGGTTGTCAGTCTTACGCACCGGCCACCTTTACCCCCAGGATTGTTCCTGGTATTCATTTCTGTCAGAGGCTGAGTCGACCCCATGGCCATAGTGCCACCAGAAGGATTAGGCCAATTGAAAAACTCCAACGACCTCATCGAGAATCGAACCCGCGACCTTCCGGTTTGTAGCGCAGCGCCTCAACCATTACGCCACGGCGTACCCCAAACTAGAGCAATACCTGCCCTTAATATCGTACACAGTATTCAAGTTAAGGTATTTCGAATTTTTAAATTCTCCATATGAAGCCGATGTACTGACTGAACAATGACAATGACATGTAATGTGTATAAAACACCTGTTTAAAACTGAGAATGCAAATTGTCGCACTCCAGTAACCCATTGCAAGGCAACGGATGCGCAACAAGTTGCTGCTCCATTCACAAGAATACCTCTCACGACCCGCTGTCAAGAAATAATACTGCTGTAGATAAACTGAAACCATTTCGCTATATTCCATCATCCATGGAGAGATACCTGCAACCATTAGTGCTGTTTTATAGCATGGGTTATGTTGACAGAAGTGGTCAGTAATTATGTAGGCCTATGTTCAACTTTCATGAATGGCTTACGTGTGGCAGTTTGAATTTTTGTTTGACCATACGCTTATTACCAGGGCCCGGATTCTAATGACATGTCATCTTTTTATTGATGCTGCATAGACATTGCCAACTTTTAGATAAATCCTAATCATGGCCTCTAGATTATAGAAATGCATTTTTATTAGGTCATTTTTTGTCACTTTATGCCATTTTATATTTTTAGGGCATTTATTTCAATTTTAGAGCATTATTTTGTCATTTTCGTGTCATTTGCTTCCTTATTTAGTCATTTTCATGTATTTACATTGAGTGTATTAACTTTTTTTCATCGCTAGCGGTGCTGTCTTTGAAGTGTTGTTTGTTTAATGCAAGAAGGAAAAGTGTTGTCATGTCTCAGTCGGAATCAAAGAAACGCCAAAATTTTGTATTGTTATTAGATTGGCTTGGCACCCGAGTGTGCCACCTCCTTGGATTTGAGAGTGCAAACTACTGTTTACCCTCAATAAACAACAATATAATTCGGCAGACCACAAAAGGATGTGCCAAATTGTGACTCGCCAGTGCCTCAGTGCCAGTACAAAATAATTTCCGTGAGAAAAGAACATTCACAACATTAAAGTTATTTACAGTTTTTATAATTATGTACAAACTAGTCTATAACTTTGTACAATAATATTTTTTATAAATAAAATATAATTTTTTAGGTCATTTTTTATAATTATTAAGTCATTTTCTTTAAAATTCAGGGTCATTTTATAGGTAATTTTTCAAACAATTTTAGGTCATCAGAATCCGGGCCCTGCTTATTACGTATGCCGTAGCAATATCATAGCTGTTATAGCTCATATTATATTACATAATACACCATATAGGCCTATTAAAATATATTACGCATATTATGCAATTCATGTGAAAATTTAAACAAAACCACCATGGCCGTTTTCGAGAAAATCTACTAAAATTACATTCTTTTCATGTAAAGTTGCATTAAAAGTAAGAGAAAATCAATCTTCGTGTCACACACCCAAAGGTTCTTTACACGATGAACACATACAGACATGTTTATAAAGACAGCTTTTTTTTATTTAAATTCATGTTATCTCGACGTGTATTCATGATGAAAACAAGAATCGAATTTCGGGTTCGAACCCAACACTTCCTTTAGAAGAAGTGGGTAGAGGAAGTAAAAATATATTATAAGGGACAAAGGTTTTTCAAACTCCTTTCAATGGAACGCTTCCTAAAACCTTCGTAGTTTTGGTGAAAAATGACGTTGAGGTATGACAGCAGCGTATGCACATGTGAAAGTCATTTTTTCCAAAATAAAGTTTATCAAGAGCCATTAAAAAAGCAAACGATAAATTATTCCCTGCTTAACCTCCTGAAACTTGCAACTGCGGAAAGATGCAGAAGATAGCTCTTAATTTTCTCGCTGAACATGGGAAAAACGCATTCAATATATTAGTTTAAAGTTATCAAGAATTATCTTTGTTTAGCGTTTTAAGCAATACACTTCCCTTATTTTATCTTGCCTCGCTAAACTTAAAAAAATATAAAAAAACAAAAAACAAGGTCAATGCAACAAATTTAAGTAAATTGAAAACTAATGAGGTGTAAAGTTCATTAATATTACACAATCAGTTCTGAAAACAATAGACTATATACTGTTCAGTGGGTTTTCAAAACATTCGCTTAGCCAAATATGCTGAATTACAATATTTAAAATCTGCCATAAATATGTCGAAAAAATGTGACAAATTAATAAGATATACACAAATATTTTAGTTCCAAGGAAATATGATACATTATCGCAAAACTAACAAATTATGCAACATTATGCAAAATAAGACCATTAATTTTCTATTATTTCTTTCATACCTTGTACACATTTGAACACCAGCATCTAATAGAGTGAATTATTAAAAATAAAATTTTTCATAAACTTCCGGGCCATAATTGTAATATAATGGAAACTTTAAGGAGTTTTAAAACATTATGAAAGTTATCATTAATCAATTTCATGTTTCCAGTGGCATACATTGCAATAATATTAAAATGTATAGAAAATATCCGCCTAATATACCACTAAATGAAATTATAATTATAATTATAATTTTAACTTGTATATATCACAAATTTTGTTATACCATAAGACAATAAAATACAATTATTGAACACTTTTTTCACTGGAAATAATAACTGAGCTCACTATTATTTTCAATATAACCTTAACCTGGACACAAAAATTGCTATCATAAGATACAATCATATTTAGCTACCAAATTCTAACAGATAATATAATAAAACTATCATTCAAAAAGTGTGTTTTCAATTCAATAGTTATATTTCCTGATTGCTTCATCTGTTGATCTGTTGCTTCATTTAGTGGTATATTAGGCGGATATTTTCTATACATTTTAATAATATTATGAAAGTTATTTCACTACACCATCAGAATGCGGAATATTAAGCAGCGAATTCCAGCATATCTGGAGTTTCCAGTCTTGAAGGACCACCAAGCCAGAGCGGGATTGTCTCATCTCCCATTTTAACAACTCCCAAATTATACAAGGCAATTTTCTCTGTTTATAAGGCCCATTTTATTGCCTACGAATTCTTGAGCAGCGCGGATGTATGTTTGCTCTTTTGATTAAGTACTATAATTCTTACGTCATTTTCTTTGTTCTATTTCACTTTTATTATTAAACTTTATGTGCCACCGGTCTTTTATTATTCTGAACTGTGTTTACTTAAAAACTGCTCTAATTTAGTTTTTTCTTTGTCTTGGAACTCAAGATTCGATGGTTCAAACCCAGCCTAAAAGGATACTTTTGCAAGAGTAAAATATTCAACCAGATCTTCCGGAAAATACTTTACGTTGTAGGTGCTAGGTCTGAGATAGCAGGCATGTTATCGAATATAAAGCAAAAATCGAAGTTCCTGATCAGTTTGTGTTAGGCTAATTCTCGCACAATGATATATTGGACAAAATTGGATCTACATTAATATGACATCAAGTTTTCTCCGTCATAGTGTCCTCCTTAGATGTTACGAGGGCTTATATAGTAGCGAACTCTGTTTTCACATAATCTCAAATAATTTAAGTTCCATGGACTTTATAAATGCGTACGGTATACCAAGTTTCATGAAAATCCGATAAAGTGTCTTCGAGTTATCGCGCGTACAGGCACACGGACAGACAGACGGAGACATTTTTCCGTTCACCACACAATCTCATAAAGTACCATTTTGGCACTTAAAGGGTGCAGTGTTAAAGAATTCACTCGATTAGATGCACAGTAGTCAATTATTAAAATATTGTCATTTAAAGGGTGATTGTGACGTAGAAAGTACGTTAGTCTTTAAGGCAATCGCCCCTTCAAATGACAATATTCCGATAATATACTGGTCCAGCTACTGGACATCTACAGTATCCAACAAGTGTGTACTTTCAGGTCTAAAAAATACTAATATTTATAATTTCTTTGAAAGGTTTCAATAAGATTACAGTAGGCCCACAAACATCAGCCCTAAAACTTTAATTTGTCTTCCCTCACGTGATAGAGTGATGACGTCACATCAATATACGACACACGATACCTGTAGCATCTGTATTCTAGATTTATTCCATTTAAGTAGATGCATATTTAGCGTATTTTCAACTTTCAAAGGCTAATTTCCGTATAAAATGCATTAATCAGCATGTTACAATGCATAGGCCTAGACGCAACTCTAGAACGACGAAAGCACTCCATAAACAGATTATTTTTATACACAACCCTAGTGGGCTGTACCAAGATGGCAGAACATGTCGGAAGGTAAGGGTGGCTTATGTATTAATTGCTACATATACTTTATCTTACCTCGCTTCTGCTGCACTTAACATTGTACGATCCTTTTAAAACACACTCAGCACTACTAATACTTATAAAACAAACAATATTAGTCACTTTTAACCATCACAAACTGACAGCAGCAAACCATCCGATTCGTACACTTCGGAAAGCGGAAATACTACTGAAAAATAGGGGAAGTGGGAGAAGATCCGGTTTCTATCACTGCCAATGAGACTGTAATCATTGACTAAGATCAACTGTGTCGTGATCACATGATAATCCACTATGGATAATCTTTTTTCCCCTCCTACTTATTCTTCTTCTTAAGGAATAAAACGACAAATCGAAATTTTAACGATATGTTCGCGATGAAAGAAGAATTTATCTTGAGAGAATCCAGAACTATTACTTATATGATTATTTAGCTAATAACTAAACAATTAAATAAATACAGATAAGTAATGCATAATTAATGTAGGAAATGTGAATAGAATAATTAAAACTAAAATATAAATCTAGAGATTATAAGATGGCTTGATTTCTTCACTACATAAAAATAACGACCAACAAATAGAACGAATAGAACGAATAATTAAAAATGCCAAATAATACATAAAAACGTATAATAATAAATGTTTTATTATGTATAGCTCTGGAAATAGGCTTTTAGTCTAAATTACCCCTTATCACTCATGAACAATATTGGTTACGTTCTAAGTGGCCAACGGCTTCAGGCAAGAATGAAGTCAGGTAAACTGGTATAATCAAGTTCCAGAATGTTTTTGTTTAATCAGTGATAATTGAAATTATGATATGCATAAAATAAGTTATTTTTTGCAATCAATTTCAGAGTTACGCCCCAGATTAATTCATTAAGCAGGGCTTACGGAAGAAAAAAGGTGTAAAATTTGATAGGTATATGTGAAGGAATAGGTTGGTAGTGTTATTTGTCAAAGCTAACTGAATTGCAACTCCCAAAGCCGTATATGAACACTGTAAAACATTATGTTGTCAGGAGAACTGAATTTCATTTGATAATTCTTTCTAATATATTACCATAAAATAGGCGATAAATTGGACATTACTCCGGTACCGGTCAACCAATTTGTTCCGATATTAACAGGCTTCTTCCCATGGACGTTATAAATGCATATACCATGTTTCATGAAGATCTGATAAAGCGTATTTGAGTAGTTGCGCATGCACACACACGGACAGACAGACATTTTCCCGACCCCCATACAATCTTATAAAGTACCATTCTGGAACTTAATAAAATTATACAGTAAAATAAACACATAAAATGTCTACAGTAAAATTAACACATTGATAAATTCGTTCATAAGTAGACAACAAGCAAACAAATTAATGGTATTAGAAATGGATTTTTGGAGGCGTTCAGCAAGAAAATCCAGGAAAGAAAAAATTCGGAATAATAGAATAAGGGAAATAATGTAAGTTGAAAAGAATATTTTGGAAATTGTAGAAGAAAAACGCTTGAAATGGTATGGACATGTACTCAAAATGACAGAGGATAGAATACCCAAGAAAATTTTGGATTGGAAAGTAGAAGGAAAAAGAAGAAGAGAGAAGCCCTAAGAATGCTGGATGGCGTGAAAAGGAGTATGGAGAGAAAAGGATTAAGTGAAGAAGATGCTATGGATAGGGACTTATGGAGGCAAAAGATTGCTGTGGGATGAAGGAAAACCATTGTAATGTGGAATATTCCTTAATAAAAAAAATAATAACTTCGTTCATTTTTACATTCACTGATGACAAACAATTCTGTACAGAAGTGAGATAAAATGCGCTAGCTTCCAGTTACCACAGAAATAACTATCAAAATTCTCAGAATATCTGTATCATTTCGGATCTGCGAGAGCACTTTCAGTGTAAAAATTTACATCAAGTGCTGGAATATAAGTTGTATTAAGAGATTATAGGCTACACTTCAAAATTTCACAATGAGCCTACTTACGGAGAGCTCATGAAAGCGGACCTGCCTCTTTTTACACTAACTGTCAGACGCTTTAACCTTTTCACAGCTACTGAAATGCATCACATCAAAATATCGTTTGAAGCCTAGATATGAAATTATTACAGCAATACTTTAGGTAAAATATGAAAACTTTTATCCATGTGCTATGATTACCATTCATGGAAACCAGCTGTTCCACGGCAATTATCATTGATTTCAAATTGATGGTTTCACTTCATGATCGCTTACATAAACATAAAAATTCAGCTCTACAAGGATTAATGGGTGAGAGAACTATCTCCTTAACATTGCAATTTTCCTTTCTGGAACTGAACACTTGATTGAATGTACTTCCTTTTGTTAAAGGAATTGATTAAGAGGTGAAAACAGTCGTATTTAAAACTTTATCTTGTATTGCAATCTCTCAATTATTAAACACAATTATCTTTTTTCAGTTCTTAATAAACAATTTTGGCCTTTGGCAATCTCAGAGAATAAATAAAGTGGCCCTTCAAGAAAATTTATTAGAGCTGTTGTATAAGATCGACCCAAGGAAATATATCGGTAATTTGTTTAATTTACTTTGTAATTATATATTTTCAAGCTATTTACTTTAAGTTAAATACTAAACGTTGTTAAACCGCTATTATTAATAATACCCGCTAAAAAAATGTAATGAAACAAAACAAATATTTTGTTTTTCGCAGCCCGGTATCGAAAAACTCTATCGAATAAACGTTTCTAAAGTAAAATCTAAACTCCAGGACGCAACATCCCTGAAAGGAATAGGCCTACCACCCGACCGCTGTATCATCTACTACAGGCAGAAGGCAAGATTGAGGCATGTAGTCAGCATGCCGGCACCCACGGCCGTTAATGGTGGCTTCCGTGACCGGAGCAGCTACTTTTCTACCAAATAGCTCCTCAGTTTGAATCATGAGGCTGAGTGCACACCGTTCCAGACTTTTCTACCTCAGAAAATCCGACGAGGTACCGGGGATCGAACCCGAGCCTTCGAATCTATAGCCAGCGACGCTAACCACGAGACCACGCAGGCCGTCACTTCTAAAAGAGTAAATGCTTAAAAGCATCCCCCAAAACACATCACTAAAAAAATTGTGTTCCCTATAGGCTACAGGTCATGGAGGCCCAGAGGGTCCCAAAAGGTTGGGGCTCCAAGATTTTAGACATTCGGCACATGAAGGTGGTAAGGTTGTCAGCCTTACGCACCGGCCGCCTCTACCCCCAGGATTACTCCTGGTACTCATTTCTGTTAGCAGTTGAGTCGACCCCAGGGCCATAGTGCCACCAGAAAAATTAGGCCAGTTGAAAAACAAAACACATCACTACCAACTGATTTTTACCTGGAAATTTACATTTTGTAGTGAACACATAGCTATGCAATCATTCCAATAATTCTCCTTAGGCACAATATTTAATGATAAGGGAGTACAAAGCTGTAAACAACTGAAGGTAGTCTAATATTAGTGTTAAAACCGGATTTCAATGCTTACGTTATAGCAATAAAACTTCCTTAACATGTAACAAGCCATTAAGCAAACAGCTATTACAACCATGTAATACATTGATGTTGTAAGACAATAGTTACTTTATAATATATTCTCACTATTGTTGTTATTGAGTTTCACTCCAGAAGAGGTTCTCAGAAAGTTGAGTTGTTCTTGTTTATGTGCAGTTTCCAAGAATGGCCTTCGTACACGTGCGATGTAACAGGAATTGCCTGTGTTCCCTGCGCTTCGAATATGTAATCCGACACAATGATTTAAAACACACGTACTTGTGATAAGTCCAGTAATGACATCAGATGATGAATCAGACATTACCTTTAAGATAATTTCAGTCCATTTATCGTTATTAGTAGGGGGCGGATTTCTATGACATGTCATATTTTTCCCTTTTGCATTATTTCAGGTTTCCGACTAATTTAAACCCGAATCCAAGCATCCTGGTGAAAATGGAACGGCTTTTATTTTGCATATAACTGCATATTTAGGAAATTTTCAACTATTATAGCATATTTGTGTGCATATTAAAGAAATTGTGAAGTTTCATATCATATTTTGTAAATTTTGCATTATAATGATACTTTTTGAGAATTTACAGATATTTTAAATAATTAACATTATATTTTAATAAAATGAATTGTAATCAAACTTAAAAAATACACACAATGTGTAAGTGGTAAAGTCATATTTTAAATTTTATTGGTCATATTTTAATGTTTTTTAGGTCATAAATGCACGCATATATCCTATTTTTTAGGTCATAGAAATCCGCCCCCTAGTCATTAGTCATCAGCGTTTTTGCATTTGTACTTCTAAAGTGTACTACCTAATTTTAATTTAATTTTAGGCCTCTACTAACATAAAAATATGCATAAGAGCGAGAGGGTTTATAGATTTGTTCTGTAAACGTTTTCAAGAAATTATTTCATACCGTTTGTATCTCATTTTCATGGCATAGTCTCAATGAAGAGGGCTCTATCACGAGGTATGCAGATTCGCTGCGATGTTTTTTCCCCGCCTAAGCAGGATGACCAACTTTGCTTCTTGCACCTTGCTCATCAGTACAATACGAATAAGGTAAGTAATGGCAGCTAGATTCTAGTTTAGTGACCGTTAGGTAAGGGTTAGTGATATTAATGTTAGTGACACGTAGAGCTAGGTTAATGGCAGTTAGTTAAGAATAGTGATATTAGTTTAGCGGAGGCATACTGAATTTATTGAGTTGAAAGATGGCAGCTGATGGCGTAGAACCAAGACGAAGCTTGTTCTTGGCAATTATCTTGAAACGAATGGATTTTTCACAAGACGAAATGAATTCAAGTTACTATAGGCTAACATTAAAATAACACGATCAGAATTTATTTTATTTTAAATATAATAATAGCCATGAAGAATTCCATACGGGCAATGGCCTCTCATAATGGTGGATAGCTCTAGAATAATCCCACAGATGAGCTAGTTCTGTGGGATTTGGAATTAGTCTATCTTTGAATACCATATACTGTATTATGCAGTATAATTTTCTGCTCTCAAGTTTACAAGATCGTTCCTTGTTCGATATTAATAATCGATACCACATCTGTTCTATAATGAAAATCTGTTTTGAAATGGATATCATTATACCATTACGTCACGTGTAATAAGCGTTATTACAGTTCGGTCGAACAAATACACATTTTTTTTTTTTAAATATGCCTGTGTGTGATTTCAATTCATTACAACATTATAGACATGAGAAAGTCTTGAAGTGACTACCCCATGTCTGACTGGATATTTACGGTACAGGAGAACTCGTGGACAATAGAATCAAATCCTGGAATACACGAATTAAATAAATATGTAATTATAAGAATAATAATGAGCAAACAAAATACAGAACTTCGGAAATAGTTATCAAAATATCAATGTAAACACAAATATTTCAACTTAGCGGTTGCTAACAACAACAACTTTCTCTTTTTTTCAATGTTGCTTTTTTGTTTTAACTTTTTAGGTCATTTATTTCCAAACCAGCATTTTTTTTCTGAACCTTAGATATATAGAAAAATCATATCCCTTAAACATAACATGCCGAGGTTGGCTACTTCGGCTCCTCTAATAGAAATTGGTTGATATCTTTGTGTCTAGTTACTGCATCTGTATTCAGTAGTAGCAGGGTGGGGCGCTAGATGGTGCTCAAGATATTGTCCCTCGATAAATCGCAAAGTGCAACCTATGCTTATCCTGCCTGGATTTATGCTCCTAAGACAACAATTAAACCTTTACAAATTGTACAGAACAAAGTTCTCCGGATAATCCATGCAAGTGATTGGAGCACAAGAAACTCTCAAATTCACGAAGATCTCGAAGTTCCATATCTGTGTCATCTTTTACAAGCTTTAGAAAAACTTTATGATAAGATCAAAAATCATGAAAACCCTTTCATATCAGCTATTGGACAATACGACACTATAAATTATCCAATATACAGAACCCCAAAGTCAGCTCTACAGAACTTTTAAACTAAATGAAGAACAGAAAGTGACAGTATAAGCTATTTAGTTGCTGCTATTTTGATGGCGGTGATTAAATCTTTTTTAGTTTTCTTTTTGTACTATGACAGCAAACACTTAGCTCGTAGTCAAAAAACCTACTGGTTTTGATACTACTTCTTATATTGATGTATTTGAAAAAAAAAAAAAAAAAAACGCAAAGTGAGTGCCTGCATCACCCACATCAGCAATGGCGGCGAATATAAACCGATTGTTGTGTTGAATGTGCAATTATCTATTTGTTTGATTGGTTACGTGGCTAAAAGCTCTGATAAAGGTTATTTAGAGTGTTGGATTTTCTGTGTTTTATTCTATCCATTAGATTTAAAGACACAATACATATAGACTGTTTATTTGCGAATTTGAAGGGATCTCTGATTCCTCAAATGGACAATATGGATGATGTTGAAATGGCAAAAAATAATCAGGGTAACTGTGACGGTGATCAGATAAAGCATGTGAATATGCTCACGAATGACGTGAAATGTGACTTTGCCTTACCTAGTGATAATAGTGTTAGCTTACCTAGTGCTGAAGTCCTATCAGTTCCTTCTTTTTCTGCGCATTCTCTCCAAGGAATGAGAACTTATGCTAAACTGAAGAGACCAGGTTTCGAATTTGAACCTGCTAAATAGACTATTAAAGTTGATACCTCTAAAAAGATAGTGCAGCACATGGCACAAAAAATGCCAGTAACATTAAATAACAGTTTCAGTGTTCTCACTACAACTGATTCCATGAATATAAATACGACAATTACACAGGCTATGTCAGGTCATTCACGAACTACTACTACAAATACAACGCAGTCATCAAATATGACCGAAAAAGTCAGGGATAGTAGTAACAAAAACACCAAAAAGAAGCCGCCACCAATAATAGTGGTATCTAAATGCAATTACTTACAAGTAAGACAGGAATTAATGTCAAAAATGGAAGAAGAGATTACAGCTCAATACTGTCCGAATGGAATTAAAATATTGACAAATTGTGAAAAAGATTACAATATACTAGGCACCTACCTTAAAGACAATAAATATGAATATTACACCTTCCCTTATAGTACTCCGAAAACCCGTAAAGTATTAATTAGGGGACTACCAATAGAAGTCGGAACTACAGAATTAGAAAATGAATTGAAATCTCTTCATTATTCTGTAGAATCTATCCGACAAATGAAAAGAACACGAATTGATCCTGTTACAGAAGAGAGGAGTCAAGAAATGATTCCCTTGTGGGTTGTGTCAGTATATCAAATCCCAGATGCACCCAATATTCAAGAACCTACTGGAATATTTCACATTAGAGTGACAATAGAAGAGTACAAAAGTGTATCTGGTCCTATTCAATGTTTTAAATGTCAGGGATTTGGTCACAAAGCTATCGCTTGTTATGTTTCTCCTAAATGCGTAAAATGTGGGCAGGGCCACCTTTCAAGTATATGTGATGCTCCATCAAACCAAGCACCAAAATGCGCTAATTGCGCAGGCAATCACACTTCTAATTCAAGAGAATGTGGAAAAAGACAAGCATATGTAAATGGAAACCTACGGAACAGACGACTTGCTGATAGTAGGAACATGATTGATAGAACAGAGTTTCCAGATCTTCCAAAAACAAACAGAACAATTCCTGGATTTTCGGCCAGAAGTACACAAAGAGAGCAGGAAGTCACAGAATCCACTTCTTTCCTCGAAGACTTGAAATATCTTTGGGCTTTCATAAAAGATTTAAAACCATACCTAACTAAAATCGGTCATGTAGTTAATAAGGTAAGGGAGCAGAAGGACATATTTAGCAAAATAAGCTCCTTTATTGGAGGATTTTCAAATCTGGTTGACACCAATAATATTGAAAATGGCAATTGCTAAAAGACCTCTTCGTATATGTTATTGGAATGCCAACGTCATCTTACGTGACAAAGACATTCTCGAACATTTTCTGTGTACTAATGATGTTGATATTCTATTGGTAAATGAAACACACTTAACTCCAAACAAAAGATTTACTATGCGAAACTATGCCATATACAGAACTGATGGACCTAGAGGACCTTATGGAGGGACTGCAATTATAATAAAACTTTCTATTTACCATGGCCATGTCTCAACTCCTACTTTTAACGAAATGGAAGGAACATTCATCTCACTTCCATTAAATAACGACAGAACTTTACAGCTTGGCGCAATATATTGTTCCCCTTCAAAACCTCTGTTAAACTCAGATCTTGACACCCTGCATCAATCGGCTATAAATTACATTCATGCTGGAGATTTTAATGCCAAGAATACTGTTTGGAATTCAAATATAACAACGGCACGTGGAAAATTATTAGAATCCCATGCAATTAAGAATGGTTATATCATACAAGCTCCTCTCACTCCTACTCATTATCCTTACAACAACCAACATCTCCCAGATGTACTTGACATAGCTGCCATGAAATGCACTTACAGAATATTATCTATTGAAACAATACCTGAGCTGACTTCTGACCATAATCCAGTGCTCCTACTCTTGGATCATGCACCAGCATCTTCTCCTCTACAACCTAACGGAAAAACATCCATAAATTGGAAACAGTATCGTGATTATATATCTAGTTCACTTATATGCAATCCAATCATAGAACATAAAGACGATCTTGACCTAACTGTTGATATGTATACTAGGACTATACGAGATGCTATCAACTATGCTTCTAAGAAAGAAATAATATCTCATACTGAGACTTTACCTCAGGAAATTACTGATCTCATAAAAGCAAAAAGAAGGGCAAGAAAAAATTGGCAACAATATCGCACTGTTTCAGCAAAGAACATTTATAATAATCTTAAAAACAAAGTGCATAAATTGGTTTCAAGCTATAATATTAATAAATTTGAACAAGATGTCAGAGACTCAGCAGCCTCAAATAACATATGGCGCATAACTCGTCGGCTAACAAAACCAATTTCCAAAGGACAGTTTACACCAATAACAAGCCCGGCTGGTCTTGTGTATACCCCGAGTGATAAAGCTGAAGCAATAGCTGAACATTTCGTCTCACAGTTTTCGCCTGCTCCAGTACATTCTATTTACCAATATCAGACTAACAGAATAATTACAGAAGTTCAAGGCTTTATACAACAGAATGCCACATCAAATCTGAGACATACTTCTCCGACTGAAGTCTCAAAAATCATGCAAAAACTAAAGTCTTCAAAATCACCAGGGAAAGATGGGATTACCAACTTACATTTAAAAAATCTCCCAAGGAAAGCTATTTGTTACCTTACCAAGATCTATAATAGTGCACTCAGACTTCATATTTTTCCAACTGCGTGGAAGCATGCTGTTATTATAACAATTCCTAAAGGAAAAAAGGACCCAAAACTTCCTCAAAATCGCAGACCCATCAGCTTATTGGATACCCATGGAAAAGTGCTAGAAAGAATCATTCTTATCAGACTATTAGAATATACTCCAAATATTATACCACATTATCAGATGGGATTTCAGAAAAATAGATCAGTAATATATAACATTCTATCTCTTGTTGAAGAAATAACGAAAGGATTCAATAGACAAAGTTACACTGGAGCTCTCTTCTTGGACATTGCAAAAGCTTTTGACTCGGTATTCCACTGTGGTTTAATTTATAAACTCATTCCTCATCTTCCAGATGCTCTTACAAAACTCATAGCCAACTATCTACAACAAAGAACTTTTCAAGTACGCATCGATGGAAAATACTCTTCAGTTCGTGCTGTCAAGGGTGGAGTAGCCCAAGGATCTGTGCTCGGTCCAATCCTTTATTGCATATATACCTCAGACTTTCCTTTGGTATCAGACACAACAGTCTCTCAGTTCGCTGACGATACAGTTATATATTGTACCAAATATGATCCAAGCCAAGCAGTTGCAGAAATTCAGACTCATATCGGCTTGATTGAACGATGGTTACTTCTATGGAGAATGCAAGCAAATGCCGACAAAAGCCAAGCAGTCATTTTCAGCAAGTGTTTCAAACAACCAGTCAAGAAGCTTGAACTGTTTGGAAAAGAGATTAATTTTGTTGATCAAGTTCGCTATCTTGGAGTTATTCTAGATAGACGATTGCTATGGACATATATAAAATCAGCTGTCAACAGGGCTACAGCTAGAATAGTTCATATATACTCTTTATTGAAATCTCCAGTGCTTAGCCTAAAACAGAAGGTAAAGTTATATATTCTATTGATTCGTCCAGTTATAACCTATGCTTATCCTGCCTGGATTTATGCTCCGAAGACAACAATTAAACCTTTACAAATTGTACAGAACAAAGTTCTCCGGATAATCCATGCAAGTGATTGGAGCACAAGAAACTCTCAAATTCACGAAGATCTCGAAGTTCCATATCTGTGTCCTCATCTTTTACAAGCTTTAGAAAAACTTTATGATAAGATCAAAAATCATGAAAACCCTTTCATATCAGCTATTGGACAATACGACACTATAAATTATCCAATATACAGAACCCCAAAGTCAGCTCTACAGAACTTTTAAACTAAATGAAGAACAGAAAGTGACAGTATAAGCTATTTAGTTGCTGCTATTTCGATGGCGGTGACTAAATCTTTTTGAGTTTTCTTTTTGTACTATGACAGCAAACACTTAGTTCGTAGTCAAAAAACCTACTGGTTTTGATACTACTTCTTATATTGATGTATTTGAAAAAAAAATCGCAAAGTGTCCTGTATTGTCCTCTATAGTATTTGATATAGGCTAATAGATGTAAATAGACACTTCAACTTTTTGCCTACCTTATTATAGACGAATCACAAAGCTGCTTGCCTTATGTATCTACTCAACAAGTAAAAAAATACTACAGGCTACTGATACTGAAAATACAGAGCTTCCACTACCCGAAATATACTCTAGCATACTTCACGGCTGTGTTGTATTATTGGGCACTCAAGTTGTTTTATTCTCATTCAAAGTTCGTTATTCGCGAGGAAAGATTTGAAACCTAAGTTTGGGTATGAAATGAATGTCTTCAGAGAACTTACTGGGATTTTTTTTCAATAAAAAGTTTCAGTTCACTCTACAATATAGGCTACTGCACCATATTATGCACATTGTGCAACTCGTTTAGATGGTTAATACAAAATTATTAGATCCATTTTCGAGAAAATCGCGTAAAATGAAATTATCTTCTCGTCAAGTGTTTGTGACAATGATGAGAAAGTCGTTGCCCTCTTCGTTTCGCATTCTAGAAGGAAAAACAACCAAAACAAATCTGATAAAACGCACGTACTGTGCGTAACTTTCTTTACTCTAAGTATGGGCAATACAACATTCCTACTTCACATTCTGATACAGAATATGAGGCCATATTACAAGGAGTGTGTCTTCAAATGTCTCATCCGAGCGCCGGAAACTGCACATGGTTTCTGGTCATATTGATACTGCACATCCGAATTTTTAATTTGGTTTCTTGTAGGGACGGGTCCTCGATACTTTCGATACCTCGATACTCTCGATACTTGCATGGTATCGACATCGAACGATACTTCAGAAAACTAGCTCGATACTTTTTCAATAATTTTGTAATTCTGCCATTAAGTGAGAATGCTAGTATTTTTTAACATAAACTTGTAAGTGGACTGTTTAAAAAACTAATTTTAGTTTTAATGTAGATTTAAAAATAATTATAGGCTACTGATGATATTAAATTTTGTCTCATTAAATATGCAGACTTAATTAATTTAGTTGGTATTACACAGTTCTCTCAAATTTTAATTTTTAATGTACCTATTTATTGAAACTGGAAATGTTGAAGGTATCGAGTATCGAGTATCGAGGAAAAAATCATGTATCGGTATCGAGTATCGAGAAAATATGGTATCGACCCATCCCTAGTTTTTGGTCATATATGCATTATTTACCAAACAATTTTTATTTTGTTCGAGATGCAGCGCTGTTTTAGTTCATGTTATGAGAACTGCAAATTTTATAAATGTGGGGAATTGAAAACTGTGAAGTGCTGTGGATGTGTTCTGTAAGAAAATGCAATGCGAAAATTTATGCCATGTTGAACAATAACGAAGTTATAAGAAATCACGATAGGCATAACCATGTGGATGACATTAGCAAATTAAAATTTGCCGAATTATTAAAGCAACTACGAAAGGAAAAGCCATCTATGATATTAATACTATGCCAACGAAAATATTTCATGCCGTTTGTCAAATCTTGCCTACAAAAAACCTGGAAGTGCGCGATATATGTCATATAACAGATCATTTATACAGATCGCGGAAAAAATGTCAGCCAGTATTACCTAAATCAAACCTGAAGCTCATGACTAAGGGGCGGATTTCTATGACCTAAAAAATAGGATATATGCATGCATTTATGACCTAAAAGACATTAAAATACTACCAATAAAATTTAAAATATCCCGATAGGAGCAGCTGGACTCTTAAAAAACGGATGTGCAGTTTTCGCTCACCCGTCTTATCCTCAGCCTCGACACGCAAGAGGCTGAGTTTCTACGAATGATGGCTGGCTTATAACTACTCTTCAGATAATTAAAAAAATTCCCTCCGGTCGAGTTTTAACTTGACTCACTCGTTACTAAAGCACCACTTTTGTAACTAGAATACTAAATAAAAAATATTGCATATGGCCAACTTTGTTTTCCGTCAATCCATGTCGTATGGAAACTAAACTTGTAACCATACCTTTATAAAAACAGACATGCTGATAATGCTGATTCACTTAGTGATATTAGATCTGAAGGGAGGATGTTTATGTTGTTGACATGGCTGGATGCATTAATTTCCCCTGAGAGGTAATCAACCCCAGTGACCCACTCTATGCACCCTCAGCTTCTCGTTAACTGTACACAGCTAGGGGTAAACACCCAAGCGCAATGGAGATGCACCCTCTTCTGGATATTATATACGCAGACATCAAAGAGGAAAATTCAGAAGTATCAGTGCGAAAGAATAAATCCTATGACACGTTGTTTACTTAATAAGTACTAAGCCTATGTAATTATCGCAAAATCATATTATATTGAAGATACCAAAGATGTTAAAAATGTCTAAATTTAGCAGTTCTTCCCACCCCGAATTTTGATAAATATTTATTATTTCAGCTTTTAGTGTAATTTTTCTTGAGTTTAATTTTTTAAATACAAGTGGGGCAGATCCTACTATCATTCTGCTATGGGCAGATGGCAGAAATGGCGGTGGCATTTGATCAGCATGCCAACACCCATGGCTAATATTTATAGTTTTCGTGATCGTATGGGGTAATTTTTACACCGGTTCGACAATTGAGGTAACTCCTCAGTTGTCTTCACGAGGCTGAGTTCACCCCGTCCTAGACCTCCTACCTCAGAAAAATCCGAGGAGTTAAGAAGGAACGAAACCGGGCCTGTGGATCCGTAACCAACAACGCTAATCACTATACCCGAGACGAGCTAAGAAAGAAACCTGAAATAAACAAGAACCAGTATGTCTGTCTCAGTCTTAAGTCATGCGAGTAATGTGCTAGAGTGAGGCAGATGTACTGGTTTTTGTTTACTTTAGTTTCCTTCTAACAACGGCCAGACTTTACGCCTGGCAACCGCCAGCGGTGATCATATATTTCATTCAAACAATAACCGATTTAAGAGAAGAACTTAACATATTGGGTTCTTAGAAATCATAAAATTGTTAAATAACAACCCTGAACTAGATTTTAAAAACAGGCTCTGCGCTTATCTATTCGTGCTGAGTAACATGACCGAAAGTAAAGTACGAACTAACATTCAAATCTTGAGGCCGGCCAATAATTTCGATCAACTTGTGGTCATCTTCAGTAAAAATGTTTAAGTAAATCTTAAAACATGGCCACAGAACATGCTAGCATAGCTCCATAACCACATAATATGTTGTTTCGACATGGCTATGTTAAATTTACTTACATTTTTCATTTTATATTGACAAGTTCGGAGTTGCCGCATTTTAAGCTCAAATAAAAGTTAACATGGCTCTATTTTATCACATCACCGAATGTGGTAAGCCTATACGAAGGGTAAATGACAAAAAAATTCGTGAATAAAAATTATCTTAGTAGGGGAGAAATGAAGACATTTGAACAATGTAAATCATAGGATATTAGGAATTCCCGGAACCTTCTAAATTCTATGTGAAGATTCGCCCTTGATTATTAGATATGTATTTATTTGTTAATTCAATGATAAATTATGTTCTGTCCTGTCACAGCATGCAGTCAGAAACCAAACAGTAATGTAAGATCAACTAAAGCAGCGTTGCAAAATGTCAAAATAACAATAAAATTGTATTCATAGCATATTACAGCAGACGTTCGACGGAGTCTTTATTCTCCGTGTAATGTCTGCATCTCCTTGACTTCAATGGGGATCAATATGTCCGAATGTCATATCCCGTCTAGTGCACAAATAACCCATTTACATGCAGCCTTTGTGTACTCTTCCTCCCTTGTCACGTTTGTGTCATGACTATCATATCCATTTTCTAAGTTACAGCACCGTCAGACCATCTTAATATTCAAATAACGGAAGAAGAGGCTGTAAGATTGTAAAAAATAATCATATTACAGAAAATTTCTACCATTTCCCTCTTTTACATATAATAATAGTCTTTTGTTAATTCTACATAATTTTACTCCAACTGTAAGTCGAAATACCGCCTGCAAAAATTATGTCATAAAGAATTAGGGAGTAGTTTACGCAATCTATTTTCATTACTTTTCACATGGTTGTCCTTTCATTTCTGTCCCGGTAAACCCTAACTTTATGTATAAATGTTGCAATTTTACTGTGAAAATTTTCATATATCTTCTAGTTAGCCTATAGCAAACAAAACTACCACCTGTAACGGCAGTAAGTAAAGTTGTTTTAAGTTTCATGAATAGTGTTTTTGCAAAATTGTAATATGTATATGTAGTTTACTGTATACTCTGTATATATGTTTAATCTATAACCCTAATATGCCATCTGGTAAAATAGGGTTCTGTATTTTTTGGGAATTCAATAATAATAATAATAATAATAATAATATATATATATATATATATATATATATATATATATATATATCGGGGGGAGGGGGAAACCTATTCAAATGTACAGATAATGTGCAATGAATTTACATAAATCTAGTTATCTACTAGATATCTATCTAGCATATTGACTAAAATAAATATCTAAAAGATATAATGATTTTGACTTGAAATTGTTTAAAGGACCGGATAAACTCTCTGGTAACACGTTATATACATGTACTTTTTAGCATGTGATTATATTAATTTCAGACCATTTGTAGTAAAAGATTCACTATGGGTTTACAAAGATACGATTAATTTGTCTCGTGTAGAATGTAGATGTCTGACTATAGTTGCATTTGCAGGGACAAAAAGTGGCTTGATTCCAGAAATTCTCAATGTATCATAGTATGTGTTCTAAAGGGGTAACTGAACTTAATTGTAATCGTTGTGTTTCGAATTATTTCTAGTTCATAAAGTAGATTTTTTTCTGCAATTACCCCATACGATGTCCATGTAAAGACGACTGGATTAAAGAAAATAAACCATTTTAAGAAGTTAACTTTTCATTCTGAATTACATAGCATGTGATTTATACCAACTACTGGGAGCATTTTCTTCTTGATTTTGTTAATATGAAATTCCCAAGAAAGGATAGGATCAAAATATAATCCTAAAAAAGAAATAAATTGAAATCTGATTCTATTTACTTATTTATAATTAAGCTTCATTGGTTTGAAAATTGTGCGAACGCTTGTAAAAGATGAATTTGGTTTTACCTTTAATTGTTGTTATTGAAGGCTATTATAGTTAAGCCAATCGATTAGGTCGTTCATGTCATGATGAATTTTTTTTTTTTTTAATTACAAATTAAAAAATCCCTTTAGGCAGGCCTACAGGCGGAGGTAGATTTCGAAGTGCTTTTGGTTTAATTTATTGTCGCTGCATAGCACTCTTCTTCTTTAGCCTTGGCATGGCAAACCTGCAGTAAAGAGGAAGAGCCTACAATCAATTGTTTTGACAACAATAATAGGATATAATATTCTGGGAGGCCGTGCGCAAGATCAGCAATGAATAAAATTAGCAAAGCCGCTAAACAAGACAAAATTATATTATAATAATTCTTTCAAGTGTTATTATTTTCAAACATTAAAATCTCGCGTCATATGAGAGCTATCAAGAAACTATTTATTGATTTGTAGAGTACTCATCAAGAGCTTTTCAACGATACCCCACAAGACGTGGTTTCAAAAGTTTCGAATTTTCATCCCCCACCCCCACCCCACCCTCACTCGAACCCCCGAATCGTTGGTGTCACTGTGAACTCCATAGGGAGTACTCTAATTTATTCAAACAAAGTTTCCCTCTATACTTCATAGGGGCCGAGATATACATTTTTAAAAATGTCAACCCCCTCCCCCGACCACCCCCTTGGGCCAATTTTGCTCATTAACGAACTTGTCCGAACTATTGGGCCTAGAAATAACATATTAAAATTTGGTTCAAATATCTTCAAAATTACGGCCGCTATCGTGTACAGATATATATAAATATATATATAAATATCACAATTTTTTTTTTTTTTGAACGGGCGGTGGTTTCGTACTTAGGGGAGCATGAAACGTAAAGATATGAAAGAATTTTTCGAAAATCATAAAGTGGTATCCATTGCAATAGGTAGATTTTTCTTCGAAAATCTACCTAAAAATACAAATTGATACAAAATTATTACAAATACAAATAATATACACACAATTTGTACAATTTGAAAAGAGTATTATTTGCCCCGCATGAGCATAGCTCGTGTTCGGGGTCAGTTCAGTCATACTAAAATTAAATTTTGAAAATTATATTAAAAAAAAACATACATATTATAGTTTTAGGTAAAATTTGATATGCTAAGTCTTTTAGGTAGTTTTCGAAGAAAAATCTACCTATTTCAATGGATACCATGTCATGATTTTCGAAAAATTCTTTCATATCTTTACGTTTCATGCCTCCCTAAGTACGAAACCACCGCCAGTTCCAAAAAAAAAAAAAAAATTGTGATATATATATCTTTACACGCTAGCGGCCGTAATTTTGAAGATATTTGAACCCAACTTTATTATGTTATTTCTAGGCCCAATAGTTCGGACAAGTTCGTTAATGAGCAAAATTGGCCCAAGGGGGTGGTCGGGGGAGGGGGTTAAAATTTTAAAACATTTATATTTCGGCCCCTATGAAGTATGGGGGGAAACTTTGTTTGAATAAATTACAGTACTCCCTATGGAGTTCACAGTGACAACAACGATTCGGGGGTTTTGGGGGTACGAGTGGCGGTGGGGGTGGGGGGATGGAAATTCGAAATTTTTGAAACTACGTCTTGTGGAGTATCGTTGAAAAGCTCTTGATGAGTACTCTACAAATCAATAACTAGTTTCTTGATAGTTCTCATATAAGGCGAGAATGTTTTAAAAAGTGCTCTTTTCTCTTTTTTGCAGTTATTATTGCGGGTTTGTCATGCCAAGGCTAAAGAAGGAGAGTGCTACGCAGCGACAATAAATTAAACCAAAAGCACTTCGAAATCTACCTCAGCCTGTAGGCTTTGCCTAAAGGGATTTTTTTTATGTTCTTCTTGCATAAAAAATATTAATTTGTGTAATCGGCAATTAAAAACATTTTATCAAAAATTTCAAATTAAATAAATCGTTCTCATACATATCGAAGAGTAGTTCTATTATTATTATTTCTAATATTAGAATACTGAATGAATTTATGCTCCATTTAACAGCCCACAAAATCTTCAACACAGATAATAATCAATAAATCGGTGATATAGTACAATTGTAAATTTACCCCATGCAGGTAACCTGCAATGAAAATTGTAATTGCTATTAGCTGGTTTCATATGACGACTAATTGTTTCGACTGCGTCGCCCACGATCAATGTTAGGTTGATTACGAATTTATATGGGTTTTGAATTACGTTGTCATTTTGTATCCCCAACTGAGAGAGACACTGCTGAAATAAACAGGGATAACCAAATTCTACAAGATAAACAGTTAGCTAAACCCAAAGGCTGCTAAATCTAGACTCAAAGAGTGGAACATTCCCCTAACAGATATTGTTATCACTGGTTTTAATACAGGATTAATTAAATACAAAGGCTATAGAACTTGTCATTTAGTTATGTTTAAAAGAACTTATTGTTTAATTTTAGTTAAGTATAAAGTTGATGTAGCATAATCATACGAAGGGCAGTAAAGATATAGGTTATAAATTTTTCGCTGTTTATTTAAAAATAAAATTTATGTTGCATAATGAATGACAATAAAAATACGGACTAGGCTACAGAACTTACCATCATTCAATCAGATCTAAAATTCATTCAGTCATAATATTAAATAAAATATTTTCCGAATACGAAACTTTCCGAATATAGCGGTACTAAAGAATGTATAGGCCTACTAGAAAAGATTTTTAAAAAGTAGGTCTATTGTATATTTGGAAAATTCTGAACGAAATTTCAAAAACAATAAGATAAGGTAAACGATGTAACAAAGTGCCAGAATGCTATTGTTTAATCGGTGACAATTAAAATTATGATATGCAGAAAATAGGCTAAGTTATTTTTTTAATCCATTTCCGAGTTAAGCTCCAGATCGATCCATTAAGCAGGGCTTGCGGAAGAACAAAGGTCTAGTTTGATAAGAATATGTGAAGGAATATGTGGGTAGTGTTATTTGTCAAAGTTACCTGTATTGCAACTTCCAAAGCCGTATATGAACAGTGTAAAACAATATGTTGTCATGAGAACTGATTCAAATTTGATAAATTCTAATATACTACCATAAAATAGGCACTAAATTGGGAATTACTCCGGTACCGGTCAACCCATTTGGTTCAATGTCAATAGGCTTCTTCCCATTGTTTAAAGTTTCATGAAAATTCGATAAAGAGTAATTGAGTTATCGCGCTTACAGACAGACAGACATATTTTCCCGTCCACCACACAATCTCAGAAACTACCATTCTGGTACTTCATAATAGAAACTAGCTATTTTTAAATGTATTCGTATAGTGCTACACATCAAGTTGTGAGACTATAAATTACTCAGTTCCTCTAAAACAATCACAAACATCCTGCTCTTACATATTCTTTTTAATAAGCAATATCCAATAAATGGCATGTCATCGATATGTAAAGGTATTACTACATGGTTAATGAAATCTCTAGTGTGTGATACAAGATCTCGAAGCCGTGAAATGATGCACTGCATAAAAACTTGCAGGGTGGGGGCACGCCCCCTTCAGGCAGGTTGCCGGTACCCTACTTCGTTATACGCTTTCTTCTTCAATCGACCAACTTATCTGTAATTTATCACAAGCTACCGCTCACAACAGGTGCCTAAAATTACGTTCTATCCACTGATACGTCATTCATAGCTTTAGGCTTTGTATTTTTAGTTGAGAAATATGGACGTTTATCAAAGGCCCTGAGCATGTAAAAGGAGACAAAATAGGACGGAACATTTTTAGTCCTATGTGCGCAGTATATTAGGCCTATGTCTCAGTTTTTGGGGAGGAAAGTATGAAAGTGGTATTGAATTTATTTTATATTTCATCCCCGAAACGGTTGTATGGTAACATAAGAGTGAGAAATATAATATTCCGTAAAACCAGTACAATTTTATGTTACCGGATATTCTGTTTCTTCTTATTTGAACTCCTACCAGGCATGGTGTTTAGAAGCAATGGGGTGCAAAGTTCTAAGTCCTCTATGAACCATAAAAACCCGTATCTAGCTTTTTCTGAAGGAATGTGAAAAGTCGTTTTTCCTCATTTCATATTCTATATACTTTAAGGATCTAGAGTTAGGAAATCTGAAGTCCTTCATAAGTTAAATTAACTTAGAATTACAAAATACAAAACCCGGGCGATGCCGGGACTTTTAAGCTAGTGAACCATAGCCTATATGCAAAATCATTCCTGCTTATCCCTTCCCATTGTGCGACTTTTTTAATTAACAAATCACAATAATCACTAAAAAATACCTTCAAAGGAGTCAATCGTTTGGATCAAAACTTTAAACCTCCTTTCTTACATATTAATATTTTACATATAAATATATATACCTATGTGTAGGTGTAAGTTTTATATATATATACGCACTGTAGAAAAATGAATATAAGGCTCTTGTTTTTTAATTGACTCACGCGTATCTCTAATGATACCAACTGTCCTGCCCATCAATTTTCCAATTGCCTATACGATAAAATCGTTCCGTTCTAATTGCCGATAAAATTATATTTCCTGCAAACGGTGATTAATTAATCATCGAAACTTCATTATCTCGGTGAAATTTAAACCAATTAGCTCGATATGCGAGTTTTAAAGAGGACATAAATGTAAAAATAGTCCTTCATCGCTCCAAAGAGTAAATAAAGCCGGTTTTTTTGTCGGCCAGGGGTTCTTAATCTATTGGTCAGGACCCAAACACGGGTCACCGAAGACAAAAAAAATTAAAGTAAACTAATAAATTTACTTAATTCAAAATTCAACGGAAAATTGAAAATGGAATAAAGCAAACAGAGGAATTTAAGTTGGTTTTCTTTCCCTGCTCTAAACCCACCTCTGGAAGCCGAAGACATTCAACTAGCCGGGGTTTTATGTAATAATTAGGCGTTTGCAGAAAATGTATCTTGAGTTCGAATGTAATATTTCGAAGATATAGCAAATGCAGTAGGATTTGCAAACCGTTTGACACTGACCAAGACTTGCCTGGACTCTTTTCAGATTAGGAATATAAATTCATTTTTAAAAAAAAAACAACTTATTTTTCTAAAAGGTGATATTCAGTTTTAATGTGTTTTATACTTTATAAAGTGATTCGGTGAATATATTACAAAACAGGGAAATAGAAATGGTCTGTAATACATACTAACGACTTCAATATTGTAAGGACAATTGGCCGTCCAACGATACTAAAGTAAAAAAGTAAAGTGTTCCCTATACAGGCCATGGAGGCCCAGAGAGCTCCAGGAGGTTGAGGTTCCCAGATTATAAACATTCGGTACTTGAAGGTGGTAAGGTCTGTCTTACGCACCCGCCGCCTTTACCCCCAGGATTGCTCCTGGTACTCATTTCTGTTAGAGGCTGAATCAACCCCAGGGCCATACTGCCACCAAAAGGATTAGGCCAATTGAAAAATTCCGACGACCTCATCGGGGATCGAACCCGCGACCTCAACCACTATGCTACGGCGTACCCCCAACGATACTAAAGTAGTGACAGCAAAATAATATTAACAAGTATATTAGGATAAACAAATCGTTCAGATTTTCTAAGCAAAAATAATAATTAATGTTTTCGTTATTTTATGTTCTCAGTGCTCTCACATTTAATATGTTATTTAAAGCAGAGTACATCACACGGCATCCTGTTCATTTCAACGCAGACAATATGATGGAAGATAGAAACAGAGAGAGAGTAAAATGAAATATATTGTTTGCGGTTTAAGCTTGAATCCGTGTACCGAAGTTAGCCGTGGATTTTCTTTCTTGCAATCCATTACCTGTCTATTTCAGTTCAGTGAAACCTTCACAGACGCTCATTTCTAACTCTCTCGCGTAATGGAGATTGTAAAGTGAATTCGCACACAGTCAGTGTTCTGTATTGATTCTGACACAATAAAAATCTACTCTAATTTTTTACCAGTCCAGTTTATTTGAAGTATCGGTAATGTTCTTAGGCTCAACTAGAACTATTCATTAGGACCCGCCAGTATGAAACTTTACTTAATGAGCACTGTTGGTAGGGGGAAATACCGATACCAGACTTCTTCCTTAGTCTTTATTCCATCGATTGGTGTCTTTATCCAGATTCACTACAAAACGAACCATTTTCTTGAAATGTAATTAATAGGGCAAGGCATTTGATGATTTTGCATTTTTTTTAATATGAAGGTTAAAAGATAGCTCGAATAAATGTGTATCATGAAATAATTGACTAAATAACGGCAATTTGTTTTTGCATTTTTTTGCTTTATTTTGTTTTTTTCGTCATTTTCAAGAGATAGGTAATTTTTTGGAACTATTTAGCCCATTTTCTGCATTTTAGGTCATTTTCGGCATTTTAGGTCATGTTTCAATGGAGGTAGAGAGGAACTTTTCCATGTACAAATCGTTACTTTCAGACAACAGACAATCGTTTTAATTTGAGAATCTCCGCCAAGTGTTCATAGTTAATTTTAATTCAGGTTTAATGTAAACACCGTAGCAGTTTGTCTTGTAGCAATACATATTTTTTCTTTCTTTTTAAATGTCACATATTTCCTAGGGGCAATTTGATGGGCATGCCAGTTCTGAATTTTTTCCCCCCTTCCTTCGCTAAGGGTGTCCAAGTAGTATAAAATTTACTTACTTCTTTAGTAATAAAATTAGTGTGTTTTATATTGTAAATTCATATATAACGCAATGTCATCCATTAAATTGCTTTTGGCAATTCATTACTTTAAGAAAAATACTAAATATAAGTAATAATGGAAAAGTTACTGGCCATTTTTTTTAAATGTTTGTGTCACTCTTTCACTACTGTTAGGTCATAAATGCATTTTTACTTTGCTTTTTTCACTATTTTATGGTCATTAAATGCCTTGCCCTACTAATTAACTTTACTTCTCAATACAGAATTGAAACCACTTCTTACCTACGAATGGCGATTTGTAAATGAGTCGATCGTAATGAACGAATCATTGTACTGAACGAACGAATCATGATTCAGAAATGAATATATTTATTTGTAAATCTAATATGAAAGCCGTGATTTCGTTCAAGAAATTAATCGAAAGTCGGGGTGTAACGGGACGGGGAGTATCGCCAACCAAACGCTCTCTGTGGGATTTGTTAACAAGGTTACCATTTTTAATAGACAAACAATTATTAATTACGGCATGTGAATGTTAAATTTTGGAAGTTAAACTGAGTAGAGCTCCCTGCCAATCTATGAGCTGTGGCGATAGGGATTACCACGCGCATTGCCAACTGTTCTTCACTTCGACTGCTTTAAGGTTTAATTTCAAATTATTTCAATAATTTTGTTCAGAAAGATGAATCATAGTTCTGCCTAAGGTAATGATGCCGATATGGGTGAATTGTAAATGGCCGGTTTTATAGTGAAACGAAAGTCCCGATAACTGGTAGCTGAAAACCCCATCAAACATCTCTTCTTGCTTTAAGTGAAATCCTCTCACTTTCAAGATATACTTTTTAATTGTTGTTAAAGCTAAACACTTCTAAGGATGAATTTGTATAACTGGTTGCTCCAGATAACTTTCTACGCCACGCTCCTCAAGTTTATTTGTGCCGGTTTTGACTGCCTTTGCTAATAGATCTGAAGCATCTTTTTCTATAGTTAATTTAAACGACGATCGCTCTGTCAAATAAAGGATATTGAAGAAAGTCGTGGATCCACATTCCCTTTCAACTGCTTCTATCCGACATACACAATGACGAGTTCAATTTTATATTCCATTCAACCTTTCTTATTCCACTTATAAGGAAGACGACCTCAAATTTCACAGTGCCTCCATGCTTTCTTGTACCTATCCCTTACCTATCGTGATAGCCGTCACTATTCTAATTTCAGGCGGGTCTTCTGTCAAACAACTACTGTGTGTTCATACTGAACTTGGACATGGCCAAAGGCAATCTAATCTAGGCTGACCAGACGTCTCTCTCTCTTTTTATTTTATTTTTTTATTTATTTATTTTTTTTGTTTAATTAAACGGGATTGTCCCATTTTTAGACTCTGGTCCTATTGTCTCGACAACACTTCAACGGGACGCTTACTGTCCCTTTTTATACACTTTGAAGTCCGTTTTGACCCTTTTTTTTTCTCTTAAAATGCATAGCATGACTTCATTATAGTTCGTTATGTTTTGAAGCTGTAAATACTGTAGCTATTATCACCCTTCTGAAAGCACTTACTTTGCAATAACCTTTAAGTAGAAATGCCGCTACGAGTTTTAGCACTGCTACGTTAAGCGTGTATTCAGATGCCAATCAATATAATAATAATAATAATAATAATAATAATAATAATAATAATAATAATAATAATAATAATAATGAAGTTATTAAACCCATAGGTTAATTGTATGTTGTGAGTAGTGACATTTCATCGTGGTGTTTTATCATGCTGAAAAGGAATTAGGCCTACAGTTTCACTCGGGATTTAAAAGAATATCCCTTCTTGAGAGGAAGCAACAGCAAACAAGTTGCTATATACAGTCTGTCGTTCAGTTTTCGACTGAACATTGAGGTCATTCAGAAATAAAACAGCATTTGAACAAGCAAAATATTTTTGTATTGAATTTATGAGAGAATACTGAAAGAACATAACTTTTTTAAGAAAATGTTTTCAAATAAATGTAATTATTGATAATTGTGTTACTGTGTAACTTTAATCATAAACACTTTAGTACTGCATTTAACTTATACTCAAAACAAACTTTTATGTAGATTGTGTCCTGTTTTTGTTTCTTTTTTAAGATGCTGAAATATTCAATATGCCTCTTTTGTGTTGTTTTTAAAAATCTGGTCGCCCTAATCTAATCTCCGTGACCTATATGGATGCTATCGAATTATCTATCAGTCACATAAACCTTTTTAATACCAGAACACGTGTGTGCTATAAACTGCAATCTGCAATTAAACCTACAACAAATACCTGACTTCTGTACAACTACCGTGATCCAAAAACTGTCTCAGCAGCACTCGGCAAACCAAAGAATTTTAAGTTAATCTGCAATTTTCGGATTAGAAGCAATGCCCGCAATACGTTTGAATTGCTAGTCATCGCCGACCCACAAATACGTTGCTGTTCTCCCACCTTCTGTCCCTTATTGTGATAAGGGGCCTTGTGCAAGGAAATTTAATAACGTATGTATAGGCCTACCTCCTATAACCTCCCTGTTGGGGGTGATAGGGCTACCAAGTGGAGGTTTCAAATAATTCTGTTATGCTCATTTTCCGAAAGAGGGCTGAGGGACAGGTGGTAAGCCCACCGCCTCACGAACTTAATAATGCACGAAGAAAATAAACGAATAAACTTAGTATACAATAACATTTATGAACTAATGCTAATTAGTAATATATATTTTAATTTTCATTATATTTTGTAATAACTAAGAATGTATTTGTTTGGACTTTCATCTTTTTTTATTTCTTTATTTTAGTCATTTGTATTATATATTCATATTATTCAAATACTTATGTTCGAATTTTTTCTTTGTATTTAATGTACGTTTCTTGTATTCAGGTATATCAGTTCTTTTTAAAATTATTATTAATTATTATTATTATCATTATGTATTTCATGTTTTTGCCCTGGCTGAGTGGTAGAGAAGGCCTTATGGCCTTAACTCCGCCAGGTTAAATAAATAAATAAATAAGAAAGTCAGGAAACGCATCAGAAGATAATTTTATATTTTAATTGCAATATTGAGTGAATCAGGTGAATTTATTATGGCTTTTGTCACACAGGAGAATAGAAATTAGGACAAGATATGCTAAAACGATATTAAGAATAAAAAAAAAAAAACTTTATACAACACATTTTAGAAATGTCAGAGAATAGTTGAGAAATATAATGTATAAAGTTTTTGCAGAACACAAGATTAAAAAATAATTGGTGTGAAAATTTAGTGGTAACGATATATAACGATATAAAGTAGGATTAAATTGGATTTGGCATAAAACATTTTCCTGGAGCGTAAAAATATAATAAAGAAAAAAATAACAATATTACCAAATAAGAATTATTCTGCGAATTTAAAAAAATTAAGTCACTAAAGAATACTCAGATGTGAAAACTGAATGGGGGATGGAACCACATTTATTGGTATGCAGTGGTAAGAAGAGGGAAGGCTTAGCTTGGTTAAGACTTGGTTAACACTTGGTGATTGACTCGAAACTGAAGTGGAATGCCCATAATGACTATTCGTACACGTTTGGCCAGGGTACTGTACCTGTTAAGACATTTAAAACATCTAGTACTTAAGTCAGTCCTTAGAAATGCGTATTACTCTTTCTTGAATACTGTACGAATCTATGGTATCCTTATATTGGGTATTTCTTCCAGTGTGGACAGATTTCTCAAGTTGCAAAAGAAGGCCATCCGCATCATGACAGGTTCATCATACGATACTCATTGTAAGCCCCTTTTTATCTCACAAAGAATTCTGACAGTCGTTAACTTATAGCCTATTTAAAATTAAATCTATCCTAAATGGAAATAATTTGAGATAGGAATACCAAGACATAACCATCGTCTTGATGAACCTGCCGCCAGATTGACTGTAATGAAACGTAATTTTCTGCAATGGCCGTAGTCTTATTTTATACAATAGGTTACCCCGTATGCCTTTGATTTGTCCATTTCAAGATCAAAAAGAAGTTTGCTTCCAATGATCAGCAAGAAATCTTTTTTATAATGTAAATGAATTTTTAGATGCATCTGTAAATATGTATAACTTATGTACTTTTAAATGTTAATTTTCTCTGTGTATACATCATTCATAATGTTTACGACATTAAATTATTATTATTATTATTATTATTATTATTATTATTATTATTATTATAAGAAAATTAAGAGGTCATACACCTAATGAAACATGTCCACTTTGTAATAAGGAAGAAAATACTAGACACGTCATGATAGAATGCAAAGAAACTGAAATATTAACACAAATAGCCTATTTATTGACAGGAAATACTTAAGGACGAATATTAATGTAGCGTATAAAGAACTACGTGGCACAACAAACGAGAATTTAGTTAAAAGACGGGGACATTTTTTATTTAAAGTAAAAAAGAAATGTAAAAATTAAGGATATAACGGATTAAATAACAAGGAGTCGTCGTTTTTTGTAACGTATTCATCTTCAAGTTCTTGGAAACTTATGGTAAACAGTTTTCGTTTTTCTTTTTTCTAGTTTGAGTTGCTGTTTTCTTAAATTTATAAAGAATTTTTTTTGTTGAGTATTTAATACTTCTTTCAATTAAAGGGGCTCTGCGGCAAAGCAGAAAAGTAATATAGAACTCCTGTATGTATGTTTATGAATGCTGAAATAAACATTCTATTCTATTCATACAGGGAAATAGAAAATAACGATGGATAATAAGTAACGATTTCAGTATTTTAAGAACAATAAGGTCGATGAATGAATTTTCTTCAAGGTAACTTTATCATAAGGAATAACTGCAATAATAACAATTACTCCAACATGGCAGAATTTTAACCCTTTTAGAACAAAATTTATGGACTGGTAATGAGGCATTCATCAACCGAAATCATTAGTGGGCACTAAGTTTTAAATCTATGGGAACATTTCTGTGCAAAAACTGTTTTCCATAAATGACAATAAGTGGTATTAATGAGATGGATAAAAATTCTCACATTTCACATAAAGCATTACTCTAATAATCTTAATTCCTACAACTTTTGATGAACCGTAAGTTATATTATTCTATTAATTTTGCGTCACGCTAGAAATTAGATTAAAAAAACCTATAGGAAATGAACTTAATGGGACCAATAAGAGCTATATTCACTTTTTTGTTAGTTTTATAACTGAACTCATAATAAACGAAGTACTAGTGATTTTCTGAATTATCTTGCTATAAACTCTTTTATTTGCATTATAAAATCGAAGAATGAACCTATATTCATTGAGTTAGATACCCTCGAATGAGTTTCAACACCTCATACAAAATTATCGGAGTGCAAATGAAGTAGCTGTCAAGCTGCTACCGCTACCACTGGGAAGCTTGGTGAACATAAACTGATTAATAAATGTTATTTCAGTCCGAACTCTTACACTAGGGCCTATGAATGTAAACATGTTATCAGCCCACGGAAACAATACGAAATATGAAAATACTGAAAACAGTAGGCTAGTTCTAACATCATCTTCAGGCTATGTTTAGGTCAATTTCCGAGTGATTAGGCTATCTATCCTACCAATAGTAGAGTTTAAATGAGAAAAGCTGAGCCGAATTATTCATTTTACTTGCTTAGCCTACTTAATGGCAATAGACAATTCTTAATCAAGCTAAAGGAATATTATCTAGTTTATGGAACCCGGAGGTTCATTGCCACGGTTACAAAAGCCCGCCATTCTACCCTAATCTGTGCTAATTCTATTCAACCATTCCTCGCAAATTCTACTTCCCTTGAATCTGCTCTAATATTGACCTCCCACCTACATCTAAGTCTTCCAGGATTTTCCTTAGGGTCCCCCAGTCAATATTTTCGAGATATATCTTTCCTCCCGCATGCATGCAACATGTTCGGTCCACTTCATCCTCCGTGATTTAATTGTCCTTACTATATTCGTTGAAGAGTACAGGTTATGAAGCTTGTCATTAAGCATTTTTCTCCAGTCCCCGTTTTCATTTCCCTTAGATCCGAATATTTTTCTAAGCACCCTGTTTTCGAACACTCTCACAAGTCAGATTCTATTCTTCCCGAAGAGTAAGAGGCCATATCTCACATCCATGTAATACAACCCGCGGGATAATATTGTCATATATTTTTATTTTTAGGCTAGAAAGTTCTATTTCAATGCAAACTCGAAAAATCTGGTCCGGAATACTCTTACTGTTACTCAATGGCAATACACAATTCCTCAGCAAGCTAAAGGAATATTATATATTTTACGGATCCCGATCGTTCATTGCCGCGCTTACCTGAGCCCGCCATACAACCCTATTCTGTGCTAACTCCATCCAACCATCCCTCTCAAATCCTACTTCTCTTAAATCTATCCTAATATTGTCCTCCCACCTATGTCTAGATCTTCCAATTGGTCTTTTCCCTTCGGGTCTCCCAGTCAATATTTTGGAGATGTCTTTCCTCCCCCATGCGCGCAACATGTCCAGTGCATTTCATCCTCCGTGATTTAATTGCCCATACTATATCCGGTGACGAGTAGAGGTTATGAAGTTCGTCGTTATGCAGTTTTCTCCAGTCCCCATTTTCATTACTCTTAGGCCCAAATATTTTCCTAAGCACCCTGTTTTCGAACACTATCATATTATGTTATATTATGATATATTACATTCTTACAATTTCTACATTTCTTTACGTTTGTTTGAGTACTCTATCCATTAACAAATCTAGAACACCAAAATTAGACATTCATGAAGCTGGCATTTATTTTTTAAGATGCCAATAAGGATTGCATTGCATATTTTCACTCGGTAATGAGGCAAGGAATCATATTCTGGGGCAACTCTTCCCATAGGGTGAAAATATTTATATTACAAAAACGGGCAATAAGAATATTATGTGGCAAGAAAAAAAGGGAATCTTGTAAACCGCTATTTGAAAAATTATGTCCTCACTCTTACAGGGGAGTATATACTCTGTTAGCCTATGTTATATAGTGGATAATATTGACAAATTTCAAATTAATTTTAGTGCACATGGACGTACAATCAGAAACATGAATGATCTACACAGACCAACTAACTCGTTAAAACCCTTTCAGAAGGGTGCTTATTATTCTGCAATACAGATATATAACAAGCTTCCAAGCAACATTAAATTATTATGTATTCAAAGAAAAAGCAAACCTTTCAAAACATCTGTGGATAAATTTTTAATAACTCACACCTTCTACAATTTGGAGGAATATTTCCAGCTTGGATAAATTTAGCAGCTTGCAGTTTCTGTATATTATTGATATAACATGCATGTATTTTTTTATCTGACGTGTTCTATATCCTTGAGCCCCGCTCAACATAGGATCTACAGGACGAGATATCTACATCTACATTTCGAATATTTTCATCACTAAATCACCTCACTATGAACAAAGCTGGGACTGCTAGTAAACCTAGGAAGGCTTTTCATGCAAAAACTACAACTGTAAAAGTATGCAGTATAGGCCTAATTAAATGGATGATTCACGCTGCTTGAAAAAGTACTGATATCTAGAGAACATCTTATCGCATTAACGTTATCTGAGTAGCAGAGATAATGTTAAGTTCAAGCAACAAAATTTCGGATCTTAAACAAAAGAAATTTTCAGTATCATTTGAAATGTTAATGATTAGGAGCCGGAAGTTTAGCCATAGTTAGAATTAACCCTCCAATAGCAAAGAAATATCCAACATAAGATTCGCCAGGAAAGCCTCAAATCTTACAAATATCCAACTAACTTATCATATTCGTAGTTTTTCTAATGGGCATCAGCAAATACCTCCATAATAATAATAATAATAATAATAATAATAATAATAATAATAATAATGATGATGATGATGATGATAATAATATTGATAAGGTGTTCGGCCCGGAGGCCGGTTTTGCCCTGGGACCGAGCAGTGGAGGGGAATAAGAAATATTATTAAAATACAAAAGTTATGTGATCCTTTGAAATTTCTTGCGTGAAACATTTCCGTCATTTTTTCTGGTAATATACTGATACATGGTTATCGAAATACCTATTGTGTATCATCACTGTTCATAGAAGCATGCGATTTAAAAATCAGTAGCATAGCACTCCTAAAAAAAACTTTAAAAAATCATCCAAGGGACCCTTTTACTAATAGACAAAAAACAGTATAACTGTGGCCAGTACGCAAATTTACTGCTACCCGCTTGTCTTAACCTAACCTGCAATCTGAAACAACCATTCAGCCTGTGTACCATCAAGATCAGACAATTCGCGTTCTATGTTACTACGATGTAAATACGCGACTGGTATCTAGAATAGATAACTCATATAAGGAACAAGGCATCTGAGTAACATGTATGGATTTCTAAGGATCATACAGCAACGCACGTATACTGAAACTTCTGGGCTTCTGTTATTCTGAACAGTTGGTTGCAAAGCCGCAAGGAATGTTTGATCCTAACAAGACTGGAAGACAGGGAAAAATGCTTACAGCGTTGCAGAAGTCTCCTGAATACTGAAATGCGATTTTCACTAGAAATGTGCAAATATTATATTGCGTATTATTTAATTCGTTCAATTCAAACATAATTTGCAGAAAGAAACTTCATAAGCTATTATGCGGATTTAATATAGTGCCATGACAACATGCAGTAGCTATAGTATTCATATTTCATAACATCTCTATATATATATAAGAGGCTTTGTCCTGATTGACTGACTTAATTACTGACTGACAGAGAATCAACGTAGAGCCTAAACTATAATAGGTAGAGACTTGAAATTTTGACAGTAGATTCGTTTCATAATGTAAGTGCTCACTAAAAGAAGAATTTTGAAAAAATTGATTTTAAATGCCAAAAATAAAATGTTTTAGGGGAGACATACCTTTTTCCACAGAACCATCATATTCTATGTACAGTTCGCATGACGACAGTGTATTGTTGGCAGTGGTCACAGGTAGCTTTGGAATTAAATGATACGGGACTTGGACAAATTAGAGAAGCTATCAATATAATTCATTGGTGTAAATAAATAATAAAATCCACGAAAATAATGCACAATATGATGCAGCCATATAACTTTCTCTACCCTGGGCGTAGAGAATACCATTTTCTCACTTCACATTTTGATATAGAATAAGGTATTGCAGGGACAGCATTTTCAGTTGTTTCAGTCTGAGTTTGTGCCAACGAGTATGCCATTTCAGAAGTCGGTACAAAAAATTCTGTCCACTGATACGTAATACATAGCTGGAGGCTTCGTATTTTTAGTTGATAAATATGGACGTTTATCATAGGCCCTAAGCATGTGAAAGGATACATAATATGATGGAACATTTATGTAAAAACGATGTCAATAAAACATTTTTTTCTGGTGCTTTTATATTAAATAAGTAATTTAAACAAAACATCTAGCAGTTGAGTAAATAATCGCGGACGAAGCCGCGGGCACCTGCTAGTAATATTATAAGTCTAAACGCAAGAAGAATTTCGACAGCCACGGGCGCCCATACCCGGGGGCGGGGGGCGCAAGGAAAAAATGTATATTAATAATTATTATAGTCAGGTGTTTTTCTTCTAAGACAATTATTTGAAAGTCAGTTAAGACATAAAAAGTTTGCAGAAGTTTTACCAAATCGACAACATGGAAGCAGAATCCACAGTGGATTAGAAAAGGGGGGACCAGCGGGTTTGGACCCCCAAAAGTCAAAACCTAAAATTCTATATTTGTATTTAAAACAAATATATATTTATTTAATTAAACAAGATTTGTTGGTGCGTCAAATATGATATAGCAATTATTTTCTTTTCATAACATAATGAGTAGGCCTATTATGTCCACTGTTCCATGTGTTGTTCAACTTTTCTTATAAATAGTAATAAGTATTATAACTTTGGTAACAATTTCTTCTTTAAGTTGCCATGTCTTAGAGTATAGTAAACAAATTTGCTAACTAGTTTTTCAGTGCTAAAATAGCGTAAAATGTGATTTTCATTAGTTCCACATTTAAAAATTTCCCGGGGTTAACACCCGACTTAGGTGACATTTTCTTGTTTACATTGGCATGTCTTAGAGTATGATAAACAAATTTCCTAACTAGTTTTTGAGTGCTAAAATAGCGAAAATGTGATTTTCATTAGTTCAATATTAAAAAAATTTCCGGGGATGGACACTTAGATAATGATTTCTTATTTACATTGTCATGTCTTAGAGTATGGGAAACAAATTTCCTAACTAGTTTTTCTGTGCTAAAATAGCGTAAAATGTGATTTTCATTAGTTCAGTATTTAAAAATGTTCTGGGGATGGACCCACGACCCATTTTTAGGGGGTATTCCAAACTTCACCGGCACTTTCGACCCTCCCCGCAATTATTTTCTGGCTACGTCATTGTTGCACTTATTATATTATTAATATAATGTTACAAAGTGGCCAAGAAGTTAAAGCGATAAAAAATTAATTAATTAAAAAAATTGCCACCCCTAGAAAATATCCTTGTCGACAGCCAATCATGATGGGGGGGGGGGGGGTGAGCAATGAAGTTGGGATGGTGAGTCATGAAGTTTGGGGGGGGGGGGCACCCCTGCTTAAAGGATTCCATAGTAGGCCTGCATAATTACACAGATGGATTATAAAACTTACAAGGATATAATAATTCTATCTTACCTGTTTTTGGAGGGATCCTGCGTCGTCAATCCTCTCGAATCTCTCAAATTTGAAGCTGTTGCTCCTATATAATTCGTTGTCCGGTTTCTTCCCACCACACAAACGCCTTGTAATCGCACGAGGTTTAAATTCCATTATATGTAAATCTAAATAATGGAAATTGAACACACGCGAACGTCTAGAACGGCGTACCACGGAATCATCGTTTTCCAGCTGATTCTCAATACCGGCACTACTAGTTGAACACCCACTACCGCTGTCAGCTGTCCCCACAGCACACACGTTTCTGAAACTCAATAAATCGCACCACTGTATATCACCACTTTCCGGGCTCCTCCTGTCATCCACCGTAACATCTTTAACTTCACTCGTGCTGCTAGCCGCTGCCTCAGTCTCGGCAGTTTGTTGTTTTTCAGTGTCAAGTACTTTCTTGCTACTCTGCAGCCCCACTCGTTTCAGCATCCTCTCCATCATGCTCGAGGCTGGAACTGATTTCAGTTATAGGTGCACCTATCGCCATCTTTCCTAACCTGAGACAAAGTTGCCGGTCTAGTTAGCTCGGTTGTCAAGGAAGATGCATGAGTGCTGCTCTCTAGTTGCTGTTTTGTTTATTACTAATACCATAAAATTCGTGTTTATTATTGGTTTGTTGTTGTTATTGTTTTATTATTAGTAGTTTAATAATAATTATTCATGGTTTCTTAAGAATGTTCTGGAGAACTGTGTTCCTGAACTACAAACTATCTATGATCGAAATTGTATTGTATTACCGGTAGCTTCTTTCAACTTCCTATCCCCTCTGTAAACAAATTCTGGGGAATTGACAAGAACTTTAATTTGCCCGGAATGGGCATAGATAATCCGCCGAGAATGCTACCTTGAATCACTGACAGTAGCCCTATAATACTGACATCCTTTTCAGTAGGCTTAGGCTGAATTCCGTAAGGCAATTGGGGAGCATTGGTTGCTAAAATGCAAATTTTCGGCGTGTTAGCAGTCCGACAAGCAGCTGTTTTAGAGAGCGTGTACTAGAAACTGTATTAATCATTGGCAAATGCATTATACAGTTCGGTAAAGCCATATTTTCTTTGCCACATTTAGAGTCGGCAATTGTGCTTATCCTCCATCTGCTCTCGCCCTTCCCCACTACATGAATCATTTTGGTCTATAGGTACCGGTATCAAGGCGTCTTGGCAATCTAGGTCCCCTATATACAGGAAGTCCTTTTGTTCATCATGGTAGACGTAGTTTTATATTTGTGATAGGCATCACATGGTAAAATCGCAATTTTCGTCTGGAATAACCTAACCCGAGGTGGAAGTCAGAATGCACCATCGACCACTATTCACCACCTCCAACATGAAACATAGGCCTACATTCTAGGTTCATTCATTAAAATAATTTTAGAAGAATTTACTTTATAAATACAGTGCAAAACATTGCACACTACAAGAACGTGTCAAATTTCAAAATTGTGTAGTCTACAGCGAGTATACTTTGACCTACACTTGCTCCATTTGCACTCACACCCACAACCAGAGCTGCCAAATCCAAACGACCCAGGCCTAGGCAACAAATCCTTCGGGGCCTGGCTGGGTCCTGGTGATGTGATATAATTTTATGGAAAACCGAAAAAGTTTGATAAAATGTTCTGTTACACAAGTAACTTGAAGGAATCTCCATGGAGAAGGGAAAAGACAACTGAACGAGGATGGTCAGTGGGGGGCACGCGACCAGTGCATGGTCCTGGGCCTGACCCCAAGATGTGGCGGCCCTGCCCACACCTATAGACCTACTAGACTTAGGAGTCCATTTCTAACTGCACTTGTGACATCAGTACCAAGTAAGCGTCGAGATGTAAATTTTTATACATTTGCAATCTGGCCTTTATAATTGGACAAGCAGCACAAGCTACAAAACTTTATTGCTGAATTTTTTATTTTTTTTTTCACATGAATTTATTACAGTTTATAAGTTAGTAAACAATACCTGAAACGATACTTTTCTTAAAATTCTTGGCATGCTTTGTATTGAAGCGTAGTTTGATGTTGAAATGTAGCTTTCAATAAAGCAAATTGGTACACAAAATAGCCTATCAAACAAAACCAGATTTCATTTTGTTTAATTTCATTTTTATTTTGTTGTATCTACTGATCCCCAGTCCTTACGGAAAGAATAGTTTTTCTTTTACTGCACCATAGTCCTTAGCAGCTAGCAAAAGGTAATGTACACCACAGACTGCTTTCATGCTCCGTATGTTACACAAGAGGAGCGCTGTGTCAGAGAGGATCGGGGGAAGGGGTAGGCCTAATGCAAGGGGAATGCTTTAGGTACTCAATGAGTGCCAGCTCGCAGACCCTGTCATAGTTTAATGATTACTAGCTTATAACTACTGTTCAGAGAATTTTTGTAAGAAATGTTCTAATTAAATGGTTTTCAGTGTAAGCACATTATGCACAAATTTTAAGCAAAATCATTGAAGCCTTTTTTAAGAAAATCAGGAAAAACTAGATTTTTTCATGTAAAGTGGGTGTAAAAGTAAGAGAAAGTCTTCGCCAATCGTCATGTCACATCCTCATATCATATCAGACCCAGATACAGCTTTTATCCCTTATTGAGCTGTACTGTTTACAGTCAGATGGAGATTTTTCTGAAGATTGTGTTTTTGGATTCAGGGGATTCCAAAACATATAAGCCTATTAATGCTGAAAACAACATCAAATATCAGGATCAAACATAATAGGTTTGAATTATTTTTAGATGAATACTCCACGTAATGATCTTCCTCCTCCTTTGGTTGAGAGGAATGAATCTGATCTGAATTCTTCACATGGGAATGGTCCTCCTCCACTTATTGAAATGGCTTATTCCAAAGAAATACCTGCCCTTGTAGGTAAGTTGTGTTTATAATGAATAACTTTATTTTTTATTGTAGTATAATTTTTTAATTTTTTATTGTAGTATAATTTTGTCATTTTTTATTTTTTATTGTGGTGTAATTCTGTCATTTTTTTATTTTTTATTGTAGTAGTATAATTTTATCTTACTGAAAGAAGTTTTCTTTAACCTGCGTGAAGGATAACAGCATGCACTTCAGAGAAATCGCTTGCAACCAGCAGCATCGCCAGGAATTTTGTTAAGGGGGGGCAAAATCAATTTCGGACCTCAATTTCAAATGATTAGGCTAAACACATTAATATTCACTCAGTAACCGGATCGTTATTTTGAACCCAAGCTGAATTCAACGAGGCTACAAAGTTTTTTAAGTTAACAGAATACGCTCTTTTGAGCAATTATATAAATAGATATTATAGTTATAATTAGTTAATACTTGCTAAACTCATTATAAAGTAATTCTACTTTTTTTTTATTCTCCGTGCTACAACTGTAGGTTGACAAAGAGTACCACAAATAAATGAATCCATAAGGCAATCCAGAGGGGGGCAGTTGCCCCCCCATGCCGACGCCCATGCTTGCAACTAGTTTCTCTGAGCATGAAATAAAATTGCATGAAACCAGGAAATTTCGACCTAGAAGAGAAACCAAAATACAGTTAAACTGTAAATCAGGCCTGTCAAACAGTACTCTGAAAGTATGAAGTCCCCTGCTTCCCATCCCTTTGTGACCTCCAAAGCACAACTGAACCAATCCCTAAGCTTTGGAATCACAAAGGGATGGGTATGACATCACAGTTGCATAACTGAACCAATTGCTATGCTTTGGAGGTCACAAAGGGATGAGAATGAAATCACAGATGTGTAAATGAACCAATCGCTATATTTTGGAGGTCACAAACCAACTGCTACGCTTTGGAGGTCATGAAGGGATGGGAATGACATTACAGTTGCATACCAGAACCAACTGCTATGACATCACAGTTGCATAACTGAACCAATCACTACTCTTTGGAGATCAAAAAGTTATGGGAATGACATCACAATTGCATATCTGAACCAATCGCTATGTTTTGGAGGTCATGAAGGGAGGGGAAGTAGGAGAATGACTTCACACCTACAAAGTACTGCTCGACAGACCTACTGTAAATCAAGAAGAGAGAAAAAATTTATTAATTAAACACAACTCTTTCAGTAAGCTGAACACAACTGTTTCATGGTTTCCAAATTGAGCTGTATCTGTAATAATAAGAGGAAGTGTCTGTCTGTCTGTCTGTCTGTGTGCGATGCCCAGCCAAATCTACAACACACAGAGGTCTGAAATTTTTAACATAGATGGACTGAAGGGGTCCAAATGTACCTCGCACTCCGAAACTGGATTTTAAGTTTTTGCTTTCGTTTGTAAGTTATGAGCAGAAAACTGGCAGAAAATATTTTTTCTGTGCTATCCAAGTACCATTCTTTACTATTATGTATCAGTTGTGAAATTAATTGCAGGATACTTTACTCTTTTCCCAGAGCAACATAGAAATAAGAGCAGATAATGGGTTTTTGAAATGTAATACATCAATTTGTCAATCACTTTGATATTTTTAACCTGCTCCGCTTGATGCATTTGTTTAAAACAATACGACAAGCAGAGATCTGAATTTTTTTTTTATATACATAGCTGGACAGAAGGGGAATCATGTATCTACAGAACTTGAATCCGAGGTCTTTTTTCCAAGTCAAAGCATTTAATTGTGAAATGCACCTTGAAGCTGGATTTTTAGCTTTTTAATTATCAATTGTTTTAATTGTTTGTGAACAATTTTCTTGTTTAATGAATCTGTGGTTCGTTTTAAACTTTCATTTTGAGTCTGTATGTCCAACTTGACAAATTTTCTTTATTAAAATATTTTCACACATTGTAGAAAAAACATACCTAGTGATCATGTATGCAGCACTAGACTACCTCTAACAGAACCCAAATGTTTCCCATCTTGCAGGAATAAAACATAGCTTTAATTTGGTCCCCGTTTTTATAATTCTATGATCAGAATGTATCCTGAGCTCTCAGCATGCCCTACTATCGCATTTAATAGATATGTACAAATTTGTCTGTAATTTTAAATGTTAGCTGTCTACGATATTTTTGTTTGATCCCTTTTAAGACTTTATTTTTAACAATTTTTTCTACAATTTTTATGTTATATCACGGTACATATATTTTTTTTTCATTCTGTTCTTTGTTTCTTCTCTTTCTTCACCGATTCTTTTTGGAACTGCACCAGAGCACGAGCAGTGTTGCTTACTCGGGTGTATTTGACATTATTATATTTAGGCCCATTTTCTTGTTCTAGAAAATGTAAGTTTTGTTGTGTTTCCTTTTTATTTTTTGAAATAGTAAATGTTGTAGTAATTTCTAATTTGTAAATAAATTTGTAGATAAGTTCAGCTAAAATATGGCAAAGATTTGTTTTAGTCATTGTAATTATTTATTTACTACATCTAAGAATATCATTTAAAATAATTTTATGTAATTCATGCAATCTATGTAAAATGATGTCAGTGTTAATAAATATGTTCTAATTATTTTCCTGTTAAATAAATCATTTAACTAAAACATCTAGGAGCTGCATTAATAAATGCAAGCAAAACCATATTCATCTGATAGTGTCATCTATTTAAAACATGCTGGGAGCAAAAGTAAACACAGGTGAGAAGTTAATAAAATTATGGGCCCTGTGCACCTTTAAGGTAAAAATGATGATTATGATAACTACAATAACAACAATAATAATAACAAAAACAACAACAACATTGGAGCTGAATATCTTAATAAGAAAGTGAAGATTAGCAAGAGGATTTTTTATTTTGTTAAATATAAAATAGACTGCTGCTTGAACATTTTTAAGGACTTCCAGCAATATTCTTATTAATCTCGCACCCCTCTTTGTATGAAATGACTGAACTGGCTGAGCTTAGTCTTTAATATGTAAGAAATAATCTTCATTATATGACATGACACCTAAAAATTCATGAACATCACAAACATCAGACATCAAGTTAAATATTCAAAATATGAGCTTTCTCCTTAAACAATTTAGTACTCTTTATATTTATTCACGATATAATTGTTAGAAGGATCGGTTGGAGCAGAATGAATATACGGTGTGAATTTTAACCCACCTAGTATTGTTTACATTTATGCCTAATCCAAGCACAACACAACACAACACAACACATGAAGCCACGGTTCATGATAATAAAAGAAGTATTCACTCCTTGTGAAAATTTGTACTATAAACGAAAGTCAGGAAGAATTTGATATTGATCTACTGTATTTTCTTAATCTATAATATTAATTAAAGTGCATTCTTTATTTTCCAGATGTTGAAACAGCGGTAGATGTTTTAGTTGCTAATCTCCCTTCTGATTCAACAGTGGACACTGTTTCTGAATTATTGAAAATTTTTGCAATGAATCCAATATTTGTTTCTCCAGTTGAAATGGCAGGAAGGAAATACAGATAGTAAGTACGGTACAGTATAGTTTTACTTTTACAGTAGATTCAAATCATTTATGTGATATACTTCAACAGTAACACTGCATGGCAGTTATTTTCTAAAGTACCAGTATATAATGCGTGTGTCAGATATATATGTAACATTCGTAAATACGAGCACATAACATCGTCACTGGGATCACTTCGATGGGTACGCCTGCATGAGCAAAAATATTTTCACTGTCTCATTCTGCTCTATAGAATCCTGCATACCTCAACACCTAGCTATCTTTCCAGTCGCTTTCATTACCTTTCTTCCTACCATAACTTGGGCATTTGCTCTCAGCTTGACCCCTTACCATCCATGCCTCTTTACAGAACTTCACATTATTTGAATTTGTTTACAACAACAGCTATTCGTCACTGGAATTCTGCCTAGCTTTCTCAGGATCTGCCAAACAACTTCACAGTTCAAGCGTCATTTAATAATACAATGTGATACTTGTGGAGATGATTTGTATTATATATTAAAGTACATTATGTTTGACTTTTTTTATTTAATGTACGTTTCTTATATTCACGTATATCATTTCTTGTTTTTCATTTATTTTTATTATTATTATGTATTTCATGTTTTTGCCCTGGCTGAGTGGTAGAAAAGGCCTTATAGCCGAACTCCACCAGGTTAAATAAATAAATAAATAAATATATAAGATTTCAACGACCATTAAGAGAAAAGCCAGAATTATGTCATGGAATTCTTTAGATAATGAGATCTTCAAGATGTGATTTAATAATGTGCATATTAGTGTATTAGAATTGTTATCCATTGGCCTTCATAGCTTGATTGGTAAGCTGTGTCTTAGGGCAACTTGTGTATTCAAGCAGCTTCATTTTTACAATAAAAGGTTTCTCTCACAATGCAATAATTGCTTAGCCCTGTGGATTTTAAAGTGTGGCATTGAAAGAGGGGCAGCTTGCAAAACTGCTATGCATTAGCTATCACCTCACCAATGACAACTTCAAAAGAATTAAGTTTCTCATATTTTCTTATTATCAGCCTTACAGCAGGCATATTTTATGTTTTTAAAATTTCAATTAAAGTGCTTGTAATTATTATTTTGCTTAGAAACAACATCTATCAGGAAAAAACTTAATTAAATATGAAAAATCAGAGCAATTATCATATTACGTTAATTTACCTGGTCACATTCTTTGTGTTGGCTTCACTTCATCACTGTCCAGCTTAAAACATTCGGTTCTTGAAAAGAAAATATTTTTTGGAGGTGGTCATTTTCTGTTCTTTGTTATGAAGGACTTTGTACAGCAAGAGTAGTGTTACCAATTCCATCTTGAATTCTGTTCACTTTTCCATAACTGTTTGTGACTTTCCATTCTGGAAACTGAATATAAGTTTCATAAGAGCCAGCGAATTACAGTATGAAATCTAATTTTTTAAATATTACCTTCTAACATAAGGTTTATTCTTTTATTATGCAGCATAATTCACATTTTGAGGACAATGTCATCCATCTGTAAGTAACTTATGACAGATGCTGATTTGTCCTGCTTTTATTTTTATTTTTTAATGTTGAATGTAAAATAACCACTCAAGTTAAACAAACTGCATGTAATATAGAAGAAAAGTGTTAATTGTTTAAATATTTGCAATTTATTTCTGTTACTTTTCTTGGATACACTGAAAATGGCAGTTTTATATTTGTTGGGAAAGTATGTAAATTTACAAAATGCATGACCAGATGAATCTACTCCTAAGTAAGCTTGTTGGATGCTCTACAGAAATGGAGAATGAAGTGGCAAAAAGTGGTTTTTATTTTACTGTACTACTTTAAAGTGCCCTAAAAAAGAAATCTGCAAATATCACAATTTTTAGAAGGTTGCTCAGTCATATACAATCATTCTCCTAGGTCAGATATTTAAAAAAAAGATATTCACATTAGGGAGTTCTTGGTAGTTATTAAGTAAGTAATTTTATAAATTTACTTAAAAGAACTTTCCCTATGTAGAAAAATGATGTTAAGACAGAAACTGTCATGGAATTGTAAAATAATATCAAAAGCACATTGATTACTTATTTATTTATTTATTTACTTCATTTGGTATGGGATCATGTAATAATGCAATAACTAGGCCAAATGCAACTCATGAGGGAGGTACATGTATTGACAATATGATCACCAATTTAGATGTAAACTCAACTGAATGTAGTGTTATAAAATCATGGGTATCAGATCACTGGGCTCTTAGGTTATCATACAAATCTAAAAGTAGGACAAAAGCAAATCAATCTGTTAAAAATAAGGTAATACGCAGTATGAAAATGAAACATTATTTAATCTTCTCAGAAATTTTAAGTAATATAGATTGGCACCGTTTGTACATTTCACCTACTGCGTGTTCAAAAACCCAAATATTAGTTGAAACACTGAATTCAATTATAAATTTAGCTTTTCCTTACATTAGACTTAAAAACAAGCCTACATTACCTAGAAGGAATAAGGTAGTTAGTCCGGAAATAGATTATATCAGGGAATTGTGTGACTGGTCTTATCATATCTACCAAACAACAAGAAGTGACTCTGCAAAAAAATTATACATCAGATATAAGAAACAATTCAGAACATTAATTAAACAGACTAGGCGCTTAGAAAATGATAACCTAATTAATTCATCAAATAATAAAAGTAAGGCCATGTGGGATGTAATAAAAAAACAATGTAATACTGTACTTAAGCAAGAACAGACTCAGAATAATCTCTCACCAGACCAATTCAACAACTTTTTCATAGACAAAATAAATGAACTTATTCTTGCAGTAGCTTCTAAGAATTGTACCAAAACTGCATTGGAGTACATAGAATCTAGAGTAAAACCAAGTTGCTCATTAAAATTTAAATTAGTAAGTAATTGTGAGGTGGAAAAAGTTATTAGAAATCTAAAAGCTAGTAGATGTACTGATGTTTATGGTCTGAACGCGTTAATGATTAAATTAGGTAAAGAATCTTTGATGGGAGTCTTAACCAATATAATAAACAGTTGTATTATAGAATCAGTTTTTCCTGATGCTTTAAAATTTGTCAAGGTAATTCCAATATATAAGAAGGGAAGTAAATCAGACTGCAACAGTTATAGGCCTATATCCTTAGTTCCCATCATATCTAAAGTGTTTGAAAAATTGTTAAACGATCAATTAATTGATTATTTTGAGAAAAATAATCTTTTTAGCAACTGCCAATATGGGTATCGTTTAGGAAAGGGGACAATCAAAGCAGCTGCGTCCCTGTATACAAACTTTCTGGACTCACTTGAGTCTAAAAATATAACAAGGGCTAAATTATTTGACCTATCGAAAGCATTTGATACTGTATCCCATATAATACTGTTAAAAAAATTAGAATTCTATGGTCTGGAAAAAAGTGCTGCTTTACTTTTAAGCTCTTACTTAACAGGGAGGTTTCAGAAGGTTAATGTTAATGACATAGAGTCCGATTATTTACATGTTCTTAATGGAGTACCACAAGGGTCCATTCTGGGGCCTATTTTATTCATCATCTACATTAATGATTTACCCAATATATTATGGCCATCAGCCAAGGGGTACTTATTCGCGGATGATTTCGCAATATGTATCAGTGAGCCAATAGAAAGAGATTTGAGTAACACAGTTTTAATGGTTGAAGATTGGTGTAGTGCCAATCTCTTGTGTCTAAATATGGATAAAATTCAGGAGCTCAGGATCTCCTTAAATGTTAAAAATCATAACAACAATGTTGTAAATTTTCTGGGTTTTAAGGTTGACTCCAGGTTGAACTGGCATAGTCATATGGATAATATAGCTAACAAAGTGAGTAGAGGAATTTATATGCTGAGAAAATTAAGATCCTGCGTTAGTCTTGATGTTTTGAAACTGGTGTATTTTGCACATGTTCACAGCCACCTATCATATGGGACTTTGTTATGGGGGAATCAAACTTACAGTTTAAAATTGTTCAGATTGCAAAAAAGGGCAATTAGGTTGATGTGTGGCTTACCATTAAATGGTCACTGTAGAAATAGTTTTAGGAATATTCAAATTATGACTCTGCCAGGGCTATTTGTTTTTCAGTGCTTATTGTATATAAAAGAAAATTATAATTTTCATCTAGAACATGGTATGTGTCATAACTATAACACAAGAGGTAAACACAATATAGTCACAACTCATTGTAATTATGTTAAAACTCAAAACAGTTTCAAAAATGTATCGATTAAGATGTTCAATTCTCTACCTAACAATATGAGAAGGCTGCCAATCCAGAGTTTCAAATTGGCCATTAAAAAGTTTATATTAAATAATCCTATGTACAGTGTTAATGAATTTTATGATTTTATTAGTGACGAATCTTAAGCTGAAGAAGTGGTGATGTATGTTGGAATGTTTTATATTTCATTTATAATACTATATATAACCTGTATGGACATTTGTAATGCTCCTGATGAACTCAGGAGTTTGATGCAAATAAAGATTTGATTTGATTTGATTTGATTTTTATATTATCAATGCTTTTTTAAAAATCTGCATATTTCATATTTTATGTTCCCTCATTTTTCGTTGACCAAAATAGGGAAAAAGTGCACAACTTATGTGATTAAATACAGTATGTAATTACTTTGTTCACTGTAAATTCATGTTATATGATGGATTATTAAATACTACATATACAAATGTATTTTTCTGTTTCAGTTATTTCTGCCATGTATGGATGCAAAATTCTGAAGAGGCCAACAAAGTGGAGAACAACATAAATGGACTGATCTTTCGAGGAAGGAAACTAGTGGCCATTAATGCTAAGACAGCACTGCAAATGTAATTATGAGATAACTAAAAGCATTGAAGGTTTTTCAAAAATTCATACCCTCATTTAAAAATGTATTAAGGGTAAGATTATGAGAATATTTCTTCAGTTCGGTGCATTAAAGAGTGTTCTTTTCTGAGAACTTTTACAAATTTTTCCTATAAAATTCCTTTTCTAAGCACCACTGAATCCTTTTTGTACACCCTGTCTGGATGACACTGACCAGTACTGGCCCTTAGCAGTAAATTTGTCTAAGTTCTATTTGGTCAATGCATATTACACAAGCAGAAAATTTTCTTAGGACCAATTTTTCCTAGTCATGTGATAACTGAATAATAGATACCCTCTTATAAGCAACCTTGTCACAATCAAAGTGATATCTGTACTTGTTGAAAACTAGTAACTACTAAATACATGAAGTACCTTATTAATAATTTTTAATAAAGGGTGATTTGTTCATAATGATTTATTCATTAGTGAGTTTCTCGTAAAGGTCCTTTAGATGCCGTATTATTTAAAATTTAAAATTGTTAAATTTGAGTAGTACCAGATATGATCTTGAAAACTTAAAAAACCCAACAAGGATTATTTTATAGATTTTATTAACTAGTGTAATGAAATAAATAATGAGATTAACTACTACAGTAGAGCCCTGCTAATCTGGACTGGATGGGACCGGAACCTGTCTGGATCACCGAAAGTCTAAATTAAACAGAATGCACATACTGTATTGTAATAGAAGTTTTAAATGTGAAACTATAAAAATCTATGTCTTTTTTCCCATAAATATAACTTTTTCTACTATTTAATCTTAGTTTTAATACTGTTATATAATACTGACTTAGTTTTTAACCTACGAACTCATTTAGATTTAACAAAACATCTTTGTGATTAAAACAAGTTCAACTCTGGCATGAGACACTTACTTTAGCAAAGGGATTCAAAGACACAAATCATGAAGAAGAATGGTGTGAAGGGGTAATATATGACTGATGAATAAAAGGTCCAGAAAATGGGAAATACTAGTGGGATGTAAGGAGTTATAAATGATATCAATTTACGTCAGTAACCAGTTTTATAGCTATATCCTGCACATTATACACATTTATTTATAATTTTTACTATACAGGGAAATGTATTTGTTTTCTTGTTTATTACCTAGAACAATCATCTGCCTCAACTGCTGTTAAATATGTAACAAAATGTAAAGTAAGTGATTCTCTACAAGGTCTTTTATATCCCGTTCTTGTAGAAATGCACAAAAGGCTGTCATTACTAACACTTTCACTTAAGTCATTACACAGATCTCACCATGTCCAATCACAGATATGTGGCTAATCACACTAACCACTGTATTTGATCTTGCTTATATGAGCAATATAAAATTCTATATTACCCAGCATATTTTCTTTCATTTCTCTCTTTGTTTTCGTCATAGATGGAGGACGGAGTTTTTATTAAATTTATAGTACCATATCTGATTTCTTTTTTTGAAAGGGTGAAGTCCAGACTAGTAAATTTGGAAATAATTGAGAAGAACTGTTTCTATCATGGCTAGCTGTAAACAATATACTTTAAATGGAATGATAATGCTTTCACACTGCCTGTATGTAGGGTAAGGTGGAACGGTAGAGTCAGACTGAAAAATTCAATGCCATAGCCAGGATTTAAACCAGAATCTTCAGCTCTCCATGCCGCTGCTCAACCATTGAGCTACCATGGCAACATGTAGGTACACCATTAAATTCTCCATTAATATACTTTATGTTCGTAAGGTCATCAGATTGACTGAAGCCTCTTCAAAACAAAGTATAGTATAGAGTATATATTTTTTAAAATTATTCTTTGCATTGCTATAAAAAGCAACTGATGCCCTTTCAAGACAACAATTGTATTGAAATTACAGAACAGTAAGAAAGTAAAATGGCCAAAATACTGAGTGATGCCCTTTACAAAATCTTCATTTAATAACATTTGCTAAATTATTGCAGGTGTAGCAATTCCCATTATGGTAATCTGCTGATAATATAGAGACACCAGAAATTTAGAGATAGGCAATTTTATTACCGGTATTGGTTATGTTGAGACAAAACTTTATATTTCGGAATTGTTCACGAATTTCACATAAACACGACAAATCTATAATAATACCTGACTCTTAAGTCCTTCTGTTGTGTTTGGTTTACTTTGGCAGTGACAGAATGTAAAAGACTAACGAATAGACAAAGGCAGTCTATGGACAATATGCAAAGGCATAGCTACTGTAGAAGTGGTGCGTCCCCTAGATTGTAGGCAAAAATAAAAGGCATGTTTTAACTTGACAAGTCTGAAAACTCAACATTTTTGTTGTCATAAATTCCTAACTACTTTTCACAATAGGTATATGAGATACGGAAATTCTGTTGCATTATTTTATATGATCTAATCACCATTACCTAGGCAAGTTGCATATGTCTGTTTTTGTTTGACCATAATTAGTAGTGATGGGAAAAATCGAATGATTTTAACAATCGAATGATCATTCGAATGCAGAACTAAACATTTCGAATGAATATTTCGAATGAATTCATTCGAAGTGTTTTATTCATAGAGGGATAGTTACATGCAACCTACGAGATGTTCATTCGCTAGCTTCAATATTTTTCGAATGAAATCTTCCGTTCTCACTTCACTTCATTGGCATTCGAAAGCGGGTAGATTTAAATTTAGTGCGCACATTTCCGGCAGAGAACAATGCGGCCAGCTTACAACAAACACGGCCTCCAGAGATGTTTATTATTTTAGTCATGTAGTCTCGAACAAGTGCTGTAGTAAATAGGCCTACAGTAAATTAGGCCTAACATGAAATTTCTTGAAGTCCTACAAATATAAATTGCTTAATGCAGCAATAACCAGGCAACTTCGTAGTTATTATTTGCATTTGCATATCTGTGGTGTTTAATAATAACAAGCATAATACAATCAAGTACAAAATAATATAACTTTTCAATTTACGAAAAAGTAAAAATTATGTAATTTCAAGACACGTTCTTAAAGCTTTAAATCAATCATAAATAACAAAAAATCTGTTCATATTAGTTTTCTCTTTGGACTTAAAATTTTAAATAAAATACCAGTCAATCCTTTTTTCTTGCAATAAAAGCTCATATGACTTTCCTAATAACAAAAATAAGTTTGCATCATTATCTTTGACTATAAAAAATCATTTGCCGTAGGTTAATTTTAATATCCCATTCACAAAGGATTGAACATTTACTTATCACGACTTATCGTTACTATTCACCTAATAATATTATCATAATCATTATAACTGTATAGGCCTATCAATCCCAATGAATAGAGAACATAACGACAACAGAAACAGATTATATTATTATTATTATTATTATTATTATTATTACACGGCTTATTGGTATACCCTAAGCTCCTAATTAAGCGATGTAATATGTAAAATGAAGTTAAAGCATGGAAGGATAAATATAATACACAAAAAGACAATAGTAGGCCTAAAATAGATAAATATATTTTTACGACCAAATTTGAATACAACGAAATGAAATGTATCTAATTTTAGTATTAGGTCCATTCAAATTTTCAAGTTTAATAAATAGTAATTAAGGTAAATAAGTTATTAAATTGATTATGTACAGTGTATTCTTCAGTTTATTTTATTACGTTCGGAAATCCGAATAACTATATTGTCAGTTATATGCGATGCTGTAAAGTAATTATATCTATAATTCGATAAGATCTCCAAATCTATTTAAATCTGAAGATTTCAAATTATTATTTAATAGGGTAGACATCGTTCGTTTAACTAAGAAATTCAATAACACGTATGTGAGAGCATATGTGAAACAAATTTAGTACTATTTATTTTATTACTGTGTTATAATAGCATACTGAAGGTAGTGTTACGTCATATTGCAGTATTTTTGCATAAATGCAGACATAACTGTTCAAAGACAACGAATCAAAACAAGACAAGAAATAACACGAACATTTCAGTTAATAAACAGTAGAATAAAGTTTAGTACAATGCTATTTTCATGTACTATAGGTCGTGGCTCGAAATCTGTATCTCAATAATTATTAATTTTATAAAGAAGTATGTTTGTTGTTTTATATATAATTTTCTTGTATAATTAGGAACCGACAAAAGCAATTCAAGGTCTCTGCAAAGCCTGGCCGAAGAGTATTTCCGCCTGAGTAAACTGAGTCGTGATTGAGCACATGTAGGTTGGCGATGGGGTCTGGTTTTTTTCCTTCCTTTCTTCCTAATTTTTTCCCCTTTATTAGGATGTGGAAATTGAAAAGACTGCAAGTCCATTCACCTTCTGAACACAACCCTTTAGGGGTGGATGATTTTTTTTTTATTTTAAAAGGGAAAAAATGCAAGCATTCCCACTTTGGTGGCATTACCATTAAAATAAATTAGATGTTGCCAGTTCTCTGACATGTTGGAACACTGCAGATCTTTAGACAAAAATAGTAGAAACAACAGAAGTGAAAAGGTTAAATTAGTATACCCATATTATAGTTTGTCGCGGAAAATATGCTCTTACTTAGATAATTTATAAAATATGAAGGTAATTGGAACATGTCTCAGTTAACTAATTCAACAGTTCAATGTGGTATAGAATTATTAATTATGATTGATATCTAAATGGACTCTAAACAACATGTTGCAATGTTGTCTCCTGATTAAGTAATCTGATCTCGAGTCAATAATTAAAGTATAACTTAGAATATTACTTTTGACTGGTATAATTAACTTTGTAAGATTGTAAATACTCATAGCTTAGGTTGTTGAATATATGCATTTATGTAAATAGCTAATGTTGGTACTGCTTAAAAATCTTATAAATGCATCAAATATAAAAATTGAATGGCTGTATTTAATATCATAATTCATAACATACGGTAATTAATCAAATAAATAATCCATTTGAAAATGCATATGTTTCATGTAGAAGCTAATGATGGATGTAAAATAGGAACAATCTGTGAAAAATTGAACTTTTTAATATTCGAGGGAACGGCTATTTTATTGTCAAAATATATTTTGTAGCCTGGGGTTGAAACTAGCTCTGCGTCATGCCATCCCCACTTGGAATGGGAGAGATGGAAGTTACCGAACGCTTTGCTAACTGGGACACGATGGAACACGAAAACAATCGAATGAACGAGAGAACGAGCCGAAAAGCCCGATTCCGAGAGGTTGAAGAAGCATTCGAATGAATTCATTCGCTTTCACACTTCAGTTCAGTAAGCGAAGCGCTCTAACCCTAGTCTGGAGCAGAGCAAAATCATTCGAATGATTTTTTAACATCTCGAACATTTCGAATGATTTTAACAATCGAATATTTCGAATGAATTCATTCGAATGGTTCCCATCACTAATAATTAGTCTCAATGTTTAAATTTTGAGATGTTAGATTCACTCAAACGAGAACAAGCCTGCCATGACCTTCGCAACATTGTAGTTCTTGTCATCTACAGCAGTTGGCAGTTTATTTCTTTGGTGAAGTCAAGCTTCATTTTGCTGATTTTCTTCAAACCAATGGATTTTGACAACATGAAATGAATTAATTTTAGTATGATATTCAAATTAACACGAACAGAATTAATTTTATTTTAAACACAGGCTATTTATTACACAGTTTTCAGCTGCTAATCTCAAGGTCTCAAGATTGTTCTGTGTTTGTTAATAATTGATACACCAGTTTCGAAATGGCAAACAATGTCAAAATGAGTATCATTATGCTACAGTTACAACACATGTAATAAAGTATTACAGTATGGTCAGCAAAAAATATATATTAATTTGGAGCCTATCATTGGAGTGGGTTGTAAAACAACTGTATCTCCTGCGTTCTTCTTACAAAAAGATTACTAAACTTGAAATTATTATAATTATGAACACACTGTATGGAGTCAAGTGGTTCATGGTAAGTGCATAATTTTTCTTCTCGCTTTTTTTATACGTACAGCTACAAAGATTAAAACAATCACAAGACATTTCAATGAGCATTTGTATGATTATGCATCTGGGTTGTATAGTAATAAGAAAATACAACAAATTGTTCCATTGGCCATGGCTGTTGTTTTTTAAACCCTTTGACGCATAGGAACATATTTGTCCCAAAAATTTATTTGAATCTTACAGCCAAGGTAATTAAAAAAATTCCTTGAAATTGATTTATAATTATCTTATACTGTTTAATTTTCGTATTTTCTTTGTATTCATTATTGCTCCTAGCTAAATTCTTATATGCGTGAAAGGATTAAAGAAAAGTCTATGAGGAATATCATGATTTTACTATCACAATTACTCGGGTTGTTAAACATTGACACGACGCTCTTAGATAGATTAAGAATTAGAAAAGCATTTGAACAAGACATCATAGAATTATTTTGCTGGTGAAAAAACTAATATAGAGCTGAGCTACAAAAAATGGTCAGAATTTTTTATAATCTCTACTTTTGGTTTTTATATTTCTGCCATCAGCTTCTGTAAATTTGTATACTGACACCTGTAAAATGGATATTGAGAACAAAAGATTAGTCTTGTGAGTCAGGCCTTTGATTACCAAAATTTACCAAATACCACACAAAAGTTTTTTAATACAACATTTTCTATGTAGATATTTGGGAATATCTATTCTATCTGAATTGGCAACAAGAAATATGGCTGAAATCTCCAATTTTAGAGACCAATGCTACAGTCTTAAAAATTTATGTATAACACCTCCAGTAAAAAAATTATATTTATATATGGATTCAACAGTGAAATAGTGACTTTATTTGGGATATTATGTGATAATTAATATCTAACAGTCTTTAAAATGAATATAAGAAGGGAAGAATATAAGTATTTATATCAGTATATTCTTATGAACTGGGGAATTCATATATGACCGTCATATTTCATAGTTGATTGTTGCTTCAGCTACTCTCCACCTGCTATTCCCAGTGAGTGTAGTTAGCACATGCCACTTTCAAGCAAGGCATCACATGATTTGTTTAAAGTTTCTTGCAAATACTTTATGAATGTTTTAAAGGGTGTTGACTTTTGTTATCAAACTCAAGATAGGTACACTACACTTGGATTTGTTTTCGTTCATTTACAATCAAAGATGTTAATTTACTAAGCCACTGGACTAGTGTTCAAATATATATCGAAACCCTATTTCTATGGAAGAACACCTTAAGAAATGGGAATAAATGAGAATGTTGCAATATTTCTAAATATAAAAATATAACCTGATTTATAATCCACAAATTGATATTCATCATTAATATACTTAACGATACCATTCATATTACTTTTTAAAAATTATTTTACAGTAGCTGCTTGTATGCAAAGTCTATGTCTAAAAGTTATTTCAGTTCAAAACAGATTAGTTTTTTTTAAATGAGATCTTTAAGGTTTTGCGAAACACATAACATAGTAGATTTCCTGATAGCAATAATAAACTCATATCAATATATTTATTCAAAATCATTTAAAAAGAAGGATTAAGAGTGATGGTACAGATATGAAGAATTCCAGGCACACTTCCCCATAAGTCATACTGGGAGAAGTCTGTGACTTCCTGACGAAATGTTAGAATTGTTTAGTGAAGATGTTTTCTTTGAAACTTAAGTAGTTTTACTTATAGACTTAATTTCAGATTTAAATAGCATAGAACATCGAATAGCATATTTGCTAAGGCCATCTTGCGAATTCAACCCAATAACTTACCATATTCTATTTGTATTCTAAAAATAATTATTTTATCATTAAGATACTCATCCACAATGTAATTTAATTGGCCTGCAACTTCGAATTGCACAAGGAAAATAAACTTTCTCAATGTAATCAATCATGAAATTCTAAAGACTACATATGCAAATTGAACCTACTGCAGCTTTTAAGTTTTGTGCAATTTTGGAAATGGCATCATGTAAACATCTGAAAAACATTGTTACCCAAGCTGAATGTCGGTTGTCAAAAACAATTTGGATAATTTTCCTGGCACAATTTTTTCATATCATAGTGTTTTGAAAGAGAATACCCGGTATATGATTATATGGCATAAAAGTATAAAATTCATTAAGGCACGTAAGGCATGAATATTGAATAAAATATGCTGTTTATAAAATTTTTCAAAATTATAATATTCCACCTACAACAATAACGATTGATTAGTGTGTGAAATTATATTTAATAAAGTAGGGATTTCATCCCTGGAGGTTGGATAATAATAACGGAGAGGTCTTGAACTCATGTCCCGTGGACTGCATGTGATCAGTGCCCCAATTTTTGGCAGCCTGCAGTACTAGTATGCCAATATTGACAATTTAGTGACAAAGAAACAGTGTCAGGTCTCACATTAAATTCAGAATGTTATTGCACTTTGTGTTAATTATTAACATAGCCAAGAGGAAGACAAAATATATAACACACACATGTAGGCTATATTATTAAGAAAGCCTTACAGTTAATGTAATATAATTGATATTTTTGTGTTATGTAAATATCATGTTCTCAATAATCAATAAATCAGTACGGTACGCTAGTCTTTTACCAAAAAGAAAACGGCCCTTAAATTAAAAAAGGTTGAAGACCACTGACTTACACCAATTCATAAGGTGATAAAACTTGCTTATTTTTATAGATCTATGCAGATATGCTTAGCAAATTTTGTAGCTATCTAATTTAAAACTCCTGTAGTAATATTAAATTGTGTTGGAAGCTAACACAGTGAAGTTATATAATTATTATCCTGTAGTAAGTTTTTCACAACTCCATAATGCTTACATATTACAATCCATTTTTTTTATCCAGCAATTCCTTCTTGCCCTATTGCATTTTTCTCTTTTTCATAGTAAAGGGAGTAAAGAAAACTGTAAAGTTGCATGCTGTGAGAAAACAATACATGGCAATTTTATTGTGCAATAAGAAATGACAGAAAGTCCGAAATAAAATCAGCTGGGACGGAAGCTTAAAGGTGGCAGCCCCACCACTGTCCTTACCCTGCGCAGCGCCTGCAACGCGGCCAGAGGACATTTAAAAATGCTAAAAATCCAAAGATCGCTTTGAATAAGACAATAAGTAGTGATAATTTTAATTTTATGACACTTTTATTTGCTGATGACCAGCTTATAATAGGGAAATCAGAAGACGAAGTCCAACTTGCAGTACCGTACATAAGTTGAGCCAAGTTGCTATTAACTATGGAATGAAAATATCAAAAGATAAGACAAAAGTGATGGCATTTCAAGGTTTGGAACCTATAAGAGCCAAAATTGTTATAGACGGTCAAACGGTTGAACAAGTAAGAGAATTTAAATATTTGGGATTTAATTTTAATATTAATAAAACAAATGATATGGAACAAAAATTGGCTAGATTCAGACATTTCTGTGGAACCTTACAGCGAACGTTAAAACATAAGGTGAGAAAAGACACCTTGATTAAATTTTATAAAGTAATAGCTTTACCTATGCTGCTCTATGGCTGCGAATGCTGGACCTTAACAGCTGATCTACTAAGACAAATAGAATCATCAGAGATGAAGTTCCTTCGATTTGTTGCAGGATATTCTCTATTGGATTATAAAAGAAGTGCGGACATAAGACAAGAATTAAATGTTGAATCCATTACAACGCTCATAGAAAAGTATAGAGTGAATTGGAAGGACCATGTTGAACGCATGCAAAATAATAGAATAACAAAAGCTGCAATGAGATATAACCCAAAAGGAAAGAGGAGCGTTGGACGTCCGTTAAAGAGATGGCGTGAACAATTCTGAGGCAGAACAGGTCAACAGACCTAATCCTTGAAGACGATGATGATGATGATGATGATAAGAAATGACATGCCATTTAAATTGCATGATGGAAGAGTAACTGTACTCTAATCCTATTGCTTCTGATAGTGCTATTATTCTATTGACTTATATCTCTTAGGGTTGCCATAATTCAGGAGTGAAAAACCAGTACTCCCAAGGTCGAAACTAGAACCATATTTTGAAATTCCTTATATCTGATACTGTACTAGAATTGACTGTCGTTGTTACATTCATTAACCCTAAAGCAGTTGCACTCTGTATTGTTACCTAAGCGGGCATAAGCTATAATCTGTCACAGTGCAGATAAATGGCAATTCATTGTTATTCCTTCACTTTAATCTACACCATTCATAGAATACAAGTAACGTCTAAGCTAAAGCTTAACAATAGTTTCATAGACGATTTATAAACGCTAATTGGTTAACAATTGCAAATCAGTTCACTTTGACCTCATGCTTTTCTCACAAAGGACTACTACTGGGGAGTGAATTTTGCAAACTAAGATCTTGAAAATATTTTTTTGATGATACACGGAATGTTTTTATGCATATCAGTTTTACTCCATTTTGTATGTTTGTCCCTACCAGAACACTTACATGGCCGAAAAAATACACTGCTGCTGCAGCTCTAAGAAAATTGTATTTTAACTCTTGACCTGTTGATACTATGATCATTCTAACACAACCAAACTGAAGGTAAAAAATGACATGAAAGACATCAGCAATTAAGTGGCTATAGGATTTGGCATTTTTCCGGTCGAGAGCAAATTGTAAATCTGGTGTATAAACTAAACAGCACGCCTGCTCCACGGTTAAATTCAAGGTACATTTTAACCGTTTTCTTAAAAACCAAAATATTGGACTAGAACCAGGATTTAGAAAAAAATATTTATGGCTAATCTATGCTGATAAGACTGGCCACTATTACACCATATACAAGTATAGGGACAGTAAATAGTACAATTTTATTCATGGCAAGAGTAATGTTAACTGCAGCAATATAGGTTGGCTAAACTTTTCAAATGTTACATCAAAATTGAATCACAGGCTTCTTTTTAGTCCAGACATGTTCTTAAGCTACAAATTGCAGATTGTAAAAATCATGTTTGTGTTTGTGAAAATCTTGGCAGATGGCAACCCTAACATCACTTGAAAATTGGCAAGAATGAATGTTGATTCAAGATGACTACACATATTTTTGGTACTAATATATAATCAGATTAATAGGGGTTTACCATATTAAAATTGATAATAATGTGTGTGTAATAAAGCTGCACATATTTTTAAATATAAATTAGTGAATAATTCTTAAAATCTGAATACTTTAATGGAAGATATACTTTTCAGATAGAAAGGAAGGAATGAAAAGAATGGTTAGGATTACTTTGTAAGTCACACAAGGGTTGACAGTTCGTGAGGAGAGGTGGCAGTTGTGACAGAGCTCAAGTCCAGCGTAGCTGTAGGTACACCAGGACTCACGCTGCCACTCGCATCTCGAGGGTGACAAGTAGCTGACTTATTCAGCTCAATCGGTGTTGGAGGAGTTGCTTGTCTTAGAGAACTCTGCTGTTGTTGTTGTTGCTGTTCCCGTTCTCGGTGCTGCTGTGCAAGTGCTCGGACTGCATTTGTTTTTTCCTGTCAACAAAATAGTTACATAATATTATATGTTATAAAAAATGTATTGCATTCATTTCTACTTTCTACCTGGGTTACTATACAGAAAAGCAAACTGCACAAATAAACATCAGTAATCAAACAAAGAAATTTTTTAACAGTAAAAGGTAATTTAAAAATGCTGCTTCAAAACTGAAAAATAAAAATCTATGAATTGATAAACTTAAAAGGTTCTAAACTTTGTTCAAACACACCTGGAAGTTGATATAAGATTTATGTAAACTCTGAGCTTGTTGTTCAATACATAATTATAACCTATTCATAGACATTAGCCCATATTGGGTAATGATTATTGCATTAAAAACATTTTTTAAGCTAATTTACACAGCATTCTTTCCTAAATAGTAGCTTAATAAAAAATGACAAGCAATTGACTTAAAAAAAGGCAAATCTTTTACATTACTGATCTTACTCTCCTTCAACTTCAGCTGTGTTTGAACAAAGTTAGTGGTATATTAGGCAGAACCTTTTACGTTTATCAATTATTCATACACCACTTGAAATATGAAATCGATCTATTATCTATGGATTTGTTTCAACTGATGGAGATTTAGTGACTTTAAAAATTAAGAAAAAGTTAAAATTAAACAAGACAACAAAATCTTTCAAATGGATGTTATTCACAATAATACAGAATAAAAAAGTTCAGGAGATGTAAGGAATTCTCATCTTCATCATCGGCAGCTTTAATTGTGGTTGCCACGTAAGTAAACTAATTCGGAGGTATTTCCTTCTTCCAACTGTTTCTGAAGTGTTACAAGATGGTAGCACAGTAGCAGGCAAATTGTTGATTTGGATCAGTTTCCTTTTTCCACCTTACCCGAATTTCACACCTCATTTTCCAAGCCTTTATGGATTTGTTCTTATTTCCTTTATTCACTCTAATTATAAAAGATAGTACAGTAATGCATTATGTTAAGAGTGCAGAATTATCCTTATGTTTCAAATTTCAGTCTTAAAACAGACCTTTTTTAAACTTTTCTTGAAGTGATTTAAAAATTACCTTTTGCCTACAGAAGTTAAAAGGTTAAACCAAGATATCTTACGCTCAGAAGTTTTAATCAATATTGTTGCATTTACTTAAATAATCTCTAAGCAAATTTTTAATTAAAATTTCAAGAGAGAGAAAAGAAAAGTAATATTTAGAAATAGACTAGCAGATGGACACTTGAATTCTGCTCATTGCCATTAAACTGTGAAAAGTTCTTTGAAGTACTGTCACAATTCTATTCATCATAGAATCCTTCACATACAGTGAACAAGAAACAGTCAAACAGAGCTTAATATTTGTAGATTTGTATTAAAAAAAAAAAAAAATTCTATTATATCAACAAAAATTATTAATTATTTTGCAAACCTATTTCGTTATAAGTTTCCAGACAAGCTAGGGAAAATAATTTAAGTGATTAACCAATTAATTAAGCAAGATTAAAAAAAAATAATAATAAAAATAAAAAAAAATAAAAATAAAAAATAATAATAATAATAATAATAATAATAATAATAATAATAATACCAATCCGACGAGGCATATTCCAAGGGGATTCGTTAAGTCCATTATGGTTTTGCATGGCATTAAATCCATTATCTACACTACTGAACACAAGTGAGTATGGATTTAATATTAAGAGCAAGCAAGAAGAACCATACAAAATCAGCCATCTACTTTATATGGATGACATTAAGCTTTATGCCTCTACCAAACCCCACCTCCAACACCTCATTTCAATCACGAATACCTTTTCTTCCGATATAGGTATGGAGTTTGGATTGGACAAATGTAGAACCCAAACTGTCATTAGAGGATCTTACTCAGCACAAGGGACAAGTTTAAAAGATGAACCCATACAACCATTAGAGGAGGAAGAAATGTACAAGTATCTTGGATTCAAGCAGAGCACTCGTATGAAACATGCAGAGATCAAGAGAAATGTTACACAGCAATACCTAGCACGCCTTGCCAAAGTACTATCATCAAAACTGACAGCTAAAAACCTTACCAAAGCAGTCAATACATATGCCATACCACTACTTACATACTCTTTTGGTGTCATAAAATGGTCCCAAACAGAACTTCAACAACTACAAACAAAAACAGCAGTTTCACTTACCCGACACCGCATGCATCATCCAAAATCTGCAACAGAGCGTCTAACTCTTCCGAGATCAGAGGGTGGTCGGGGCTTTTTATCCATTGTAAATCTACACAACAAGCAGATATCAAGTCTACGAGAATACTTCCACTCCAGAGCTGATGCGTCATGTCTTCACCATGCGGTATGCACAGCTGACATAAAATATACACCCCTCAATCTATCGTCACTGGAAATGCCAGTCCCTGTTCCAACTACAAAGGAGACAAAGGTAGCAGCATGGAAGCAAAAATCTCTCCATGGGAAATATCCATACGAGCTGGATCAGCCTCATATCGACAAGTCTGCGTCGCACGCTTGGCTGACCTATCCTGGTCTTTTCCCAGAAACGGAAGGATTTGTTTTGGCCATCCAGGATCAAGTGATAGCCACACGGAACTATCGAAGATTCATCATGAATGATCAAACAGTTGTCACAGACAAATGCAGACGTTGTTCCAGAGCTACAGAAAGCATACAGCACATTATATCTGGCTGCCCACACTTGGCTAACTCTGATTACAAGCACCGACATGACCAAGTAGCTAAAATTATTTACCAGAAACTTTCTGTAAAATGTGGATTTGTTCAGACACCACCAACTGCATATTGGAAATACACACCCCTACCAGTTCTAGAAAACTCTTCTTACAAGCTACTATGGGACCGGGATGTTATAACCGATGTCATGTGCAGCAACAACAGGCCGGATATAATTTTCATCGATAAAGAAAAAAAATCTGCATTTCTCATAGAAATTGCTTGTCCAAACACTTCTAATCTGCAAACAACAATAGCTACAAAGATATCAAAATACACAGAACTAGCGATAGAAATACAACACATGTGGAAGCTAGAATCAGTTACCACAGTCCCAATAGTGATATCATGCACAGGAGTCATTCCAAAAAGCTTACACAGCTCCCTGGCAGCACTGAACCTGCACCACCACATGTTCGTTGAATTGCAGAAAGCTACTCTCCTCAGCACATGCCACACTGTCAGAAAGTTTCTAGGAGCAACTTTCATACTACATGAAACTGTACAACATGAAGATCCAAGCCTCAGTTCTGGTGGTACTGAAGGACAGAACCCGAAAGAAGTAGATGAAGAAACAATGACATAATTTGTGTAAATGTAAATATTTATTGTATGTGATCTGTAATTCATAATGTTGTAAATATTTGTAGATGTTGGCAATCTTATAGTTAAGAGGGGGACTCCTTGCTTAGGCCGAGTCTGCCCAATATGTTACCGGCGTAAGCCGAGCCTACCTAAGTGTCAATAAAAACAATAATAATAATAATAATCAAAGTATCTTCAAAAGTCTATAATGTATTAGAGAATGATATGAACAATAGAAGTACCAGGTGATAAATTAAACTGCTTAACTGTTTACATTTGTGTACAAATCACATACAAACTTTATGAATTCTCATGAATTTAGTAACTGTAGACCCTTTCAAGGGAGGACGAGTTTAAGAGTGTTCTGGGGAACTTGTGGTCTAGGAGTGCTGGAGACAGAAAGAAGTGGAAAACTCTTGAAAATTAGTACTAAAGCTAGGGTTAATTATATATTTAAATTTTAGCACTCTCAGGTGAGGCTAGCCTGAAACGTTCCTTCATGAGTCAGCCACCCTGGTATGCCAGGAGGCCCTTGCCTGTTATGGGATGCTTGAGGGCTAATTCTAATTCTAATAATCAAAAACTAATTTGAACTAGAAGTTATTTTTCTTTCATATATAAATTAAATTTTAGATTATAATATGGTACTGGTAGTATTTTTTATCTAAACAATTCTATTACATAATTTGTGGCTGCATTTCTCATTAAAATGATTTTCAGATTGTTTTAGAATAATATTTATGAGTTATTAACATAAAATAAAAAATAAAAAAACACTTGTTTAAAAATTCAACTTTATGTAGGCCTATACTCATTTCAGCATCGAGGCCATATCAGGAGTTCAGTTCCTGTGTGTATACCGGTAGGCCATGCAATTATTGATTTGCACCTGTTTTCTATTGTTGATGTGATTATGGCAGCCATTTAATTTTAACTGATATCAACATTCATGAATATGACACGGGTAAAATAGCAGAGATGATTCATGGGAAGTAAATATCTTATTCAGCAGTTGCCTTTACAACTAAGGTCACCATGAAAAAACCTAAGTCAAATTGACTGGCCACAGGATATGAAAAAAAAAAATAACTCAAAATGAAGATTAAGGATAAAAATAATCTGAAGAAAGTGAAAATTATCAAGTAATGATATACAGCTCATTTGACCAGTGCTGATCTAATTAGGTAGTATAGAATTCTGTTCCCTCTGGTTTTAAAGAAACACAACTTTGGTAAATAAAGAAAGCAAGAGCATGATAGTGGACAGTTAAATAGCTAGACACATGTCCTCTTCCCACCCCTCATTTCTGTGCAAGTTTAAGTATTTTCTGTCAACTATATCCTTTTACCTTCTGCCAAACAAAGACGTTATGAACCATGGCACAGCCACAGAAGATGATTCCCAGTCCAATGAACACGCTTGTCACGATGGCTGGAGTTGAGTGAAACTGGATGAATGTATATAGAATGATTCCTGAAACATAGGATTAAACATTTTAGCAATTTAAAAACTGAGGGTAGTTAATCTGCAAAGGCTTCTACGAAATCAATGGCATAGCCAGAAAATTATTTCAGGGAGGGTCGAAAGTGCTGGGAGGCTGGGTATGAAATACCCCCCAAACAAGTGAGGGGTTATTTTAGCACTGAAAAACTAGTTAGCAAATTTATTTAATACTGGTATATTTAAACAAGAAATTGTTACCTAATATATTACTTATTACTATTTATAAGGAAAGTTAAATAACATATGGGACAGTGGAAATAATTGGCTTGCATTTACAAGTTCAGTATTTTATTATGAAATAAAATAATTGAATTTTTGACAAAAATGGAGATTAAATAACAAATAGAATTTTAGGTTTCGATTTCGGGTGGGTGGGGTCCGGACCCCTGGACCACCCCTTCCTTATGCCATTGTACGAAATCTGCATTACCATAAAGAAGTATAGATAACAGTGAAAGATTCTCTTAAGCAAGGCTCATTGGACACATTTGGACATTCATCCTTGAATTCTTTTCAGTGAACTTTATTAGGCCATTTGCATGCAGATTCCTTAAAAGCCTCTGTACATAAACTATCATGTCAAATGATTGAAATTCCAGAGCATAGGCTTAATTGACTTTAATCCATCTGCTATTGTTATGTGAGGGTATAAACTTTGCTCTAATTTTATATAATCATTGTAATGTTATCCTATGACTTGGACTACTTCAGTTGTATAACAATGTTTAATGACAAAATTAATAGAACTGAATTGAATCATCTAAGGCAGTGGTTCCTAACCTTTTTCAGCTGGCGACCTACCTTTCCTTATCGGAATACCTCCATGGTCCATAGGTCCATGGTGGAGTAAAAAACCTTATTTGTATCGTATCCCTTCCTTATGTATATATAATTTACCATCAAATATTGCAAATATATATAAGCTTATATATGCTTTTTTGAAGATACAGTTTGATTATTGATAAACAATTTGTGTTCTGATTTGAAAATGGTTGACAAAATATAAGCACTTTGTAGCAAAACAGTTAGTTATTAAACAATAAATATATGTTTGCAATATATACAACAAGTGGTTTCATACTCACTAACAAGTGTTCTTAGGTGAAGATAAAAACTACACTTATAAAAGTACACAAATAACCAAGAAAACAACGGAAACACAGTTTGGTTTGTTTCAATTTTTCTTATCTTTTCTGATGGTTTATTCGATGGTTTCTGATAGTTTTAGGATCGAGTCGCGACCCACTAGTGGGTCTAAGGTAATAAGAATTTTTATCCACCATTTCTAAAAATTGATCAAAGTTCTAAAACAGCATTTTAAACCGGTAGGTAGAGACTGCTCATTCAATTCCTGACACTGTTAAGGAAACGTGGTGATAGAGAAAAGTCATTTTGCCCTGAGATATGCTGGCTATTCAGTCAATATTAGGGGAAAGTAGCATAAGCTTCCTCTTTTTCAGTAAGATTCTACAGACGTGTTGCCACATTTAAGGGATGAAAGAAGTGTAGATTTTGCCATTTTTTTTATTTTAGTGTAAAAAATCAAGCAATTTTGAAGTAGCCTATAACAGTGCAAAAATGTATGCTGTTTGGACACATTTATCAGCTACTGCTGACACCATCTTCAAATACCAGTGCCTTCCAACTGCAAGTGCGTGCAAACTTAAATCACAGTTTTTTGAGCTTCAATCTGCATGTGATTTTGCCACATTAAAAATCCACATTCTCCCATAGAAATAGAAATACAGCTATGATTTTTTTTTCACACTGTATTCTACAATGAGTGAAATTCTTTATATGCCTTAGTTCTTTTATCACATTTAGTTTAATTTCTAGACAGTTTATTAATTTTTCTGAGCAAAATATTTTTTTAACAAAAATTAAAAGCATTAGGCCTATTAAAATCCATCGGTAAATTTGTAAAGCGAGCATAAGAATCTTACATAAAAAATTTTTTATTCATATTTTAGTAGGGGTCATAGGTGATAGATTTAAATTTTGATTAAAACAATCAATTAAATTTATTAACATCTCAAAAACAACATGTTCAAATGAAATTTTATACTTTAATTTCAGTTTACAGTTTAATTACGTGTAAAAAAAATTACATGTTTCTAGGACAAATAGTGTAAAAAACCACTTTCAGCACTTTGGTAATTGCTTATTGCTCGGGTGAGAAACCTGCAAGATCATAACTTCTGCAATTCAAAAACATTTGTTCTTATAATTCAGATAAATCAGAAAGCAATTAACCTGCGCCCAAAATTATATGTCGGGCTTCAAAAATTGTGAGACGAAAATTGTGAATGCCAGAGCAATAATTTGCCTGACCTTAAGATCATGTAGAATGTGTCCTACTAATAGAAACCCAATAACTTAGTTATGCATGACCGAGGTATTTGAAATGCAATAAGGAAATTGTCGAAGTAAGAGGCTTAATAGTGCAGATTTTGATCTCCTTCACTAGAGAGGCCACCCAAATGCCATTGTCTTCAGGTCATAAGGTCACGAAGATGTCTGTAACCCTTTATCAGCATTCCAACTTACTGTTAGGACAGGCTGTTGCGAAATACGTTCCGTTACTCCCGGTTTTATCAGAAGATATCTTTAAAACCTGAATTCGGTAGCTGAATTCGGTAGAAGACATCTCATACAACAAGGAATATTTATGTTTGCTGTAATCTTCAAATCAAAAACAAAATGTTACTAATAGCATACACAAAAAAGCACTTCTTTTATTTATGGTCCCATAAAGAAAAGCCCCTCCAAAAAACCTAAATAGAGTACAAGGAGAAGGTAAAGAGAACTTTAAAAAGGAAGCTGGGAAGAAAGCAATTTGGAAAAGGAAGAAAGAACGGAAACAAGAAGGAATGATTATATCATACAAATAACACAATAATAGGATAGAAAATATAAAAAGAATGACTGTGATGAAGAGATAAAACCAAAAGAAAAATAAGAATACGAAAATTGTGTAGTTTAATAAAGGGAAGCTAAATATTTTAAAAATAAATAAGTAAACGAATTGTTTATTATACTTACTGAAGGATAAAACGTCCGTTCTCTTATCAAGGAAACAATCAGCTTGTTAGTTTGTCTTCCTAATGTCCTGCTCCTAAAATAAGCTATAAAGATAGCACTGTACTCAGCTCATTAAAAGGATTAAGTGTTTAGTTAGCTACTGGAAAGACTTATTCTAAAATTCAACTGACTGAATTAATTGTTAATTCTGAAGTATTAAATAGATACTATACAATAAATTTAAATTGCCCAAATATTCTGGAAAGCAAGGAAAAATTCCGTTGTTTAAATCCAGGGCACAACACTCATATCACACACTTAACACTAGTTTTCACAATATTTCTTTACAGAATTTTTCCATCAAGGGATTAACCCTTAAATTTGCCACTCTCGATTTCTCAAAAATATGTAAAATTACGTCGAATTGTAGAAAATATTTCCCAAAATGATTAGTCCCATACCAATGATTACCCATAACCTTGCGTATGGAAAAAACAATAGTTTTCTTTATTATTACAGTTCAGCACTGATGCTTTATAGTAATATGGAACAGAATAATAATGAACAAGAAAGTGGAATCCTTTTATTCCAAGGCATGTGATTTACGAAGCATTTTTAAATGTAGGGACGAATGGACAAACCGAGCACATGGAAAAGATAAAGGCATCAAGAATAAGACACTGTACTAACATTAATTCCTGTCTGTCTCATTTCTGTCTAATAGTACTTTGAATAGTACTGTACTTTATTTTTCAAACAGGTCTCGCATTGCTCCATAACTGATTTCATCCGAGCCAGTGACAGCAAATGAAGTAATTATTTCTTCTCTATTATCTGTGGATTGCTGAACATGGTTAATCGAATCCATGTATTTATAAATAAATTAAGGAATCGCGCACAATGTGCATTATCTTAACCTACTGACAAACACCCAGTCCTGAACCCGGGGAGGGGATCTTTCACTACTGAAAAATCCCCGACCCGGCCGGGAATCGAACCCGGGCCGCCGGAGTGGAGGGCAGGCGTGCTACCGACTCACCCACGGCGGGTATTTAAAAGAGCCTACAGCAGTAATTTATTAAAATTAATGGCACTTCAATATTAAGGTCCGTGCCCTTGACCTCATAACAATGGAGTAAGAACCGTTAGCGAGACCTACCTGTGAGGAAGACAGGGATAGAGATGAAGAATCCACCCACCGCACAGACACGGGTGATTGCAGATTTTTGCAGGTACTTATTCGTCCTGTAAACAAAAATAAGTAAGAGGTTCAATTAGCAATTGCAATACATTCAGAACAAAAATGCAATAGACCTATATAAAGAGGAAATTTCCTAAAAAGGAATAATACTTTCTTGTCAGTTTTACTTCTCCCTTTTAGGATTTAAGCGATCCAAGCCACCCGGACCTTACAGGGCCGCGACCTGTTGGGAGAAGGATTATCTTTGGATCACATACATACTTTTTTGACCAGACAAGGAAATGGAGGGCCTCCCAAGAAGAGTGATCAGCCCAATGCCGGGGCCACCTCCGAGACAACACGAACACATAGGACGAGACACACCATTCACACACACACACTCCAAACAAGGCGAGGATGGGATGAAGATGATAATGACGGCTAGATGATAACTGGGGACCACAAGGGCCTAAAGTTACCAGACAGGTCACAGGTGAGGAAAAACCCCAGAAAAAACCCCACATAGGTAACTCGTCCCGACCAGGAATCGAACGCGGGCCCGCTGCGCGAGAGGAGCGAACTCATCCCCTACGCGACAGCGGTGGACTAAATTACTAATTTACAAAATTATTTTATTCTATGAATCCCTCGCCAGTTCTAAGATTATAATGTGAGTGTGCGTAGTTTTTTATTACTTCCGGTATCTTCAGTAAACAATACTTTTGAAAATGACGACATGTTTAATAAGTTATGTACACCATTGAAGATAAAAAAATTCTTAATTTTGCATATTAGTAGAATGGACTTTCCACTTAAACGTATTGAAAAGAAATCATATCACATGTAGCATATCACACCATTGAAGATAAAAAAATTCTTAATTTTGCATATTTGTAGAATGGACTTTCCACTTAAACGTATTGAAATGAAATAAGATCATGTGGAATATCGACACCAGTATTATTAAACCTCAGAGAGCTGAATTTATATTAAAATAAGCATTCTTCAAATTATAGCAGCGGTTTTTAAGAGTGAAATAATTGTAGAAAATTTTAGAAAATTAGTTCATTTCCATGGATAGCAATTTTAAGGCGTGGATAAAATGCCTCATATTATAACATAAAGTATTACTGTATTAATTTTATATCTCCGCTTTTACACAGCTTTTCGGTAACACATTTATACGTCAGTGGCAGTGAAAAGGTTAAATTTACTACTTGTCACCTCTTCTTCCGTGTTGCTCATTTTTTTTATACTTACATTATTTTAAAAACTGATTTTTCTCATAACTCGAATAATTAGCTGATTAATTAAACTGAATAATTGCGAGTAAAATTTGCAGGAAACCATACTTACTATAAAAATTACTTATCAATTGTTTATTATTTCTATTTCTTTAAAAGAAAAACACAAATTAAAAAATGAGTAGAATTTGACAAAAATGGGTTTATTTGTTATCACATTATGTGAATGACAATTCGGTATGAGCCAAAATACACAGCACTGGATCAATATTTGACTTTCGTGTAATTTGTTGTTTTTCATGCTTGCGTATTTTGCTGTTGTATTTTCCTTATAAGTAACGACTAATGCTGATGCAACAATACACTGCGCGAAATCCAGTAGGCCTACTTTATATTTTGGCACATAATGTAGTTAGTTTTATCAACATGAATGTTATGAATAAATTAAACAAAAATATATTTCGTTTAATACTGAAAGTTCTATGACCTATGAACAAAACTTTTTTTCACCGTCTCGTATGAAAATACGTTATAGTGATCACGAAAAAAATTAAATAAATTTAATACTGTACTTGTTTTCATGGTGTCTAGAAACCCCAAGTTTGGAATGTCTGTGTATCTGTCCGTCTGTGTAGGCCTGTTGTAAAAAAATGTTGAGTTACGGTATATCCCTTAACTTTTCTTACTTTTTTATATAAAAAAACTCTCCAATTATAGCTCTCTCTCTCTCTCTCTCTCCCTCTCCCTCTCTGGCCGTTTTAGATTTTCCTGGGCTATTTGGACTATGGTGCAGGCTACATTAAAGATTAGCAAGCCTAGTATTCTAGCGGGGCCAGTAGATATAATCAAAGAAAATTAATCAATTGTAACACGTTGAAATTTATCTCAAAAATTTAATTTAACTCTTGCATATTCACATAATAATCTCAAAGAAAATATTAGGCCTAGGTAGGCTTATACATAGATTTTTCAATCAATTTCATTGCATTTAAATGTAAAGTAATGGAGTAGGTACCAACTAAGCCTACAATTACTGCAGATTAGTGAGCGTACTAGCTGCTATATTATCAAATAACTCCCTTTGTGTAAAGCAATTCGGACTATATTGACATCGTCCTGTATTTGAAATAACTTAATACTATGTGTACGAGTGCAAAGTATACTTTAGAACAATTTTAGAAACGGTGTAGGTTTCCTAGACTAACAAATAAATTAATGAATTCTTAAATTCTTGACCAAAAAACGAGCTAATATTAAAATATAAATTTATCTCTGAAAGGGTTAAGCAGGTTGATGCTGATATTTAGTGTGTACTCTATATTGATTATGTGAAGATAGGTGTTCATTACTTGTCAAATGACGCATAAGCGGAAAGTTCTGCCTGTAAAAATTGGGTCGAGTTCGTAAGAGTCCATGAACCTCTGCAATATAAAGGTAATAAGACATAAGTTACACTGTATTCGCCAAAGCATGTGGATTTTCCAAGCTATTGTGTACACATGTGAAATTCTTTTAGATATAGGAAGAGTGCCATAAACCATCGTTCCTATATTACGATACTCTTGTTCTGTTTTACGCAATATTTTTTTTACTGCTTCCGAAATGTGTAAGTAAAGTTTTTTAACTTATATTTCCAAATGCTGCTCATAATAAATATATTTTGAATATGAATACTGGGAAAAACACAGACACTTTTTTTCATTGGGATCTGATTTTAGATAGTCAATGCACAGTCTGATCAAACAGCAGGTGTATAGGTTTTGATGAGCCTAGTACGTAAAAATACAATGACAAAGCCCTAATCCTATGAAAGGATTGTATCTGCTGCAATATGCAGTAACCATTCTGCAGGCAATATTATTTTATTTTTATAAACTAGGGTTAGACCTCTAGAGTCTAGAATATCTATGCTATTTTAATATTATTTTCGCCATTATTATTTATTTCACGAGTTCCGCAGAACAGTGCCTTAAATAATTTACAATTACAATTTACAATTTATTGTTCCAGATTACACGAAAATACATACAAAAGTTTATATAAACCCGAAGAAGCAGAGCTTGTGTTCGGGGGTGGTTCAGTTCAATATATTATAAAAACTTATACTAAATAATTACTTAAAACAATACATAATTTGGAGAAGTATGACAAAATATTATGTATAAAAGGTTAGAACATGTTCTATTTACAATACAAAGGTACGAGGTAATACAATAATAATACATAACAATTTATTTGTTCAAATTTTAGTAAAAAACCAAGAAATTAAGTTCTATCCAAATTTTAAAGTTTAATATGAAAAATGTTATAACAGTAATAGTAGAAAACAGAAGTAATAATTATATAACTTTTCTAATTTTATACCTAAATTGTTTGTTGTTTAAGCTATTTAGATCAGGATGGTTGGTAATAAATGAATTGAATAATCTTGGGCCAAAACTTGAACAGTGCTTAGCTCCAGCAGTTGTAACATTTTTTGGTTCAAGTATTCAAGTAGGCCTATACTTGTATTTTAATATTTGAAGCGTTCACCTTTATACGAGTCGAAGTGCCAAAACCATGATTTTTCAGCTGATAATTTTAAATGGATCTATTTACCCAGACCAATGCATTTCAGAAGGGTCCAAGGTCCACGGGATGCCACGTTAATAGCAATAAATTCCAAGATGTAGAGCTGGGTCTATCTTCGGCACGTCTTTCTGTGGGTCTACATATCTTGTTTTCTACACAATCATGATTTTGGCATTTCGGCCCTTATAAAAGTAAACGCTTCATTCATTTATTAAATTTTAATTGGACTAAGCTTTGGCAATATCACATAACATCGTAGTAAGATGCTTGAATGTCTAAGTAAACTAGGGGTACACGAAGCCATCTACAAATGTTCACGATAAAAAATAGCTTGCTGATCATGCAGTTATTCTGATTAACTTCTACACAATACTTTCGTAATAAACATAGTTATTTAAAAGCGTATCTTTATGATTCATGAACAATTATGAAGTATTTCCATGCCCCAACTTATGTTCTCTTCAGTCATCTTCACTTGTATAAACACCAATTGCAGTGGTTTTGTCGAGGGTATAGGCAGTAGACGCCGTATACCTTCAGCGTAACCCTATTCGTTAGTGTATATCTTGTATTGCGTATATGCCGTATACCCTCAGCGTAACCCTATTCGTTAGTGTATATCTTGTATTGCGTATATCTTCTGCTTTGGCTGTTTTTATTTATTTATTTATGCATTTGCTTAATTGTTTCAGTATTTGACAATTCTGCCACTGACTCGACAGACCATCCAGTGTATGGCATCTTCTAGTGACTTACTGAAAGAAGTTCTGTAAAGTTTTTTTTTTTTTTTTTAGCCGGAACCAAATGATGATTTTTATCTTCGGATCAAAATGGTGTAGTAGGCCCTTCCGTAGAAACGTCATCGATAAAATGTATTTCATGTTTTCTAATCTATCCTGATATGCCCATTTCATGCATAATTATGGTTGAAAGTCAATTGCTACTGCCTCATTTTGAAATCAGTGAAATATTTTAAATTTTTTGGTATAAATTAAATAATTATATTCATAATTATTCTACGCGGTCCAAAAATCCAGTTAAAATATATGACTTCCACTAAAATTTACCCGGAACTTTAGACTATACCCTGGGCAACTTTTGGGACTCCAGCACTGTATACGTGAAGTTGCACAGTACACGTTTCACCTTATTTCCAAGGCTGTGTTGCTTAGATAGGTGCTAAACAGCAGTAGGCGGACTTTCAAGGACCTAACAGCCGTCATAATAAATTATAACAGATAATCAGTTAGTGCTAAGATATACATTACTGTCATGGTGTAGTTCTGCATGGTGTAGTTCATTATATGAATGATACCAATCGGTTTATTGTACCTACTGTAAACTACATAATTTTAACTAGGGCTGTACCGATTAATCGATTAACTGGCTCGATTAATCGATTAAACATTTAATCGTCGATCAATTACATTTTCCGATTAATCGGCTTAGTCGAATTCTGAAAAACGTTTTTCGAGAAATGGGTCAAATGACCAAACTCCTTTCTCTCGCTTCTCCGGCCTTGGCACATCAGACATCATTCAGCCTATTGTGTCCAAACAATTCCCGTTATTCAGAAACCTGAAGGGTAGTTTAGTTTTGCAAGTCTTGGCTGAAAAAGTAACCGGAAATGTAAATTTTGTATATATTTTTTCACTAATTAACTAATAATGGTATTCATTCATTCAGGATTTCTTCTTATTATCTGTAGTAGTGTAGTAGTTATTACACGTGTAAAACAATATTAAATGTACACTTTCGTTTAAAATACCGACCTGTTTGTCGATTAATCAGTCGTGATTAATCGATTAAAGTCAAGCGTTAACTCGATTAGAAATTTTAATCGATTTTCATCCCTAATTTTAACGTTAAGTTATTAGTCATGAATTAACAGTATTTATTTCATAAATATTGCCTCTTGAGATTTTGATTTTTCTGACCTTACGCATCTGAGTCTACCACAGAAAAGACCAAACGGTTTGCAAGTCGCATGTGAGAATAATAATTTACAACACGACTTAATTTGCATTGAAACAAACTTCACGAAACTGCCTACAGCAATAACTAAATGGAGGCTATGAGCCTACCATCGGTCAATTCTCTAGGGATTATTGAACACGTTCAAAGTCTTCAGGATCTGCATTGTGGCATGTGGGTTTGATAGTTCAAGATGAACTTAAAGTTATCAATGGAAAACTTAATTATGGATTTATGTCTTCCACTAAAAAGAAAGTAATTTGCGGTGAAAATGTTGAAGACAAAGAATTTGGCCTTACTTTGTTTCAAATATAATCATTTAAGTTTTGCACGTGTCACTTGTTTAAGCAGAAAAGTCATTTTCAGCGGGAAAAAAAAAATCTGTCACATAAACGCATGAACTTTCTTTCTTTCTTTCTTTTTTTTATCTTAGTTTTACCTCTCCCTTTTAGGATTTAAGCGGCCCAAACCGCTCAGGCCTTACAGGGCCGAGACCTGCCGGGAAAGGAATTATCTTCGGATCACATACATACTTTTTTGACCATACAAGGGCATGGAGGGCCTCCCCGGATGAGTGATCAGCCCAATGCCCGGGACACCTCCGAGACAACACGAACACAGAGGACAAGACACACTCCAAACAAGGTGAGGATGGAATGAAGATGATAATGACGGTCAGATGATATATGGGGACCACAAGGGCCTAAAGTTACCCGACATTTGTCTCACAGGTAAGGAAAAACTCACAAAAAACCAACCTACAGTATTTTTCATATGAGAAGCCTTTTCCTTCACCACCAATCACGTGTACGGGCTAAAGAACTGCCGCTTGCAGTAAGAGTCTTCCCTCCGTCTCGCCGTCTCTGATTGGACCGCGTATCTAAGCAGGAGAAGGAAGAAAGGGCTTGTCATCTGCAAAACACTATAGGTAACTTTCCCCGACCAGGAATCGAACCCAGGCCCCTACGCCACAGCGGTGGCCACTCGAAAATAAAATCTAAGTTTGAAATTTGGAAGTGCATATTTGTAGTGTTTCTCTCTTCATTGTGCATATTAGGTCATTTGAAAGTGCATGGAAATTCCATCGAAGGCCCACTGTAACGAACGGTGAGTTAACTGTAAGCATAATGAATTCATTATGCTGTAAGGAGAAAATATATAGGTAGTATAACACAGTCAGTGTTATACGTGATGTCATGATTACAAATTCGATTTTAAGCTGCAAGCAATCCTACATTTCCATACAACTGGTAATGACTTGAATAAAAGAAATGAAGATTCTGCTTAGCGTAAATACACTGCAAAATACATCTGCCGCAAGCCACAAACAAAACCAAGAAAGCTCGTTATTAGTTTACCTCTGTACTTTTCTCATATGAGCTATTTACAAGGAAATTATTATAATTTTCTTAGACTGCTCATTGACATCTCCCGTAAATGACCATAACAAACAAAAAATAGTCATAGGGTGGGAAAGTTCTTATAACAGTGGCCTATTATTACACCGCTAATATTATTATTATTATTATTATTATTATTATTATTATTATTTATTACAAAATAGGATAATAAAAAGGGTTCAAATAGTCTACTGCTTACCCAATAGACTATTGGTTGACCAATAGATTTCTCGCATTCTGAATTTAATGTATTCAAAATCCACTGCTAATGATTTATTAAATTAAAATCACAAAAAATAAAATTTTATAAATTCCCCCTTTTCCCCATAATAAAACTAAACTCTTTGATTCATAAATTGAAGCTAAAAGTTTAACTGCTGCCTCCAATCATAACAGCTTTTTTGGTCCTAGGTTATACAATAGGATTATTAAAAAGTTACCACCACCACTTCAATATTCATAAATTAAAAAATATAACTAAAACATTATCAAAAAATATTCCTATAACTCTAATTATATTAAATTAAAAGTAAATATGAAAGTTATTTGGTATTTATAACAAGTATTAGTCTGTCAACACCACTACTAGTTACTTTACCTTTATTAGCTTCTGTTAATTATTAAACAACACAATACAGAAACATTGCACAAAACTATTATTTTTATTTTTATTATTATAAATATTTGATATTTTTATTAGTTAAAGTAATTAACAAGTTTGACTAAGACTTACATTGTGGAATCCGTCCTGGACACGAGATTTCTTATCCACGGATGTTGCATTACTACGTATATAGGCTATGTATTGTTATCCTTTCTATTGTCATAGTCATATTCTTATATGAATATATTAAATTAAGTTTACCTATTTCTTTGCATGACACACATAATACTCTTTTGTGGCATGCAGTGGAGTAAATTTTGAAACACTAATTTATAATACGTACATTACACTTGTAGCAGCTTGTAACAACATTTCACAAACTTAAAGCATTAGTACAGACTTAATTTGACACTGCCCTTTGTTTATCTTGTAATCTTTTTCCTTTAATCAAACTTAGATTTACGTTTCAATTAATCAATACGCTTAGTCTTAACATTAGTCTTCAGTTTCTTATAAAATACTTTGTTATTCGTGTAAATCACTCATGGCCTATTGTATTTCTAACATTGTATATTTTTATAACCGGTTGAGTGGAAGATAATATGATGATGATGATAATAATGAAACTGTAATAATAATAATAATAATAATAATAATAATAATAATGATGATGATGATGATAATAATAATAAGTTAATATTAATACGAGGTGCCAGTAACCTCATTGGTACCAGTAAGAAAGTGGCGCCAAATATTACCCTAATTACGACCAAATATATCAAATTCCCTCCTAGCTTTCCCTATTCCGATACCCACAGCACGCTACATACAGTACTACTTCCGACTTATGCCCTACACATTGCTCCATGGCGCACTCTTTTAACTCATTATATAAGCATAAAATCAATTAATATCCAAACAAAGTTAAATATTATTTGCCTGCATTCTCCCACAGCAACCACTTAATACTTGTTTTATTTTCAATCTTAAAATGATTCCTATGTTCTATAGACTCTTTCAGTACATTACAGTACATCAATGGACAGAAACCCTGATGATAGCTGTTCAACAGGTTTGACTGAATAAAGATCAGCTGGTGCAATTGATGTGTATTAGGAACAGCTTAAAAACTTAAAACCAGTGGCTAAAATAATATTTATATTCAGGAGAACTGTATTTATTTAGAGAAGTAGTAGTAGGGTTGCCTTTTTTAGTGTATTTGTAACTGTGCATTACAAAGCCAAGCTTCCGCATTCTCCGTACTGGAATACACCGCTGGAGGCATGAGACGACGAGTAATTCAATCATGCGCACGCTATTCTCTTGTTATGTCCCAGCTATCAGTAATGTTTTCATCAAATTATACGCATTGGTCATCACTACAGGATTTTTAGTAGTTTTAATTAGCTAATAATATTTAAAATGTCTAGCGATGACCATATCTGTGTAAAACTAACTTTCTTTCTAGTTTCACCTTAGTTTCACCTCTCCCTTTTAGGGACATGTGTAAACAGGGCCGTCGCATGGGCAGGGCGACCGGGGCGATCGCCCTGGGCGCCGCGACCAGGGGGGCGCCGTGGCAACGGCAAAAATAAAACGACAAAATTTGAAATAATATGTTAGATGTACATAACGTATTTTTAAAGTTAAGTATAACTGAATTTTGAAAATTACGTTGTTTGTATTTATTGAACAAATAAATATTTGACACCAATAACTTTATATTTTCTAAGTTACCCCAAAATAAATATTTGCTCAAAATTGAACAGCTGGATTTGCTTGTATACTGTTAATAATAATAACCTAATAATAATGCGTGTTTAACCCCATTATGTTTATATCTATTTGATAGTGTCGCGTCACGTCGCTCGCTGTGTGTTTGTGTTTGAATCCTTACAGACAGGTGGAATGACGGGTGGGTGCACGTGGGATTGAGTTTTTTTTTTGGGGGGGGGGCGCCTGACGAAATCTTGCCCCGGGCGCCAAAAAATCACGCGACGGCCCTGTGTGTAAAACTATCAAGTGTTATGTAACTTTTAAGGAGACTGAAGTCTGGCCGTTCTAAGAAGGAAACCTGAAGTAAACAAATACCAGTAGGCTATGCCTGTCTCACTCTAGCACATTACTCGTATGACCTAAGAGAGAGACAGACATACGGATTTTTGTTTACTTCAGGTTTCCTTCTTAGTTCGTGTCGGGTATAGTCAGGGAGTTCCCTCAGAATTATATTTGTATTATATATTTTGGCTATTTTCACGGTATTATTAGGCTACATGTGGTATTATGCTCTGGGGCAACTCTACTCATGTTAATAAGGTATTTATTCTTCAGAAGAGGGTTATCAGAATCTTAACCAATTCTTCTAACACAGAATATTGTAAACCTTTATTTGTGGGCGAAAAGATCATGACTATTACTTCAATGTATATTCTGGAACTTTTACTATATGTTAAAGATAACATACATTTGTATAAACCTAGGCATACCGTACATTCTTATGCCACTAGACATATGGCTGATTTTAACATTCCGCCTTTAACAATGTCTCATTTTGAGAAGTTTCCATCCGATGTATTTAATATGAACAAACTCCAATTTAAAAGAAATATTTCTGGTTGGCTGACCAAGAAGGCATTTTATAATATAAATGAATTTTTTAACTATGATCTAATTGACTATAGTTTTTATCTTTTATCTTATGACAATGTCTTTATACTCTGTGTTCCACGACATCTATGCAATTAAATTAAATTAAATTATCTATTTCACACATAGTAACGATTTTTTGATCTGGAGTAATAACGTATTAGAATTTGCTCTAAATGAACCAATCACAGCGCCCTATTTGTCGTAACAAGCACCTCATTTGGCTGTCACCACGCCTTCCTCTTAACTGATCACTTCCAGTTGTAAGTATTTTATATATCCATTCATAGGACAAACCTTGAGTCATCGTACTTACTTAACCTCAAGACGAATCCAACATATTATCATGCCTTTGTAATTCAGGACGTAAGAAATGTGTTCACATGGTCTTCTTCTTGGCTGTTGAACCGTGGTCAAAGTTTTTCAGAACTTGATATTTCGTTCGTTACTTAAACAGCAGTCGTATTCGCGCAGAAGGCTCACTTTAAGACCAAGCAGTAGTCCAGATAACTTCACATATGCCTCTGAAGATGCTCGCCACAAAAGTGAGCGAACCTCCAGGTTCTGAAAACCCAGAACTGTGGCCCCCGGAAGACCATGTTCTCCTGCTTGCCTAGTTATAAGATAAGGCTTTTGAACACACAGCAATGATACCAATTTTTCCTTCAAGAGTAGTGTAAAAAATAGGTTGTATTCAGCCTACCTTAATACTATGGTAAATATAGGCCTACGCTCTGAAAGTTTCGAGCTTTATTAATTCGTTAATTTATTTGGTATTTGCAAATGTAATTTGTAACTGCGAAACTTGGTAATCACGCGATTTCGAAAATAGGGTACACCTTGCATAACTTATGGCAACACGCCTATAAGAATTACTTATCTAAGATGATTAAACAAAATTTGCCCTATAGAAATAACATTAAAAATATTTGAGTTCTTATTTGTTAGGACCTCGTCTTCGGATCGGGTTTGAACTATCCACTAACAAAAAAGAAACAATCCCTTAAAATAAGGGATTTATATAAACCCCAGAGTGGGAAATCTTATTTCTTTCTTCTTAGTTTTACCTCTCCCTTTTAGGGACCTTAAGCGACCCACGTCGCCCGGGCCTTACAGTACCGCGACCTGTCGGGAGAGGGATTAACTATTTGATAACATATATACTTTTTTGATCAGACAAGAACATGGAGGGCCTCCCGGGATGAGTGGTCAGCAAAATTCCGGGGCCACATCCGAGACAACATGAACACATAGGCCGAGACACAAAATTCACTCTGAACAGGACGAGGATGGGATGAAGATGATAAAGACGGCCAGATGATATCCGGGGACCACAAGGGCATAAGTTACTCGACATTTGTCTTACATGTGAGGAAAAACTCCGGAAAACCCCCACCTAGGTAACTTGCCCGACCAGGATTCGAGGTCGGGCCTGGTGCGTGAGAGGAGTGAACTCATCTCCTGCGGTGGACTATTATAATGTCTTGTGTGAAAAATGCGACAGGCAAAAAGAGAAGACAGAAGCTCCCAACAGTGGAGTAACTAATCATTCCGATGTATCTTTCAAATATAACCGTAAGACGATGCCAAATTATTAGACCATAGATCTACAAATAGATGTAGCCTAATATATATTTTCAGAAGGGGTAAACTTTTTTTTTTTGAAAGAATAATTTTGAAGCGTAGAAATTTGGAGGATTCCGCTAAAAAGAAAAGCATTGATTAATTTATGACAATAGCTTTCATGTTCTGGTTGGAGGCACTGAGTTCGTCCCGCCACTGACGGTCGCGGTTCGTACACTGTTGTGTGAACCAGTCAAGACAGCAAAATTTGCAAGCTGAATGGAGACCGCGTGCCCTATCCTGTCTGACAAGTAACACGGCTGAGTGAACGATCACTCACGAATGCTCATGTAAGTTACTCGAGATATGAACCTAACACCTATCGGTACCAGCGGATCAGGCAATATATTTGAAACAGTATTTTAAAATATGTAGATCTACACTATATAGGGTGGCAATAAAATATTCTGCTGATTTTCATAGCAAAATAATCATGTTGAGAATAAAAGTCCAATGCCGCATCGTTGGAAAGTTTATATTTTTTGTTCAACTATGCTATAATGTAAAAGTTTATTTTATGTGACGTAACAGTATCTTAATGGCATCCGTTAAAGTACAGATTTTCAATAAAACAGTAGTGTGGTATCGATTACTATTATCGATAGCCCTGAGAGCAACAAATAAAACTGCGTATTTAACAACTTTATTTAAAATAATATCAATTCTGTTCGTGTTAATTTTAATATTATACTAAACTAAGTTAATTTCGTGTTGTAAAATTCCATTGGTTTCAAGATAAAAAGGCCAAGAAGAAGCTTCTATTTGACCGCACGCCATCGGTTGCCGTCTATTGCAAAACACAGAACGACAAGAACTTACTAAAAGCTTACTGGGTAGATCAGCAGTCTCCTTTTATCTTATAAAGTAAAATCTCAAAATTTAAACATTTAAATAAGGTAGAACAAAACAGCCGTATGAAACTGCCTATAACGGTAATTAAGACTCAATGACAATAGACAATTCCTACCGTATGAAAATTATGAAACGAGCGAAGCCATTGTAGGCTCATAACATACTGTACAATTCTAATACAATTCTGAAAAATTTAAGAGCTTCTTGCAGAGTCATTACTGAATACAGAAACTTGAGTTCTGAATAATATTGTTAGAAAATCTAATACAGATTTTTCATTTGGCGTATTTTAATAGCATTGATGGTAGTCGTGTGAATTACATTTTAAAAGACCAAAAATTAATGCTTCTGAAATAATACAGGAGTTGGCAACATGACATAAGCTGGGGTGAATGCTGACTTATTCGTCGATAAGTCAATGCCTCAGTAATATTTTCGGTTAACAGTGATAAGAACAGCATTGCGTAAGTTTTGTTTATGCTAAAAAGAGATAATTGTTTACTAATAGCCGAAGCCCAACCTCCATCAAAACGTTGTAAATTTTTCTAAATTATCATCTCCACTATAAAATTTACCGTTCATTTCATCGCAAAAATTATTCGAGGTGTTTGTTCATTTAAGTCCACTCTATCGTCTCCTGTCTGTAGAATAATTTCACTTCCACTCTGTGAATGCATTTACATCGAATTCTCACTATTTCTTTATTATTCGGTTAATGCTAATTTTCTTAAATTTCTATGTAACAAAAATTGCTCAGTATTGCCCTAATAGTTGGAATATTTAGATACTTCTATAGGGTACATATGTAAACATTATATATGTATATAACCTGCAATTCCCATGTCGGGGGCACAGAGCCTCCAAGTGGAGGTTTCGGTGCCGAGACTAATTTCGTAACGCTTACTTTTCGAAAGAGGGTAGAGAGATAGTGGCAAGCCCATCGCTTCACAAGCCTCGCAGAAAACCTAAGATAATACGTGGGCATTAAAGGGCCGATGAATTATATCCAAAGGCTATTTAATTTATGCTCGGAGTTCTTTAATATGCTATAAATCTAAGTCACGGGCACCCCAACTTAAAGTTCCTCCGTGCCCAGGATTTTACGTCCTGAAAAATTCATCGACAGGGCCGTGTCTGAACCCGCGACCTCCTGATCTAGAGACGGACACGCTACCTCTACACCACCGAGGCCGACATTAAACATTGGGTCTATACATATATGTTAAGACGGTCACCGTCAGAACTCCTAAGGAATATTATTTCATAAAGTTTATAAAAGATCTTATCATATTAGTTACGAGAAAAAAATTCCATCATTCTTTGCAGTGAACCTTCACCTGTCTTATGGAAACACAGCAAGAATCGGCAGAAATAACGGATAGAATAAAGTCTACGAAATTTGATAGTGATAAGATATGGGATTATATCTGTCCCTTATATTTTTGTCTAGTCGATTTCAGGCACTAAATAGGGGATTTTTAGACATTTTATGTAAGGTTAAAATTGATATAATTATCCTCCAACAAAATTCTGAAACGCCTATTTGTCAGTGTTTAGACCATCCCGCCGGACAAGACTGATGAAGAAGCTGCATAATCGTTACGGCTGACAAGCCTGGAGGTAAAACAGGCCCACCACAGGTACCTCGTTCAACTGGTAGTGTTTTTCTTCAGCTAGAAGATTGGTCATTGTCCTTTTGGTTCGTCTGCATGTATTAGTGTAATTATTGGTTCCACTAGTAATTGCTGAAAGTGAAGCAGTTTTCCTTGCTTTCCTTCTTACATTAAATAATTTGATTGCCGGCTCCTCTAGAAAAAGAAAGCAAATCTTTTCAGGAACATGATAAAAAAATAAAACACATCAAGCAAACCCTTTTTGCCTCATGGCTCAGCCGCGTGTTAGTCATTCGACCACAGAAAATAAACGTAGGAGTTTAGAATCCATCCTGAGTCATTTAATTCCTAATTCTTAAATTCAGTCGTTTTCTGGTATCTGATGGAACTTTCACTACATAAAATCTAATCTAGTCGTTATCTCCACATACTCGGGATGACGTTTTCATCACTATAAATACTTTTATGTTTGGAGTGCAATAAAATATTTTAAACATATCACTTTTAATATTGTAGAAAATGTCGTGTTTGCACAGGGTTCGCAGTCTAACACCTATTAAATAAAATCTGCCAATAACAAGAAATGAATTAAATATTTTAGTATGAGACAGAAAAAAGAATGAATTGGGCAGAATCTCCAATCTCTTGATTCGCTTGGATCAGGTATCACTCTTGAAGTATTCTGTCTGTATGTGTGGGCTAAAATATTTTAAAATAAGACTCTGGAATGCTTCTTTATGTACTTTTCCCAGGGCTAATCTGCTCTTACATCACAAAATTATTTTGGTCAGTATTTCTGCTCTGATGTTATAAAAATATTCTTGAAGTGCGAAATTACATGTAGGCCTACAAATCTAGAATAATTATTCTATTCCGTAAGGGTATAAAATAGCATCTGAGATGGCTAGTGTACGTTCCTGGAGAGCAGAACTGTTTTCTTGATATTAGCATATTAAGCTGAAAATTCGGCTTCGAACTAATATTCCTCCATCTTGTTCACTATAACATAAATCTCTTCAGTTAGGTATAATTTAAAATGTGTCAGTAATTCATTAGCTTTACTATTACGGTCTTAATAATTAGCTTTGTGTTACGTTGCTTATGTTTAAGTCTTGCTACCCTTGACGTATGAGTTACCTTGTTTGAAATGTATCAGGTCAAATACAGGTATTCTTATAACATTAGAGCTAAGGTAGTACTACAATTGGTGAATTTCTTGCTGGATTGAGAAGTATAAATACAAGTATTCTTATAACATTAGAGCTAAGGTAGTACTACAATTGGGATTGGTGAATTTCTTGCTGGATTGAGAAGTATAAATACAGGTATTCTTATAACATTAGAGCTAAGGTAGTACTACAATTGGTGAATTTCTTGCTGGATTGAGAAGTATAAATACAAGTATTCTTATAACATTAGAGCTAAGGTAGTACTACAATTGGTGAATTTCTTGCTGGATTGAGAAGTATAAATACAAGTATTCTTATAACATTAGAGCTAAGGTAGTACTACAATTGGTGAATTTCTTGCTGGATTGAGAAGTATTTGTTCATAAGCTACGCCAGGACAGTCTCAAATCCTACAACACAGATATACCACTCTAATGATTCTCAAATATTCAAACAATCGTTCTAATTTATTTGTTTACTACATCTGGATCAACCATACGAAAAGTTAACGCGTAATGGAATGCACAGAATAAATTTTAGGCCTATGCTTGTCTTTCGTAAAATACCTTTTCTATAACAAGTAATTTCCCATAGCACTTACAAAGAAAAGGAACAAGAGGCACTTGAGATACACATCGTAACTTAGTCTCATCCCAGCTGTTCTTTTTCATAAGTTAATGGATCTGAGGAGTTACAAAAAAAACTCACAAAGTATATTACCGAAAGTCGAGCGGGATTTTCGCACGAGGTTTTCCTGTTTCTGATTCGTGCATGTCAGTAGAACAAAAACTTACTAGGAACTGGCAGTAGTATCTTAAACGAATTAATTCTTCACTTTATTCTTTTCAGTACTGTAATTGTTGTTTCAACCGCACACAGTTCGTTGCACGATGGCCTCTGAACTCATAGGGATCGGGTTAAGACCCAACCAATAGATTTTCGGGGTGAAAATCTTCCAAGTGATTCAAGCTTAAGCTGTCTAAGGGAGAGGTATCTAATCGTTAATCCAAACGTTATTTAAATTTTAGATTTCACAAGATAAATGAATTTACAAATTTGGTGTGTGTTTTTTTAAATTTTTTATTTAACTTATTTTTCTTTTATTGCTTTTTCTCTGTGTTATTTCCTGCAAATGACACTACTAGAGACAGGATGTCAAGTAAAATGCCTACATTTTATTTCGCTCCCCTCACGCAGTGGATCCACGCTCGATTCCTGGTCGGAACATGCTAATTAGATGGGGTTTTCCGGGGATTTTCCTCATCTGTGAGACGAATATCGAAGACCCTTGTGGTCCCCGAATATGATCTGGTCGTCATTGTCTTAATCCCATCTGGGACTTGTTCGGAACGAGTTGGTATGTCTCGTTCTGTGTTCGTGTTGTCTCGGAGGTGGCCACGGCTTTGGGCTGATTACCCATCCAGGAAGTTCATCCTTGTCCTTTCTGGTCAAAAAGTATGCATGAGATCCAAAGGTAATCCCTCTTCATACAAGTCACGGCTCTGTAAGGCCCGGGCGACGTGGGCCACATAATAATGTTCCTGAAACCGGCGAGGTTAAAGTAAGAGAATATAGATGAAGATATTTTTAAATCTAATGGAAATAAACCCAAATGTTAGTAGGCCTATTAGGGTTAGGTACCCTACAACAAAGATAATATCTCTTCTTTCCTACATACCTGCAGCGACTAAAAAGTCTAGTTTTGATTTTCGAACTGTAAATATTTCATTTCATCAGAAAATTTACAGTAACCAATACCTTATGAAGGCGTTATATTGTCACTCATATCCTACTGTAAAATTGACGCGTCATATTCCCTGCATGTTTCCACCTAACAAGTCCGCACATATTGTGTCCTGCCTAGGCCAATATTCCCGTAAAAATCAATTTTCATTTTGAAAGACTCGATATAATGGTTTTTAAAAGTGCCCATTTTCAAGAATTTAGGGCTTTCTTTCCTGTCCATTTTAATTTTTTTTTCGTACCTTTCGTCGGGACTCACATGAACAGTTTGAATATGAAAAAGTATGACTCAAAAGTCTTCATTTTCGAAAAGAATAACTATCTAGAAAAGTAAGTGCACTGAAGAATAGTTTTCGAAGACTTGCTGGTTTATTTAATTAGTTTGCTTTTGCTTTTATTAGTGTAATCTCGTGTAAAATTATATTATTACGAATAAACAGTTTTTTTTATTGTGATGCTTATATGTTTCTATATGTTTTATGGGATATTCGCTCAAATAAGGATACATTCAGTGATGAATAATTTTTTTAGACAGCTTGAATTGATAATAAGAACTTCTAACATAAGGCGCAAACAGTAAAAGCTGCTTATTACTATTATTATTGAATTTCCAAAAATACAGAACCCTATTTTACCAGAAGGCATATTAGGGTTATAGATTAAACATATATACAAAGTAGGCTATACAGTAACCTACATATACATATTACAATTTTGCAAAAACACTATTCAATTAACTTAAAAGAACTCTGTAACTTTGCTTATTTATAAAGAGACGATTGATCGGTGTAGTAAAGTCAAAATTTAGAAAATTTAAATATGATATTAACTGATAACGTTCGTGTGTAAATAATGGACAATGAAATAAGAGATGCCTAGCAGATTGGCTTTCCTCTTTACATTTACAATTTGCAGAGGTAAAAATTTTAAATCTATGTAAGTATTCACCAAATTTCCCATGCCCTGTTAAGAATTGAGTCATAATATAATCTGATTATAATCATAATATAGCACACACTAGTGCTATAAAATCTTTATGGCATTCCATTGTCATCATTGTCCATTGCAGATTTCAGTCACATACTCACAAGGAAAATACTATCTTTTTTAGTTAAGAATACGTTAATTGCAAATGATTATTAATCACACTGAGTTTCATAAAAATTGAAAACGTTAAAATTCATTACGCCTTTTTAAATGTTAAATTTCTCGCGGTGATCACAAAAATAGTCACTTGGTGGCTGAAAAGCGTTGTCTTCTCCACCTCTTATGTTCGCAGCCACGTTCCAGCAATGCGAATCCATTATTCTGTCAAACTTATGTTCCAGAGAGGCGTAGTAAAGTTAGCAGACTGTAGCATGAATTACTTCTAAAAAAATTAATCGCCTCAGTCTGCGCAAGTTCATAATAGATTGCAGGACAGCTGGAAAAGCTAAAATGGCTACAAGGTTTGTAATAAAATTACTATTTCACAAATATTAACGACCGTCTAAAAAGGAGTGTAAGAAACAGATGGTAGGATTGCTACACTCGGCCTTAAGGGGGCTCGTTTCACAAACATACCTACTTGTAAAATAAAACCTCAATTTTACCATTTGTTTCATAAATAACTATTAACTTTACCCTTTTCGTACGGTTTTGAAAACTCAGACAAGAGGTTGGAAGAATCAAGAGAATGCGAAAAGAAACATAAGGAAGAGGAGATGATGGAGACTAGAATGCGCGAACCACTGAATTAACTTGACGTGTATAGTCGTGGATGTTTAAGAGAAACCAAACTCAAAAAGAAGAATGGAACTGCTGTCTTGACAGACTTAGGTGAGGAAGCAAAGAAACACAATGCATAGAATACAACATAATAGTCGAATTAAATACATTGGGATGGGATGAAAATAAAGCAACAAGCTTGAAGAAAGCCGAGGTTGGAAGGTTAAATTAGCTATAATGATGCGACAAGGAAGTTCACCATGAACTATTGTTGATACAGTCTCTGATGAATGCAGTTCTGTCTTCTGTCACGCCATCAGAGGAAGGATGTATCTATCTGATAAAAACAATGCTTCTGTGTACGTCGACTTAATAAAATCCACAGCTGCGGCGACCTTGTCATTGCAGAGTTCGACTTCTCAGACTGAACAACAGGATTAAAATTCTTAGAATGCTTGACTTGTAGAAAAGCGAGTCCGGCCAGTCTTCCGGAAAATATAATCATCAAGAAAGGAGTGGAAGAAAGATTTTATTCCCTAGAACCCTCATTCCATCAAGTCAGTAAACAAATTTAATTTTTAAAATTTACAGTGTCGAAAGTATAGTCCAAAATAGTCATATTTCGATATCATAGTATGACGTATAAATTGGGGGAATTGGATAAATTCTCAAAATGAAACACGTGTGTTACCATGGAAACCAAAGTCCTACTTTTTGCTTAAGGCCTGAACTCTGTGTGATAACTCTAATTCATTTCATCAGATTTCCATAAAATTTCGTGTACACACAAAGTCCAGGGGAAGAACTTCTGATTTTAGACCAAATCGGTTGACCATTACTGGAGTAATGACCAATTTACGGTCACATGCTTTTTTTACATAGCGAATCGATAGAATTGAATATGCTGTTGGGAACAGAAGACAAGAGACGGCCTATTTATACGACTTCAGATGTTTTGGCAAAAATAAAGGGATATTGTTAACGTGAGAAATTTGTTTTAAATTTTTTGTAAATATTTTAATTAGCTCCCTTATTTCTTCACGTACGCTGATCAAACTTTCTAAATAACCGTGGTCTAAAGCTCGATAGTTTCTGAAATATGGCCTAGGAACTCCATCTGGCATTTTATCAGTTTACCTGATTTTATTATCATCTAGCGAGCAGGGTTGTCATATCTCCCGAAATTTAAATCTTACGAATTCTATCAGCATTCTGTGAGAAAAAAAAAATTCATGAGATCTTTCAAGATCTTTCATTAAAAAAATATAGAAGTAAGTTTTCCTTTTAAGTAAGTTTTTAATAATGATGTCAAAGTATCAGTCCCAATATCAGCCAGAAACCAATTTAATTTTTTATCTTATATAAGAGAAATTAATTCCAACGCCATAAGAACTAGATGAAGTGACCTACCCTGTACAAAGGAATGGACAAGTAGATGGACTAAGAATACTAGACTATAATATATAGTTTTTCATATCTTTAACAATAAAATTGTAGATGTAGTAAGAAGTGAGAGAATTTATTTTATTTTAAATATAGGTTGTTTATTGTACAGTTTGAATTGCCGCTTTCAAGGACTGAAGATTATTCCGAGTGCAATATTAATCGACATTTGTACAACAGTGTTATAATGAAATTCTGCATAATAAAGAACATCATTATGACACTGTTACGTCGCATATAATAAGTCGAACAAAATAGTTATTTATGATCCAAGCGTTAAAAACGGGATTTTATTTTGCGGGAAGGTAAGCTATGCTTGCGATATGAACCCGTGAGGGCGAGTGTAGCAATGCTAAGAGCAAAATGGAATCATTTTACCACATGTATCCTTTATTATTTTAACGGCTGTTTAAAAATACTCGTAATATAGGACAAATATAACATTCAATGTGGAGCCAGCCATATTGGAGCGCACAGTCAGCTGTCTAATAATCATAGGGAAATGAATGAATGAATGAATTTAGCCTCTATGTCCCATGAAGGGCTAGGGCCTCCTACAAGAGGGGAAGCTCGGGTAGGTAAAGTCCGCGTGGTGAGCTATTTCACACGAACGGTGCTTTGTACAGTCACTTTGCAGTTCTTAAAGTTTGTTCCTTTAGTTTGGTATAAGGTTGTTCACTTGCTGCTGCCACTCTTTTCTGTTGCGAGCGATGGTCGACCAGTTCACACCCAGTTTTTGTTGGAAGGTGTCTGCCCACCTTCTCCTCGGCCTGCCTGGTGTTCTCATGCCTATGTAAGGGTCCCACATAGTGATTTCTTGCGCCCATCTGCCTTGCTGCTGTCTTGCTATGTGACCTCCCCATTTCCACTTTGTCCTGAGGGCTTGTTGTGTGATGCTCTTTGAAGCTGTGATTTTCTGCAATGCCTTGTTGGAGACTCTGTCTTTCAGTGTGATGCCAATTATCTTTCTCTCCATTTTTCGTTCGCATGTTTCGATGCTTGTTTTTTGTCGCTCTCTGAGGGCCCAGGTTTGGCAGCCATATGTTAGAACTGGGAAGATGCAAGAGTTGAGGACCTCTAGTCTGAGCTTCCGGCTTATGGAGTTGTTGAGTAGGATGTATTTCAATGACCAGAAGGCTTTCCAGGACTGTGTTATCCTCCTATGTATTTCTTTCTCCGTTCCTTGATTGAGTGAGACAGTTTGCCCTAGGTAGATGTACTCGTCCACACTTTCTATCTCTGTACCTTGGACTGTGATGGGTGTGGTAATTCTATTTGACATTATTTTTGTTTTGCTGTAGTTTATTGATAGCCCGATCGATTTGCTAAGATCGCTCAGTTCAGTGAGCATTTGTTGCAGTTCGTTGGATGACTTTGCAAATAATACAATGTCATCGGCGAATCTCAGGTTGTTTAGCCTTCTGCCGTTTATTTTAATGCCGTATTTGGTGTCCCACTTGAGTTTCTTGAAGACTTCCTCCAGTGCACTTGTGAACAGTTTCGGCGGTATAGGATCGCCTTGTTTGACTCCCCTTTGTAGTCTAAAGATCTGCCCTTCCCTTTCTGTCTTCACCTTTGCTCTGCTCTGGCTGTACAGCTTGTGTAGAATTCTGATATATTTTGGCTCGATTCCTTGCTTTTCCAGTGCTTGCAGGACACTCATATGTTCGACCGAGTCAAATGCTTTGCTGAAATCGACAAATGCCATGTTTAGTGGAAGGTTGAATTCATTGGTTTTCTCTATAATCTGGTTAACGGCTTGGAGGTGGTCTGCTGTGCTGAATCCCGATCTAAAGCCTGCTTGTTCATTCGGTTGATTTTCATCGAGGGTTTTTATAGGGAAATACTTTTAACTAAAAGAGTATTTTCCATGTGGAGCAACCAAAGTTTGTAACCCCGGCGTGTTATATAACTTTATATCGCCCAGTAGCATAATTTTCTCCTTTACTTAATATCCTCTACCGTTAAAAGTACTTATTTTACCTTCTACCGTCTAAAAAAAAATACTACACTACTAAAGATAATGCATCTCCTCATTTAGATACAAATTAAAATTAATATCACTAATGAGAAACGAATTTGTTAAGTTTTATTTCATCTCCTTAAACAGAGTAAGGTGTATAAAAGATATAAGATATAGGTGCGATGATAGGGGTGAGAGACAAATCATGAGATAAGAAGGGGAAAGAGAGAGCATCTTGCTGGGATTGGAACGCGCGCGACCTTGCCTGTGTTGCCAGTTCAAGGTCTGCCGCCAGTCTGTAGCCCACCTCCAGCATCGCTGTTCAGTGTTCAGTGGCGTCCCGACTTTATGTGATGCCAAAACAAGAGATAGCGTCTAAATTATTAATAATAAATAGGGTTAAGAGGTTTAAGATAAGTCATATATTTTAACCTTCATTTCTGAAATAACATTGATTTAAACAAGAATTGAACGTGTCTAAATAGGCTACTTTATAAGTCGTATATTTGCATATTTATGTTATTTTCGCAGTTTTTGCCATATTCAGTGGCTTAGTGAAGGAAGCTCAGCGGTACCGGACCTCCCCGAAATAAAAACACAACATTTTATTCAAGTTATTTTAGCTCTATTTTATCAAATATTTAATTATTTTATATAATTATAAAATACTGGACTTGTAAATGCAGGCCTATACTCCATTGTTCCATGTGTTATTTAACTTTTCTTATAAATAATAATAAGTGTTATGACTTAGGTAACGATTTCTTAAGTTAGCATGTCTTAGAGTATAGTAAACAAATTTGATAACTAGTTTCTCAATGCTAAAATAGCGTAAATTATGATTTTCATTAGTTCAGTATTTAAAAATTTTCCAGGGGTGAGTCCCCAAACCCCCCGGCACTTTCGACCTTCCCGAAATTATATTCTGGCTACGCCACTGGCCATATTGTGCATATTTTGGGGATTTAACGTCACATTCCAGTTACATGTGCAGATACGATATTGTAAATGGCTGAGATTTGGAAAAAAAATTATCTATTCTCCGCATTTTTAACTATAAGTGCAAAATCAGTTATTTTTAAGGATAAGGCTGTTTTGGATAAGACGACCACAGAGAGTAGCGAATAGAATTTGCTCAAATATGCCCCATAACGTCTTTGTCACGTAAGGAAATTCCCCCGATACAAGACTATTTTGACTGACAATCGGAGAAGATTCCTCTTTGAGAATTTGAAAATGCACCTAGCAAGGCTATATTGCTATGCTGCAGCATTATAAGAGAAAACAAAAATTTACTTTAAGTTAAAATAGGAAGATTTAATATTCGAGTAACATCTTGTGTGATTCATTAAATGTGTATATTTGGGTCCTATTTAGCTATTTTTAAGGTTGTATTGCCTTCCATAATTCTTACTTTTTAAGGCCATAAACATCCGAACCCTACTAATAAATAATACTTTTATGCCTGGAATCTCCTAAACATTTCACATCTGCAGGTCGAAAACACAGGTCTAATTTTGGTCACAGATTATACAATTCCATTGTTAAAAAGTACTCTGAATTAATGTGAACTATTATAAATTTAATTAAATAGCGAAGTGCATTACATAAATAATTATTTTAATGTTTCTTCTTGTTAAATTTTCCTTCCTATTTTTACTATGAGTGTGCTGTAAATGATTTGTATTTTTATTTAGAACAGTTTTTACTTTTATTTATTTTCGGACTGTCCCCGACCAGAAGCATGTGCTCATTTGGGTGGTTCCTTGATGAAAATATAATAATGCGCAAAAAAAACTATACATTGTATTTGTACTGTCATTGAATAAAACAAATAAAAACTTAAAACTTAATAAATAACAAAAAATAAAGTGAAAATGCTTAGTTTACAATCGAATCCAGTTTAATTATTGTGTTCTTCGAGAGTGCATAATTAGTTGAAAACCCATGGCACCAGAGTAATCCCTAAAACTTGCAGAATAAATATAAAAAAAACACCTACAATATTCGTATTCGTTTGTACACTCTTGCAGCCCCCCGTTTGGGGGCATAGGGCCTCCATGTGGAGGTTTAGGTACGTAGACTAATTTGGTTAGGGTTATTTTCCGAGTGAGAGTAAAGGGACAGAAGGATAGGAATCTAAGGAATTACATGGACATGAAAGGGCAGAGGAATTTTGTCCAGAGGGTATAATTTAGGTTTAGGGTTCTTATAGCGTGCAGTAAATCTACAAAGTCGACTTCGTGCACAGGATTTTTACGTCCTGAAAAGGATATGAACCCGCGACTCCCGGATCACGAAGAGAGCACGCTACCTCTAAAACCACCAGGACCGACATAAGAGTGCATAAGGGTGAATTTAATTGTTTAGCTAAATATCCAATTTTCCTGGGCACCTGCCAAAAGTTGGGCGAAGTGCAAAAGCTTTGTGTGGGTTAACTAGTTATTGCAAATTTACAACTCTCATAATGATATGATTTCTTATACCGCCTTATTTATTAGAGCCACAGCGCCGTTAAAACTTAATATCAAACCTGTGTTAAAATTATTAAGTATTTCTGACCTGTTCAGATTATAAGACATGGTCGCTTACTCTTCGGGAAGAACATAATCTGAGAGTATTCGAAAAAAGGGTATTTAGGAAAATATTTGGGCCTAAGAGAGATGAAAATGGGGACTGGAGAAAACTGCATAACGACGAGCTTCATAACCTCCACTCGTCACAGGATATAATAAGGGTAATTAAATCACGGGGGATGAAATGGGCTGAACATATTGCGTGCATGGGGGAGGAAAGACATATCTCAAAATTAATGACTGGGAAACCCCAAGGGAAAAGACCACTTGGAAGACCTAGACGTAGGTGGGAGGACAATATTAGGATGGATTTAAAGGAAGTAGGATTTGCGAGGGATGATTGGATGGAGTTAGCACAGAAAAGGGTTAATGGTGGGCTCAGGTATGAGCGGCAATGAACCTTCGGGTTCCACAAAATAGATAATATTCCTTTAGCTTTCTGAGGAATTGTCTATTGCCATTGAGTAAGTAAGTTCAGAATATAAGTATAATTGTAGTTACAACTTTCGTCGTTTAAATCACCGTTATTAAAACCATTATCCCGTCCAAATTTTCTGAAAATATTAATTTTCCTGTTTTATATTTTTCAATGAAAATTCATGATGACGTTGTATAGGTCTAATTATATCAATTAAAGTGATGAGGGCGATGGTAATGATGGCGATGATGAGGATGATGAATATGATTGTGATGGAAGAGGAAGAAGAGGAATGCTGAAGGAAACGACAAGAAAAGGAAAGAAGTTGATGTGATAATGATGTCATTATTACGGGAGGCAAGTGCTGCATTAATAAAGACGAGTACAACAAACAACTTGCTCTGACATTACTGTTATGCAAGTGAGATGAGATTACGGGCATTAAGTAACAATGTAAGTCATACCGCTACATTGTGCTCTCTGCGATCTAGGAGGAATTTATTCGGGAAAAGTATATCAACTGGACAGGAAATGCGGTGAAGGGTTCAATCCAATCAGGTTTCACGACGAGTAGCAAGAAAACAGAGGATTTATAATACTACTAGCAAGTACAGTTAAATAAAACGTATTCAACACAAACTGATAAAAAAAAGTCGCGACATTAAATGTTCCGTACGCATAGAACCGCAATTCAGATTTTTACTCTAATAACTCGCAGTAGGAACCTAAAATGAACAAATGAAATACAAAATATGAAGATAAATGAAATACCAGAATAGCATTTATTCTACACACTTCTTAAACGTGAAACGGTGAATTGAACATGGGCTCAACGCTTTTTGACCATTAGGTCTTGAGGGACAATATTTGTGCAACCAAATAACTATAATATGTAATTATTAACGCTTTTAGAGCCACGCTGCCATTCTATTCTCTATCCCATTTAAGAACGATCCTGTTCAAAACAAAGAGGCGTGGCTGTCATAGCCCGCACGTGATAACGCACGTGTTCACCGTGTTTATGTTAGTTTGTTTATTCTCAGTACAACTGACCCGCAGGGTCGTCGTGAACAATGAATCTTTTGTTTTGTTTGCTAATTGATATACTATAATGATGACGATGCCAGTGAGAGTTTGTTATTTCACGTGTAAATGTTGATATTATTGTTGCATGAACTTACGAGCACTCGTTAGCCACACCCTGCTAATGGCGCATGCTAATGACATTAACCAATCACGTTTTGTCACATGATGCGAATTTTCCTCGAACTCTCTGTGAGTTCTTCTCCCCTTTGTTTTGACTTGGATCAAACTAGAATGGGATCAATTATAGTAGCCTCCAATGGTCTTGCGAAGAACGCCAATGGCTACTTTGCAACTAATTGTATTTCCTCTATCTGTGTCTAACAGAATATATTGTTTGTGATCAATAATAGAATTTTGTGGATTTTGCTTGAAATTGTTGTTCAGAAAGGAACATGATTTCAATCCATTTATTTTCAGACAAACTTTCTGCATGACACTGTACGTTTTGTTTAAACAAGAAAAGTTAATAAAAGATGGTTCAAGAAAAATTTTAGTTTAAAAAAATTCTGCAATTGTTTTAAATTTCCAGCCATAATACATACAAACAAATGTATTTTAATTTAGCTGACATTTGTTTGTATGTGTGATTTTTTTTAATAACTGTCATGAATCAGTTTTATACAGGACATGGAAAATTTCAACGGTACTTGTACTCATTCCACACATGCCGCACATTGGGCGTTTTGTGGTCGCCACCGGTGGCGACCACTTGTGGTCGTGTCAACCACAAACGCCGCCACAAACGCCGCCGCCGGTGGTCGCCACTAGAAGCTTACACGACCACGAGTGGTCGCCACTTCTACCCAGAACGGCTTTCTCTGTAACAGTTCTGGATTAAAACAATTAAATCCACTCGAACATTTAAAATTAATTCTTCATAACTCTGACTGTGAAGACCTTACGGTTTCTGAATCCCCTTCTCTTAAATTGTCTGCAGAATTAAAATTTTTGGGGATTATTACTGATCAACATTTGAAATGGAATAAACACATTTCATATATATGTAATAAAATACAAAAAGCAAAATATCAATTTGAAAATCTCCGTAACTGTATGGCCATATTTTATTTAGGCCTAGTCGAATCCATTACTCAGTATGACATTGTTGCATGGGGTAGCATTTCTAATACTTTTCCTACTCCATTAACTTGGTTACAAGAACGTACAATCAAAATTTACTTTAAAAAGCGGCTGGACTAACCAATTGAACTAATCTGTTCAGAGTTTAACCAAATTTATAGATACCCTTTATTAAAATTCTACCATAAAAATAAGACAAAATTCTAACTGTTCCACATGAACACTGCACAGGACGAAATAAAACTAGTAATTTAGTAGAACCAAAATGTTTCACTTCTGCTGGTCTGTCACATAGCTCTATTTTCGGTCCTCGTGTGTATAATTCTAAAATCACATTACATCCAGGTGTAATCTAATGTAGTTACGGAGTCTTTAAATCTAAAATTAAAAAAATACAAACTTTAATTTTCCTATATTTTAAATATTCTCTTTCTGGTACTACTATCATATTAATTATAATTATTATTACTTAGACTATATCACTTGAATGGGGTACGCCGTAGCGTAGTGGTTGAGGCGCTCCGCTACAAACTGGAAGGTCGAGGGTTCGATCCCCGATGAGGTCGTTGGAGTTTTTCAATTGGCCTAATCCTTCTGGTGGCACTTTGGCCCTGGGGTCGACTCAGCCTCTAACAGAAATGAGTACCAGGAGCAATCCTGGGGGTAAAGGCGGCCGGTGCGTAAGGCTGACAACCTTACCACCTTCATGTGCCGATGTCTAAAAATCTGGGAGCCTCTACCTCCTAGAACCCTCTGGGCCTCCATGGCCTGTAATAGGGAACACTTTACTTTACATATCACTTGAATGATGCCATGGTTCTCAGCCTTTTCCATTCTCTTCTATTACCTTTTTATTATATTTTGTCTACTTCTTAGTTTTAAGTTAAGTTTAGTTCAACATTACACTTCTACTATAAGACATAGGCCTGTATAATCGTAACAATGGAACTGCCCCCGAGCACCAGCTCCTGCACTTTCGATGTTTCAGGACCAACATATGTATTATTTAAATATTTATGTAATTATAATTTTAAAATGTGTTAAGCAAGACTTTGTAAATTTTTATTTACATGATGTTTTATTTAGTTAATGAATTTATTGTAAATAATATAGATTGAATTATTTTTACTCCATGTTAATAACAATTAATGTAATATATTAGGCCTATATGAATTGTATAGAGAAATAATGAATATATTAGTGTATTTCGCATTGTCTAAATGTGCTAATCTCTGGAGGAAACATTGAATAAGTAAATAAATAAATAAGTCCATAACAAAAACAAAATAAAGAACATAATCGTTAAAAATGTTCATAGCAGCATAACAAACTATAAAGACAATAGGCCTATAATAAATATAAAAAAAAAATGTTTAAAGTAGAATACCAAACGAAGTAACATAGGACTTGTTACTTAGTTCTTTACTTCATTTTTACTTTCCTTCATTTTGTATTTTCTTGTTCCTTAGTTTACCTTTCGTGCTGTTTCTGTTTCTTCAATTATTTCAGACGAACCAGTAGAAAAATACAAACCATTACTTTCAGGCAAGAGAAAATCATTTTCATTGAGAAACTCCGTCCATTCAGATTTTCTGTATTCATTTTAAATTTCACAGATCCATGTATCCCAGTATCAATTAGTTACTTTATTAGAAAAAAAAATAGTGATTTCATTGTAAATTAAATATAATGCCCTCTCTTTTATTAAATTGCTCTCAACACATTACTTCCAGAAAGCTAATTATTAGTAATGAGGGATAACTTATTAATTTTTAAATATTTTAGGTCATGAATGTACTTTTTATTTTTCATATTTTCTATTTTCTATGTTTTATGCCTTGCCCTAGTCATTAGGGCACGCAATAGATTAGGGACCCAAGTTCTTCAGGAGGGAGCTCTATGCCAGTGTAGAACGCCAGAGGGGGATTAGACGCGACCACTAACGCCCAATGTGCGCCTAGACTCGACGTTTTGCAGCGGCCACAAGCAGCGAGAAGAGTTTTTCCCCCAGCTTGTGGCTGACGTTGGCGTTAGCAGTGGTCGTGTGTGCGGCTACTCCATTTAAACTCCATGTAAAAGCCTTCCCGCTGCTTGTGGTCGCCACCGGTGGCGACCACAAAACGCTCAATGTGCGGCAGCCCTAACAATGCCGAGTGTGAATATGGAGAAAGTAAACAATCAGTAAACCACGTTCTGTTTTCTTGTCCCATATACACTCGCGCAAGATTAACTCATATCCTATTTGCACCAACTGAACATTCAATACACCATTCCCTTCCATAACACACTCTCTAATATATATATATATATATATATATACTTAAATCTTTGTGTTGCATTATTTGTTACTGTTTATTTCTCTCTCTTGGCAATGTTTGTTTCATCTTTATACATTTTGCCTCCCTTTTGTTAATGCTTATTTTTTTATGTTATGCATTGACTTTTTTCTTTGCAGCTTGTGCATAGATTAGAATTCCAGACATATATTGTAAATATTTTAAAATATATGACATCACTAACCTTAATAAACATCGGGGTGAAATAGGGTTTAATAAAATTTTGGATATTCAATAAATAAGTAAATAAATAAGATTTGACTTCTAGATGAGTTTGTCTTTAGTTTAGCAATTTCAGCAAAATAAGCTTGTAATTTTGCCTTTACCTTTCCTCAGATCTTGACACTAAAAGGGTTAACATCCGTAATATAATTCACCTGTAAGAAATAACGTTACTAACCTTTAATCTTTAGAAAAATTCAATGACAACCCTCCCATGCCTACTCAGTGGAGTCTTCGAATTTATTGTATTATTTGAAACAGGTGTTTTGTTTCTTTCCCGAAAAGTTTAGAATGGGTCAGCGCCTCCGTCGTGTTAGTACAAAAGAAGAGCATTACTGTGCTGGATTTGCGGCAGATGAAAATATGAATATGATATCGTGCATGTTGTATGCAGACAATTTGGAAATACGACGTGAAGCCAATGCCGTGATAAGGACAAGCAGTACAAACCACAATCCCGCCTCCATGTGGTTTACTTACAAGTCACCGCAAGAAGTTTAGGGAGACGGCTTCGCCTGCGGTTAAGCAACCTGTAATTTTAAAATAGTCACTCCCAGTCGATAAAATTGTCAACTCTCGTTAATATTTCAAATTTTGTTGGTACGCTTTAAGTTAACCAGAAAACCCCAGCCTTTTCGTACGAACCAGTAAATGGAAACCGATGTACTGTCTAATTTGATAGTCTTTGTACAGTGTATATATATATATATATATATATATTATGTTGATACCAGGAGGACTGTACAAAATCTTAAAAACTGAAGCAATGGAATCCTATGTACAAAATGTTACAAATATAATTAATCATAACGCAAGCTTTTTGAACACTGTTATCTCTTGTAATTTTTCTCACAAATGATTTTCTACGGTTTTCATCGGGCTTAGGAAAGTATTTAATAATAATTAATGAGAAAAACCCAATAATAATTAATGATAAAAGCACAATAATAATAATAATAATAGCAATAATAATAATAATAATAATAATAATAATAATAATAATAATACTTTGTTTGAGCATAAAAGTCATAAAACTTGTCACTATAACTAAAGTTGGTCTTGGTCTATCACTGCCGAAGTGACTTCTAATCCGATAATGACTAACTAGCAATACGTTCTGCTTTACTTTCCATATGTCAGAAAGCAATTACATGTCAGATTTAGGCCTTGAAAAGAATGAAATTTGTGAAAATAATATATCGAAACTTTATTCTTTCTACTTGCATAGATCTACTGTAGTATCAAGGCATTGTTGAAGAACGCGGATAAAAATAGCCTCACTAAGAGGTGAAAAAAGGGCATATGTGCAAATAAAGTTTAAAAAACGTTCAAATCTGCTATTCCCTGACGATAAGCATTTTGTGCACATGTTACATTCAATTTTACATTCTCTACCCGCACCATGGGAATCATAGGTACAAGAAGTATTGTGATCGACCCTGAAATCGATGTCGAGTTTTCAACATGCATAGGCTACACGTTTTGAGGCCCCATGAATCTAAAAATAAAATTAAAAAAAATACATCTGTGTGTATCGAGAAAAACTGTTTCCAAATTTTATTTTTGGTCGAGACAATTCTGGAAATATTGAAATGTAACATGAAGATTGACGACGACTATCTCTTACTTCAGGTACACTATAATTTAAGAAAATTGTCATTTTTTCATCATTTTCCAGAAAATACCTCTATTTTTTATATTTTTTGTACACGAGATGCTTATACTAAAAACTAAACTTTTATTTGAAACTTTTTTTTTTGTTACAAAAGTTCTCTGAAGTTAGCCATCGTTTGCACAATCTCAGGCTTTAAAACATGCGTCGTCTAAATCATAAAAAAGTTGTATTACCCACACTTAAGCAAGAGAAAGTTACGTGACTTTAACATATAAGATTTTTTTTATGTACAAAATATCAAAAATAAACAGAACCATAATAATAATGAATTTTAAACGCATAATGACACATGCAAACCTGTCTGTCGATCAACTTTTTTTATCTGCTCTCTTGCGTAATATTTCTTCGCAGGTAAGCTGTGAAAATGTTTAGTTGATTTTTAAGGGGCTTTGTTTTATTAGCTGCCATGGGGAATTTCCAACCCCACCTGCAGACGCTCGCATGCCATGTTAAGATTGTCACTTGATTTGTGTCTTGCGCTTTGTGGTGTGTTACAGATCACCACGAGTGGTATTCTTGAAGGTTACCAACAGACTCCTTCCACGGGTCCACAAACGTGACAAGTTGTTCTGCGTGGGTCGCAGCCATTCAATCACCTGGATGACTGGGCAGCCCGGAATGAGCCAAACTCCCCTTGCCCCATATTTCGGTTAGGTCAGGGTATAACTGCTATTTCCGCCCCTTCTATTGCAGTGTAGTCACAACTAGAATGCGGTTACGAAAGGGTTGCACAAATAACACACGGCGCAGTGCTGGCTCAAAGAGGGAATTTTTAATATTAGGAGGAAGAAGGGAGGGGGAACAAAGTAAGAAGAATATTATTTATAAATAAGCAATGTCATAATCAAGTTAAATACGGTATTCATTAAGTCCAAATTTTTCAAAGAGTAAGTCATTTCGAAATGGTCGCTCACTGGTCGGGAAGAACATAATCTGAGAGTGTTCGAAAACAGGGTGCTTAGGAAAATATTTGGGCCTAAGAGAGATGAAAATGGGGACTGGAGAAAACTGCATAACGAACTTCATGACCGGATATAGGATGAAATGGGCTGGACATGTTGCGCGCATGGGGGAGGAAAGACATATTTCAAAAGTATTGACTGGGAGACCCGAAGGAAAAAGACCAATTGGATGACCTAGACGCAGGTAGAAGGACAATATTAGGATAGATTTAGGGGAAGAAGGATTTGCGAGGGATGGCTGGATAGAGTTAGCAAAGAATAGGGTTGAATGGTTGACTCAGGTAAGCGCGTCAATGAGCCTTCGGGGTCCGAAAAATAGATAGTATTCCTTTAGCTTGCTGAGGAACTGTCTATTGCCATTGAGTAAGTACGTAAGTAAGTAAGTAAGTATTAAGTTTTATTTTTATTATATACCGGTTGATATAAATTTTCTTTGTTTACTTTCTGTACTATTTACGTACCACGCCCTCGTTAATTACTATATAATCGATTATACGGGAATTAACCTTTTATTTTTTGAAACACAAGACAGATACATAAAATCATTACCCGAATAAGCAAGAGCTCGTGTTCGGATTCAGTTCAGTTCAGAATTTTGAATTTATAGATTTTTGAACTTTTTTTAATGTATAAATTCAAAGTATGCGCTTACGTTAACTTACGTGTAGTTGTTTGTGCATGAATAAGATCGTGATCATCCTCCAAACTCATATTATTATGATTTAACCATTTTAAAAAAGTCAAGTACTAGGCGACCAAGCACGATGTTATTTATGATATATATACTAACATTATATATTTTTTCTATTAATATTAGGCCTAAGCCTACTTTATTATATTATTACAAATTAATTTATTAAAGGCTATTCCTAGAATCTGGATGTGAGGTAAAAACACTACTACTAGGCCTACAGTTGTAACAATCTACTCTTATACAATTCAACGGCCCTAAATAGCGTGCTTGCTCGCCCGCTTCGTGAGACATCGGGTATACTCGGCGATGTTCGTCTCTCACAGTCTAAACTTTCATGACGACTACAAAATTAGGAAGGAAAACCGTTTCTTTATTATATAAGGCCTAAGTGAAATGAACACAATGAACAAATATTCTAATTTTATTTTTACTTACAATTTTCATAGCTCCGAACCACACACATTTTTAATAATCTACCAGTGTAATTTTCTTAAAAATCCTGGAGTCAATGAATAATGGCGGGCGAAGCCGGGGGCAACAGCTGTAAAATATTGATGGTTTTATCTCTTGAAATATCGCTGATAATAATAATCCAAACAAACCATTCCTTTCCTTGAAATATTATATAATTTCTGAAAATTACACTGAATTGATAAAATAAAATTCACATCATATTCATGTCAATAAACAGCTGAGAAACAATACGTATTATGTGTTCCACCGCCGTCTCGAGAATTACACGATTAATACAGTTTAGAAGGCAGTGATATGTTCACAGGTTCTTTGGAACTGCATAATCGATTCTGATATAGTATTCCCAGGGGGCGCTTTCATGTCGTGGAATGTACTCTAAAGCAGGAATTTTAGCTGTTTCATTAATTATTAATGGCTTAGTTTATGAATGATTCGCGTGCAAGTGTTAATAAATATAATTCTTTAATAATTATTATACTCTTAATTTTTAATTTTTAAAAGAATTATCGTGGCGAAGCCACGAGCACCTCCTCGTTACAATACATTACAAAGATTTTGGCCAAGTCGCCCTAGCGGATTAATATAAATATTGGTGGAGTGGTAGCCAATTTTTACGTAACTTCCTTTCGAACTGGAAGAGTTACATATGACGCAACAAATAAAACAGGTTTTCGAGAGTGTAGCAAATAACAGGCCATGAAAGATGTTACGGAGGGAAATAATTATACAGATGAACTGGTAATCTATCCGCGCTGCTAACGGAGCAATGAATATTAAGATGATTCGTGGAATAATGAATGTAGTCTAACAGTGGTTCTCTCTTTAATTGGTGTCAAGCCTACATTGGCAATACTGTGATGCAAGGAGTTTTCAAGATCAAGGCGACAATACTGCAATGAACTTGATACAGTTGTCTACTTCTTCCAATTCAAACAGTTTTGTTTACAATTCACTTATCTAGTTTGTTTTACCTACAATTCCATTGAAACTCGTCAATTAAAAGTCACTCTGGAAATAGGTATTTTTTCCATCAAACACTTGAGGGCAAGCATCCTTTCAACAGAAGCCATATGTATTTAGTTTACACTGTACTATAAAAATATTAGTATTACACACTATACAGCCATTAAATGCCAACAAATAGGCTACCTTTTGGTTCGGCTTTTGATTGGCCTTCAAATCAAAGATTCTAAGGCTGGATTCGCTTATTACACAAAATGCTTCCAGGATGAAACTGTGACATTCAAAAATTGCTTTAAATTTCCTTCGAAATTTCGCATTTTAAGGTCTGTGCATTTGTCTACAATACACAGCGTAGCTCACATGACAAACTACGTACGTTTAAATTTCTCATTTTCTGTGAATGTGCTCCGAAATGTTCTTCATACTTTCTTCTAATTGTATCCTTCATTTGCGAAAAAAGAGAAGGAGGGGGAGGAGAAGAAGAAGAAGAAGAAGAAGAAGAAGAAGAAGAAGAAGGAAAAAATATCACTTTCTTCTCGAAAATTTCAAACAATTTACTTTCAATTTCTGTATTTCCTACAATTATAAATATTTCAAACTTCTACCTGAAACTTTTTTGAAGTACAAGATCTTCGGTCAAGTTGAAGCTTCTTCTTGGCAATTGTTTTTTAAACCAACTGACTTTCACAATACGAAATGAATTCAGCTTAATATGATAATACTATGAACATAATTTATTTCATTTCAAATACAGGTTGTTTATTACTCGTATTACGCAGTTTCATTCGCTGTTCTCAAGGTTTCAAGATCGTTCCGTTTTCGAATTAATCGATCCCACACCAGTGTTTTCTTGTTAATCTGTACTTCAATGGATGTCATTAAGATACGGTAACATAATAACATAAAACGCGTATTATAGTATGGTGGAATAAAAAGAAAATTCATTGCAGTACTTTCATTAATTTTCTGCATAGCTGACCAACCGCAATCAGCCAATGACGTCGATAGACGGAGGTAGGTAACGGATAGAGTTTTCCTTGCTAGGGACAAAACCTGCATTTCTCATATAGGCCTAGCGAAAATATAAAATCTCCGTTAGTTTTGCAGAAATACTGAACTATTTCAGTTGCACTAAAGCAAATTTAAAGTATTCTTACATTACATTCCTCTAGATACATGTTTATTGCTGATTCACGTTTTAATATCACTAGTGTCACCAGTGTTCAGTTCATGATATTGCGTCATGATGTTAGTTTAATTAGCATCTTCATCACTAGGGCCCGGATTTTTAGTTTTTTATAAAGCCTGTTTTAGTTTTTTAAACATATTAAAATAGTTTTTAGTATTTTACCATTTTCAGACAATTTAATAAGTACAATAAACACATGGATACGCATATGTTAATTCGTTTCATTTTTACCTACAATTTCCATGGCCCTGAACCACAAAACTATAGTAACACTTTTTGGTTATTTTCAACAGTTTATAATTTATAGAACACAATCACTTTATAATTGCCCCTGTCATTTTTAACTCTACCACACAAACTCAACAAGAACGATTTCGGTTCACTAACGATTTCCTTTACCGAGACAATGGGGTACAAAATGACATAATGACAAAATTACAAAATTCAATGCAAAATTTTCTCTTACAAAAAAAAAAAAAAAAAAAAAATACTAGCAGCAATGAGCAAAATTAAAAATGTGGGTAAACATTTAAAAAGTAATTTTTAGTATAATAATAATAATGGGATTATTTATTCTCATTATTATTGTTATTTTATCGTATATCACTTGAAAAGCAGTTTTAGCCATTTTTAGTTTTTAACGACTTATTTAGCTATTTTTAGGGTTTGTAAGATTCAACTATGTGACTGCCTTGAGAATGCAACGGGTAATTATGTTAAAATATCTCAGTTAGCTAGCAAGGAACAAAACAGTTTAAAAACTAAGAATCCGGGCCCTATTTATCACTTACCATCATCTAGACGTTAGATCAGTTTACAAAGGTGCTTGAATAATATACAATTCATAACAGTAGTTCGCATCAACTTATTTTGATCATTAGTGCACTCTATGTTTTATTACAGAAAAGAAGGTGAACGGGGACAAGGACCACTGGAGAGGCAGAGTGTTTTGTTAAAACCTGTGGCGCCTGAAGGCCCGGATGTGACGTCATAACTGAAGAACTTATTCTTGTAGGCTGTCGTGCATTAGTCATGATTAAATGAGCGAATCGTCACAGTATTATTTCACGCAACACGGAATGCGGAAGGTTTCTGAACGTACTTCTATACTACTAACATTGAACCTATTACCTATTAGAAATTAGTTTTCAATTATAGAGCAGGACAGGATGCCGCTATAAAACCATGTACAGCAATAACTATGACTTCTTTGCTGGCTAGAACTGGATTTCATACCATTTAATAAATAATAAGATACGCTAAGTATGAGAACTGCCGAAATAAATATTTTCTCCCATTAAAAGCACGATTTTCTCGTCCAATCAAACTAAAAATATGACTTTACCACTTACACATTGTGTATATCTTTCTTTAAGTTTCATTACAATACATTTTATTAAAATGTAGGCTAGTGTTAATTATTTAAAATATCTGTAATACAAAAGACCTGTACTGTTCTCTTCTGCAACATAAAACTTGCTGGGGGAAATAAAAACAATTAGTTTACTTGCATAGAGCATAAGTACCTTCCATCGACATCCGTCGTTTCGTCGATCGACACCCATATTTTACTGTCTCCGACACTGTCTCTTATGTTGTCCAATACATCTTCATAACATCCTTCCAGGTAGTTCTTTCTCAGCGTCGATTCATCAGGAACAGGATGACTTGTATATTTCTTCAGAAACCGTATGAAGCTTTCATGGTTGAGATTTTTCAATGGAATGTTGCAGGAAACCATCATATTACAGAGATCTTTCGAAAATTCTGATTTCTTCTGGGAAATTGAAATCCCAGCAGAGTTCTCAAATAATAGGAGTTTTCTAGTCTCCGATGCAGACTGTCTATTTATTTATTTATTTATTGAATATCCAAATTGAAATAAACCCTATTTCACCCGAAGGTATATTAGGGTTAGAGATATGATACACTTACAGGTTTACAATATACGTATACAGTCTTAATCTGAGCACTGTCTTCAAAGAAATTCAATAATAATGATTAACATAAATTATTAGTCTATACATTAAAACAGAAGTGATGTGAAAGAAAATAGGGTGGGAGATAACAAGCATAACAATAATATAAAAGTGAAAGCAGTGAATGTAAGTCATATTTTTGAATATATACTATTAACAAAAGATGTGAAAAATTTGTATCCTGCTTTATTAAAGAGTATGTTATGAAGGGGGATAGTGTACTGAATGTTCAGTTGGTTCAGGTAAGAGATGAGTGCAAATCTTTCTAATGTGTGGATCGGACAGGAGAATAATATGTGGTTAACTGATTGTTCACTTTCTCCACATATACAGACAGCATTGTTACCTATGTGGAATCGGTGAAGATACTGTTGGAATTTAAACATCTTTGTGTTTTTGCAGTGTATTACAATGCTGCTGCACAGTGAAACGCTTCTCGGCCGAATCTTTCACCTCACAAAATTTGCAAAATAAAATAACACCGTCGGTACTAAATATTTTCTGTACAAATTCTCTAATCCCGAAATTTCTCACTAATTGCACTCTTTATTTTAGGCATGTTGCACCATGTTGTTTAGGCCGAGTGCACCATTCTCCGGTTTTCTCAGCCATTTCGTTACCGCGGTAAACGTAATACCGGGGTATTCTCAAAATCTCTGTGCATCATTGCTAAAATACCGCGGTTTGCTAATGCTTGGAAATATTGAGGTTACTCTGCTCCGAATCCATTCTCATTGATGGTTTCTTCCATGGCCGCTACGTTCTCTCTCTCTCTCTCTCTCTCTCTCTCTCTCTCTCTCTCTCTCTGCACGTCTGTCAGTCACGGTGGCTCGCCTAGGCTATTGGTTTTCCAAATTCAATTTATTTGTTGCCTTATTATTCAATAAAAATATGTTCATAACGATAAAAGGGAATATTATATTACATATATATGTCGTCTGAATTCATACTTTCAATTCAAGCACCATAGATACTGTACCAATCGTGAAATGAGTTGGTTTCGCCTACTACTGGTTTGGTTGAGGTGAGAAAGGAAGGTCATTTCAATCGATGTTACAGCACAGTATTTGCAAAGATATGTACCATCGTTCATTCTTCAAATAGATCCCACCTGTCCCTCATTATTCTTTATGTTCAATTAGCTTTTGGTCTAGATATCGTAAATATGATACATTACGCTGATCTCCATCTTGGAAAGAAAACCGCGGTTTTCTCACTTTACAGCTCCTTCACGGCCGGTTTGCATCTTACCGCGGTAAAAGTCGAAACCGAGCACGGTGCAACGAAAGTATGACTTTACCGGGGTAAACTAAGTAACTTTACCGCGGTATTCTGAATACCGAGGTTGGTGCACTCGGCCATAAGTCTTCAAACTGAAATAGATTCTCTTGGACAGAATCTTGTCATCATACTGGTCTCAGCAAAATTATAATTCGATATTAGATGATTTACCTGACCTCAGTATTCCGCTCTTGGCTGTGGCTAGTCTTATGAACTATCTATATTATAGGCCTACCGGTAATGTCATGGCTGAATAAATTGGAAGGTTCCATAGCCTAGAGAAGCCCAAATGCTTCAATCGTTTTAAATCGTGGATAGAGAGGAAACATAATCTTTTTACATAAGGTAAAAAATAAATATAAGAAACTTTGGCATTCTAGTCTAGGCCTAAATTTCTGTACTAGATTGTTTTAGGATAGTTGGATTTTTAAGGAATCATTTCTTATTTATACATTGCACTTTTTATTTTTACGCATCTGGGCAGCCTACTTGAGGTTTCCATCATTAGACATAGTTCTATGCCTAGTTATATATTTCTATAGTTTATTGGTAAGAAAATAAAATTATTATTATCGTTCATCTGTATTTAAATAAATAGCTAAGTAGACTATGCATAGATATTGAGTGAACTTCTTGTACCGAAGAATGTTCTTGAAGCAGAAGGTGCAAACAGGCAAAAAAGAAATAAAGCAAGAAAGAAAAAAAAAATCGTGTTGGTTTGTGCTATTTACGTAAAACTCGTAGCCTATGTGTAAAGCACTCCAGATATTTGAGTTACTCTATTATTCGCGTTTACCTCTCCAATGCAGTTTAGTAAGTTAAATATATTGCAGATTGAGAGGCTCGGTGGCATTACAGCCCGGGCGTGTGAGTTGAATAAGCCAAACTCCAAGAGAAATGACACGAAGGCGGCTAGGAGTGCTCAAATAATCGACCAGTCGAACTCGAGATACCTAGGCCTATGTCACGTTTCAGTGGTTTCAAATCGGTTTTCAGTATTCATAGGCACTAGAACAGTGCTATTATTTATCATGTTTTTCAGCAGACATGAAATATATTTCACACAGATCTGTAATAAATTTTCAAAGGTTTTGGATTGAAACTGTTGATTTACTAGAACAGAAGTAACTAAACTTCAAATTGATTTAGCACAAAGAACTTGATCTCTTAAGAAGAAAGTCGTCTAAATGAAAAACATTGTTAGGGCTCTGATTATTAGGATAAGCCTGCTACATTCTTTCTATTTTATCTATGTATAAAACGAAAGGAACAATAGTAATTTCCTGTAAAAATCCATTAATTAATCAGTCTATTTAAATTGCTATAGTGGAGAAATAGAAAGGTAAGCACTTTTTCAGATAAAATTACACTGATCAAAGGTGATCCCAAACACATAAAACACCCCCGCCCTAGATTAACCCAACACCTGAACTGCATAAGCAGAAGCAACTTCTCCGACGCTAGCGTAATGTACGTAGTCTAATTAATAGCCTGCAGGGGCTGATGCAGTTTTCAGCGCCCGAACTCCACAAGCAGAAGCAACTTCACCGACAGTAACGTAATGCACGAAGTCTAATTAATAGCTTGCAGGGGCAGATGCAGTTTTCATTCCTGAAATGCGGTACAAGTTGAATCGCTAATGCCCCATACGCATTTTCCTGTAATAGATTAACATATTACCAGATAAAAATACGGCCTTATCGGTGATTGAACTCAACCACCTATGCCAAGGTTACTGCTGTCAACTAATAAGAGGAACAATTTTATGGGTGAATCTCGCAAACGCGAAATGTGTTAGTAGGCACAAAAGTTGAATTAGGAAATTAAAAGGTTCCTGACCGCCAAAACATAATTTTATGATTAAGAATGAAACACGAAATCTGGGTTATTTATATATGTTAATGGTCTATATATTTTATCACGAAATATTTGGTTTATTCACGAATTATGGGAAATTTCGGTAATCAAGAATATTTCTTTCTTCGACTCAATTAACATAAGGCATTTTTTTAAAAAAGGATTGTTATGTTATTGACTGAGCGAGGCGAGGTCTTGTTTTGACAGCAGAATTTCATCCGTTGTGCAGTCTCGACCAAACGCGTTCTACCTTCTTTCAGTTTTGTATAAATGTTTCTCGAAGCCATTAGGCCTAAAAGCGACATATGTGTAAGGAGTTTTATTTTTTGATCCCGTTTCAAGATGGTGGCGGCCGTTTTAATGGTGCCGTTTCATGAAATGTTCAGCTTCTTTCAACGATTCAATGAAACTGTTTCCGTGGAAACAATGTTGTCTTAAAAAGTGAATGACAACGTTGGCTAAACCTTTAAAAACTGCGATGAATGGGAGATGTTAGATATTTTTGGACGCGAGGTCTACTGTTCACGGAACAACTAGTTTGTATCTGCAAGCAGAAACTAATTTTTCAGAGGGAAATAATAATATGCTTTTGGGAGTGCTTAGGGAAATTTTGGAGGAACACGAACATAATACAGTAGCTTTGAATGTCTCCAAGCAGTTCACATCTCCATTTCTTAAGTAGATTCAGAGAGGACTCTCTTCCTTTCCGATATACTTCCCAATAAGTGAACCGCACATCTGGAGATTATGCTCATTTACTATTTCAAGCAAGAAGACACCGAGTAGAACTTAATTAAATTTATATCCATGCTAATTTTATTTCAGCTGTGTTGTGACAGTACTCCCAATGTAGTATTGTACTAAAAATGTTTAAAATAGAGGGATGTTTGTGGACCTAACAGGCCTATAATTTCACTTAAAATGACAGTTATTAAATTATTAATAGGGGCGGATTTCTATGACCTAAAAATAGGATATATATGCACGCACTTATGACCTAAAAACATTAAAATATGACCAATAAATTTAAAATATGACTTTACCACTTACACATTGTGTATATATATTTTAAGTTTCATTACAATTCATTTTATTAAAATATGTTAATTATTTAAAATACCTGTAAATTCTCAAAAAGTATCATTCTAATGCAAAATTTACAAAATATTATATGAAACTTCAAAATTTATTTTATATGCACACAAATATGCCAAAAATATGACCTAAATATGTATATCCATACTAAATATGCTACAATAGTTGAAAATTTCCTAAATATGCAGTTATATGCACAATAAAAGCCTTGCCATTTTCACCAGGATGCTTGGAATCGGGTTTAAATTAGTCGGAAACCTGAAATAATGCAAAGGGGGAAAATATGACATGTCATAGAAACCCGCCCCCTAGTTATAACATATTAATTGTTTAAATCTTACCCGTACAATGTGAGCAATGCTTCAGAGCACATATTGAAACGACACACAAGAGGAAAATGAAATGTACCCAAGCTTTCAAAATAATAGTGTGCTACATATTAGGCATATTATTTTCTTACTTTGTTGTCAATATTCTGTCAGACTGTGAGATCAAGCATTCTAATTTTTAAATGGACAGTCGATTAATCAATTCGACTTCCAATGCTACCAGTGCATACCACAAGATAGAGAGCGTCGGTATAGATTGCTCATTTCATACGCAATAAAAGCATATTAACTTGCTTGCAACGAATCGAAATTTCTTTAATAACTACATATTTACATCATTTCAATTTTTAAACAAGTTATGTTGCACAAAATAATGTGCTTTCATTCTGTTCACTGTCCATTAACGAGCTGACGTTTTATCAGATAAAATTGCAAAACGTTACTGGTCAATATCAAACACTCGGCGTCAGAATGGAATAGTCGTAGTAATCGTTTCCTGCACTAAAATTCATTCAGCAGCTAACTCATAGAAAGCTGATGTGTATCACAGGCTACAACAAGAAGACAGGGAGAAATGGAATGTAGACAGCAAGAGCGATTTTCAGCAGAAGCTTTAATTGTGAGTCCTGACAATGTAACCTTCCACGGTAATTAAATATGTGAAGAACTCCGGTTGTGATGTGAAAGATCTTCTTTACAGTACGTGTATGCAATTAACTATTGTAAATGGAATGTCAGGAATAAAGGTTGTTATAGAAACAGTAGGAATCTTGAGTCAAGTGACATGTTATTGTTAATGAAACGACGTAAGAATAATGACACTACTTTTTTTTATAACATACCAGTTCACAAGAGCTCTTTTCCGAAAACTGGAAGTGTCTTCAGTTTGAACCAAGGCCGAAAGTTACTTTTCACCGTCATCGTAAGGTCAATATCTAGTGGTAAAGATTGGACAACCGAAATTGTGTAATATTTGTATGATGAATATTTCAAAACGTAAGGAGATATAGAAGCAATATTTCAACTTTGGCTCTGTAGCGAACCATAAAGCATAATGAGTATGCATAAAGTATAATAGGCAGTGAATTAAAAACTATGTAAATTTAGAGTTGGAAAGTTTCGAATCTGTAGACTATAAAGAAAGAGTGGTAATAGAATCTGTGATTGCTTAGAAAATAGAGTTACCCGATTAAAGCGATGCCTAAAAAACTACCTCACCCCTCCTCGCTTTACAGAAGGCTTGAGTTTAATTTATCAAAGAAACTACTTATGACAATACTTTGTTTACATGGGCTATACAAAAATACCTATGTCTGGCCTTTCTAAGAAGGAAATCTTAGGTAAACAAAAACCAGTATGTCTGTCTCACTTTAGCACATTACTCGTATGACCTAAGAGAGACAGACATACTGGTTTTTGTTTACTTCTGGTTTCCTTCTTAGCTCGTCTCGCGTATACTTGGTCGACTGCACAAGACAGCCGGTAAGACACATTAGGAACTTCCGGGCAGGTTCTGATTTTTATATATGAAAATGTATTAAACCCTTATCGATACTCTCCAAAATTGTAATTGCCAATGTTTAAACAAATCTTCTGAGTTATTGTTTTCATATTTAACCCTTGTACATAAAAATTGTCTTAATAAAATTTACAGTCTCTCTGCATTACATGAAACTTATTACATTTTATTAAACATATTTTGTCGTATATAGTCAGTAGTAAAATATTATGTATACAAGGTCAAGAACTTACTAAAATTAGGTTATGCGTCTTTCTCTGCATGTCACGACGAAATTATACTTTATCCAAGATATGTACGGAGCAAAAGTAAACAACCTAATGTGAAAGTACGAGTACAAAGCACAGTTTACAAGAGTCCATTTTTGAGATTGCTTAGTCGATTATATACAGTAAAGTCAATTGAACTTTCTTTTTTATACTAAGCACCAAGGGTCCCGGGTTCCATTCCCAATGTTTTGTATATATTTACAATATATATCTTCTCGCCGCTGGACAAACATTTTCCTCACAAGTTTCTTTATTGGTAAGGTAAGTTCTGAAAGCCCTGGCTCGCAATTTTCTTCTACTGTATAATACAGATTGTTAGAGGTTATGACTATTACTTTTACTTTCAATATGTGGTGTACTTCAACTCACATTATGTGCATGAAAAGTACAACGGAATAATTAATTAGATTATAAAATACGTCTTGGGAAGTAAACATCTGACTGAGCTTGCCGCACGATCGTGAAGTATGCGCTGATGCCATTAACCAATAAACCGACAGGACACAGTTAATCAAGGAAAGTCTGTTTACTTTTGCTCCGTACACATCTCGCATCAAGTATAGTATCACTTAGCTTAAATAAGAGTTAGGTTTAACTATCAACTGACATTCGGAAATTTTCTTCATCAGAGTCAATATTTTAATCCCGCCTTGTTTATGATCAAAAGGGAACATCTTAACGGTTGACCATAGGCAAACCAAAAAATATGCAGTTTACTCTTCTTTATGGCTGCAGAGAGCTATGATATGAAGAACTAACCTAGCATGCAGTCGAAAATGCATGATAATGTACAATAAATATTTAAAAAATAATGAAGTATGGAACTTACCTCTCGCCTCCTTGCGGTGATTTGACGAGCTTGACGGCGAAGAGGAACTGGATGGCGCAGACTAAAAGACAGCAGAGGTTGAGAGAAAGAGTGAGGGCGCACAGAGCAAGTGTGACCTCGTACACCACGACGTATTCGTCGGCAGATATCACAGTGAGCTGCTCCGTCCTCAGCAGGTCCCGGATATCCGTAGTGGTCATGGGAGAGATCTTGAGCAGAAAGATGAGCGATAGAAGAGCAAGAAGCAAAGACACCAGGCAGAGCAGTCCTAGAGAAGTCAGCATCTCCTTGATACCAGCTTCCTTTGATTTGGTCATGAACCGCGATACGTTGGCGGGAATCAAAACGCTGCCAGCGCTCAAACTCGTGGTCCGTCCTCTGGAAATATGAAGACCTCCATTTGCCATTTTGGGAGGCGTTATCACTTGTGCCACGGGGCCGTTCATTGTCACATTATTCACTATTGCATTTCCCCCACCACCACCCCCAGGACTAACACCACTAGAGTTACCTAAAGAATGTTTGGACGTACTCAACGTTGAGACGTTAAGGGCATGGGAGTGATTTAACCTCTGAGAGAGGTTCATGCTGAGGTTTAACTGTTGTTGAGAGGGAAGTTGGTGGAGTGTAGGTCCTCCACGAATTCGGGCTGCATGAGGAGGGCCTGGGGGTGAGATGTCTGTCAGCATCACGATACCATCCGGCTGGGTTCGCCCCACCGGATGATGCGTACCACCGTTCATCATGGCGGCGCCTGGCGTTGTTCCGGCAGTAAGCATATGCTTCAACATGGCTGTTATATGCCGGCGTCTTTATTCCACGACGTCCGATTAATATACACTCCCACAGCGACGTCATATGACGTCAACTTTTCACTCACTAATAACACACTTATGTCAGAACTTTATCCTGAACTTTAAAACTCCCTGTACAAAGAAAAAACACTACTTACAAACCTTACTAATTTTTCACGCCATTTTAAATAAATAATTTAAACGCAATCTTCAAGAGGACCTGGACTTAGACTATTGCTACACATCTTCATTTGCTTCATCATCCTATGTGTAAACAGCATCTCTTCAGTAAATTTTCACTTCTCGGAACGCTCCACTAATGTAAAGAATTACTAACACATCACTTCACCTTCACAGATGGATGGTCATACTGACAATGTGGCAGGCGAAACTTCAACCTCATTCCAAATGATGCAAAGAAAGAAAGAAAAGCTTATCTCTTCCCCTGGTGAGGCATACACTGTTTCAACGGATTAATCACTTCGCAAGGTCTTCCGTCTTGGTTTTCGTAGGTCTTCTCCTCATTATGAGAGACGGAAGCCCCTGAAGGTCGTTATTTCGTTTAGCTGGACTGTGGATGTAGCCTGAAGCAATTCCAAGCGTTCACTGCTGTATCAGCGGTTACATCGCTTTCTTCTACAGCAGGATCTGGGGAAAAAAAGAAATAAATGTTGTACATGCAGGAAACAATATATTCGGAGTGATTTAGACAGGCGTGTACGGTATCGCATATTTATTAAGGTCAAATTCAGAGATTGTTATCGGATTCTGCTAAAATTTAAAAAAATGAAGCAAAAAACAAACAAAAACATAATTGTGGTTTCTTTCCACACCATTTACATTTGCACGCTTTCATGAAATGGATTTATGATCTTATCATAAATGTTGTTGACGAAAATGTTGACATAAAGTAATTGACATTACTGAAAAGAAACGGTAAGATTAATATCTACGCAGACAGTTAATCAAAATATTTTGTTTTTCCAGCATAATATAGCCTACTGATTCTTCTTTCAGGACAGTAACAATAGAAAAATAGTTGCGGCTGCAAAATGAAATAATTTGCGTACCTTATCACATGGAGACTTGAAATAGATTTTATGTAAAAGCCTATAAACGACACAATAAATCTTCCAGTTGAATTGATATTGTAATCCAGCTATTAAGCAAGTTAACTTTTATTTTAATGAAAAATCTACGAATACAGATCCTTGAAAACGCATCTTTTCTTAAGTAACTTATGTCTGGGAAAATCATCTGGTAGAATTGTTCATGAGAACATAGACTTAAAAGAGCCATGCAATATTATATTCAATAATACAAAAAATGCTCTAACAGAAAAGAGAAAGAAATTCAGCTGTGACTCATTTTACCATATGCCCTTCTTTCATAGACTGGCTGCCAATCAGCTGTCCATTTTATTACGATGCGGTTTTTAGGTAGATTTTCGAAGAAAAATCTACCTATTGCAATGGATACCACTTTATGATTTTCGAAAAATTCTTTCATATCTTTACGTTTCATGCTCCCCTAAGTACGAAACCACCGCCCGTTCAAAAAAATTTTTTGTGATATTTATATATATATATATTTATATCTTTACACGATAGCGGCCGTAATTTTGAAGATATTTGAACCAAATTTTATTATGTTATTTCTAGGCCCAATAGTTCGGACAAGTTCGTTAATGGGCAAAATTGGCCCAAGGGGGTGGTCGGGGGAGGGGGTTGAAATTTTTAAAAATGTATATCTCGGCCCCTATGAAGTATAGAGGGAAACTTTGTTTGAATAAATTAGAGTACTCCCTATGGAGTTCACAGTGACACCAACGATTCGGGGGTTCGAGTGAGGGTGGGGGTGGAGGTGGGGGTGGGGGATGAAAATTCGAAACTTTTGAAACCACGTCTTGTGGGGTATCGTTGAAAAGCTCTTGATGAGTACTCTACAAATCAATAAATAGTTTCTTGATAGCTCTCATATGACGCGAGATTTTAATGTTTGAAAATAATAACACTTAAAAGAATTATTATAATATCATAATTTTGTCTTGTTTAGCGGCTTTGCTAATTTTATTCATTGCTGATCTTGCGCACGGCCTCCCAGAATATTATATCCTATTCTTGTTGTCAAAGCAAATGATTGTAGGCTCTTCCTCTTTACCGAATTCAGTTCTTATTACTGCAGGTTTACCATGCCAAGGCTAAAGAAGAAGATTGCTATGCAGCGACAATAAATTAAACCAAAAGCACTTCGAAATCTACCTCCGCCTGTAGGCCTGCCTAAAGGGATTTTTAACAATCAAATGCAAATAGATTTTAAAATAAATTTTGCTATGATAAATTAAAATTTCACTTTTCATCCAAGGTTTTACTCATCGAATAGCGTCCTCACCCCAAAATAACCAACCAACCAACTTCCACATGTTTGAAAAAAGAATTCCTATTTCAAAATAAAGTAGATCTATACACTAAACTTTTTTTAAATAGGCTTAGCGCTCGTTAAATATTCAAGATTTGCATGATCCTGAAATTTAAAATATATTCTAAAATTTTACACTAACTTATATAGCCAAAGGTGTACGTCCCATCTAAGGTAGGCACACCTACTTCTACATAATAGCCTATATCCCAGTGCTTTTTTATTCACTGCCTATACAACCATACATAACTAGTATTGGATTCATATCGCGCCATCTTGTCTCATCATCCTTATCTCAAATTTGGGGGGAGGGGTGATCGAACAGACATGTCAGAATGTCAGAACTTATCCAATGTCCATAGTTAGATTCATATGTGAAGCAAAGTTGAGATTTTTAAACTACACTGAAATAATCGGCAGGCATCCTGATTTCAGAAGAGTATTCATATTTCTTTTGATAAATATTTGAAAATATGTCCAGATTTTAACTAGGTTGTGATCTTTACATTTAATACAGGTACCGCTTTATCATCTGTTTCGACTTAACAGCGATTCCTGCTCATTTCATTACCCTGGGTCCCCATATGGTGCATAATACAAGGTTAACAAGGTTTCCAGTGTATCTCGACCTAGTCGTGATCTCACACTCTACCAGACTGGATAATGGACTTTATTTATTCCCTGCTAGAAGTTCACTGTCGGAATGCAGCTAGAACAAAAGACGTTATAATAGTTACAGAACGTACGGTAGGCCTACTCTAAGAAAAATAACTGGAATAATATTAATATGCTTTAATTTTTAAGCTTTGCATATCTGTTTGGGAAAACCTGAATAACGAAAAATTTAACATACAGACCTAAGAAGTGTTTAATTAAATGCCTACTCTAATGTACGTAGGAAATTACGGTCTTCAAAGCCAGAATAAGAGAATATGGGCTTAATCAGTTTGCTTTTACTTACCCGTACAAACCGGTATAATCATTTTCGACTTGTAAATTCTTTATCAGTCCGTTCGCTCCTCTCACACAGCGGGCCCGGGTTCGATTCCTGGTCGGGACAAGTTACCTGGGTGAGGCTTTTTCCGGATTTTTTCCTATGAGACAAAGTCAGGTAACTTTAGGCCCTTGTGGTCCCCGGATATCATCTAGCCGTCATTATCATCTCATCCCATCCCATCATCGCCTTGTTCGGAGTGTGTGTGTGTGTGTGTGTGAATGGTGTGTGTCGTCCTATGTGTTTGTGTTGTCTCGGAGGTGGCCCCGGCATGGGGCTGATCACTCATCCGGGGTGGACCTCCATGTCCTTGTGTACTCAAAAAAGTATGTTTGTGTTTTGATCCATAGTTCATTCCTCTCCCGACAGGTCACGGCCCGGGCGGCGCGGGCCACATAAAGGTCTCTATAGGGGAGAGGTGAAACTACGAAAGAGGAAAAAATTCTTTACAATTAATGGACTCCACTTGTAAATTCTTTGCCATTTTATTGACTCATCTCAGACACCAACATGCCATTGTGAACCTCACAATAATTGCACGAAGTTCAATATGTTGTCGGGGCATTCACGTGATCAAATAATGTCCCTATGGGTACTGACGTCATAATTATTATTTTTATTTTTATCTGTTTCAATCGAGTAAAAATAATAAAATGTTTACAGTTAAGTGTTAAAATATGCCAAATAAACATGCATGTTCTAAAATATGACACAATTTAAATGAGCACAAATAAGCATTTATTTGCACAATAAAATTAGCTCAGGAGAATAAAAATCGTAATTCACACAAATAATTGATCAGTAATACAGGTATCTAGGGCAAGGCATTTAATGACCATAAAATAGTGAAAAATTGCAAAATAAAAATGCATTTATGAACTAAAAAGTGAAAAAATGACATGAAATTTAGAAAAAAGACCAATAAATTTACCATTATTGCTTAGTTTTTTTTTAAATAATGAATTGCTAAATGCAATTTAATGGAAGACGGTGCGTTATATATGAATTTACAATGTAAAACACAATTATTCTGTTATTAAAGAAGTAAGTAAATTTATACTAGTTGGACACCCTTACCAAAAAAGGAATTCTTTCTGAACTGGCATGTCCATCGAATTGCCCCTAACAAATATGTGCCATTTAAAAAAAAAATCTTTATTGCTACAAGGCAAACTGGTATGGTGTTTACAATAAACCTGAATTAAAATGAACTATGAACACTTGGCGGAGATTCTCAAATAAAAACGAGTGTCTGTTGTCTTAAAGTGACGATTTATGAATGGAAAAAGCTTCTTTCTTCCTCCACAGAAACATAATCTAAAAGTGCCAAAAATGACCTAAAAATTGCCAAAAAAATGACATCTCTCTTGAAAATGAAGAAAAATGCAAAATAAAGGAAAAAAAACAAATTGCCCTTATTTAATTAATTATTTCATGATACACATTTATATATAGGCTATTCGAGCTATCTTTTAACCTTCAGAAGGTATAAAAATGATGCATAGGCCTAATCATCAAATGCCTTGTCCTAGTAAAATCAATAATATTTTTAAAATATATGTAGGTCTAAATACACGAACTTCCTAACCCTACAGTCATTCTATATCAACGTTAGGATTATGGTTTCTGTCTTATGTTGGCTATCTGATCAGAATGGAATTCTATAATTATTTTTAAGACACAAAGAGCAAGAAAAAATGTTGACATTGGAAGGAGCAGGAACCTGTTCGTTCATTCTTGCTCATGTTAGCACTCTTGCCCGCTCGCCTAGGGCCTATAGGGCGGTTCAGCGCGTGTGGGCCAGGCTATGAAAACATATTTTCACTTGCCAGTCCAAAGATGGTTGGCACAATGTCATTGTACAAATTATGAAGGTTCCCATAAGCCGTCGTGTTTTCCATTGTCCTTTATTCATTCAATTATTTTTCCATTTTTTTATTATTAATCCAATGTGATTATTCATTAATAACAATAATAATACTTTTACTTTTCCTGGCAGAGTAAAGGCCATATGGCCTTCTCTTCCACTCAACCCGGATTCAGTCATTATACAAGAGGAATAGGCTATATAACGCATAGAAAGAATTAACTTATTACATCTTCATGAATTATAGGAAAACAGTTCAGTAGAACGGCAAAATAACACATAACCTATAACTCAACAGAATAAATATGCTAATATTTTAAGATATTCACTTAGAGGCAAATCTGATCTAAAAAGTTGTCATTATTAGTCTACACTTCGTAGAAAAGGAGCAAGAAGAGAACTAAATGAAAATGATTCTGTAACAAAATGGACAGCCACATTATTAAAGGAAAGAGAACATAATAAAATGCAAGTATCACACACAAACTTCCTTCCATTGGAGGTAGCCCAGTGGACTCAGTATATTAGCAAAATTATAACAACAAATAAGGCAAAAAGAACAAAAAAGTACATAGCCCATCAATGCAAAGCGTTGTAGTGTACGATTTGACATGAATACTAAAAACGACCAATACCGGTAAATGGAAGTATAATACTAATATATAGGCTACGTGGAAGAGTATAGCACTGCGAACATTGGATTGACAGCCACATTTTAGAAATCTGAATTGCAAGAGACAAGCTCTGTTTATTAATTATATTTTGTAATAACACATACAGTGCAGGCTATTTTTAAACCTTACTGCACGACCACCCGTGACATTTAGGGGGCAAGGAATTCCAGGATAGAGTAGTTGCTACTGAGATTGAAGTAGAATAAAAGATATACGAGGCAATAGGCAATAGTTAGTTGTGTTGTGTGTGTGTTTTTTCCACTGTAATCTTGTATAGGCCTACCCATTTTTAATGTTTTTAGGGAATGATTTAAAAATAAGAAATAGGCTGCGAGTTTGATTATTTCATATTTGGGAGTACTTTTGCCAAATTTTAAATCGATAGAACCGTTGAATAATGTTTCTCCATATAAACCTAGAACCCTCTTATGCCCCTTTCAGGGGTTGAAGTTTGGGAAATGCTGAAATACGTTATTTCATTATTTATAATGTATAATATTGATGCTACGTTTCAAGAATATCTGACAAAAATAATCAGTACCAACTTTTATAAACTCTCTTCGCCCGGTTAGAATTTAATTCTTAAAAAGTGTTTAATTATCTATGTTTTTAGCATTTTAGCAAATTTAAGTAAGGTTATTTATTAAATAACGTTTCTCCATATCATAAGCTTTGAAGCCATTTAAGACTCCGTTTAAAACCCCCTTAGGGCTGAAGTACGTGACCAAATATTTTTCTAAACTTGTAACTTATACCCCTTTTTACCTCCCTTAGGAGCTGATAAAGATATATTAGTCTTTAATTTTATGTTTTGGAGTACTTTTACCAAGTTCAAATTTAATAGAACCATTAAACAATATTTCTTCATACAAATTTTGAGCACCATATGACCACTTTAAGGGTTGCGTTTTGAAAAAATCCTTTCTTAGTTAGTCTCTAGGCCTACATTGTAGAATGAAACTACTGATGTAATTTCAAATTTTATAGTTCCAGCGGTTTAGGCTCAGCTATGATAGTTGATGGTTATAGAAATCTAACGACACGTCTACGTAGCCTATACACAAATGCCATCGAACTGGGCCGGGATCAAACCCGCAACCTTGGGCACAGAAAGCCAGAACGATAGTGACGGCGCCACCCAGGCAGACTAGCCTACGAACATTTGACAACGGATAATTTTTATCAACGAGTTTCTTGAACAACTTATATGAATACACACAAAAACTAAGAATTCCCTTTCAAGTTTTATTTTTACACGTAGCTATGGGCTTGTACATGCATTTTAAGCTCCCCGAGACGAATATTTCAAAAGAATCCTATCAAGTTCTCCGTAATGGTTTGTTCACAATAACTTTTGCATTCACGCTGGGTGTTTGGGACTAGGCTCGTGAGAGGACCAATGTTAGGGATTGGACGATGATATACGTGAGATGGATAAATGCAGGATAGCTTAATAAGGTAGCTTCAAGTAAGTATGAAACAATGCACATGTGAGAAGTATAAGATTTCGGAGGACCATTTAGAGCAAGAAGGGACTATATCACGAGGTCACTTGGTACAGAGATCAAAGGAAACATATTGGTTAAACAATCTAGAATGTAATGAAATACTTAAACTTTATTAATACTTGTAACCACTCGAAGAAATAATAGTTGAACACTGAATATTAATTGAATAAACACTTGAAACAATGAATTGGAATTTGGCGCGAACCAGATTGCACCACTAGAAGTAATTTAGTAAATTTTGTAATTTACTAATGAATTATATCTCAATTTAACGGTAATAAATTTTGCAGTAGAATGTATGTATTTTAAGTTATTAACACTTGATTGTTCACGTTTTATAGCTTCTTGGTGAGTGATGACGTCACACGCTATTTAATTACTTGGAACTAATAAGTGAATCTAATGAACTTATAATACGGCGAATAAGTAAATTATGTATAAGTAATTTACTTGAAATTAATAAAACTTATAAGAAAGTTTTATTCCAATGATTTCTAGTGAAAATACAAAGAGCGCGAACTGGCTTTTGTTACTAGAACCGGAGCAGTGTCAGACCGTGACTTGATCGTGTAACTGCAGGCTTAATACTGATGAGGCTTCCTGACGCTCTTTAAGGCGTCTTTAAAGAGGGAATACCCGACACAAAGAACTCGTGATCAGGATATGATGAAATATACGCCTACTCAACTTAATGCTTGGCGCAAGAACACCTGGCGGATGATTTGAATTAAAACTATTTACTGCACATAATAAATATGCTGGAAAAAACACTTAGCTTGCGTGAACATACTCCGCGCCATTGACTATTAACGTCAATAAAAACATAACAGGAAGGCAAGCTATAATAGAGAGACACTTGTATGTACACAAACAAGCACTGACTCTAATTGGATGTATACATGTGATATGTATTGGAAAATTACTTCTTACATATATTGAAAGAATATGATATTGAATAAAAAGCACTGATTTCACTATTTACGTATAAGCACACGACACACAATATACATCAGAGGAGATACGTAGACATGTGAGTTCAAGTGAAGCTGAAGACGTCTTGAAGGTAGCCAAGTGTGACCCAAGACGAGCAGCGACACAAAGAAAAGCTTCAACAGATAAATAGGATTGAACATTGCTATCGGAGTATGCATTGGAATAAGGAAAAGATACATGATAATTATGAAAGAATGTAGGCAATTATCAAGAACATGGTGATAGAGAATTCCAATGAATGATAACGATAATTCATAAGTAACCATAGAATGTAGAAAATGGAAATGTAGTAGAACTTCAAAGATAAGTATGACAATTATTATGATCAGTCATACAGTATGCTCAAAGCACATAAACCCATGTAGTAAGTAGTGGCTCGCCTAGTAATCTAATGTATGAGGATTAGGAGTCAGACATCATACGTCAAGATCAGAGACTATAAACCATGTAGTAGTTGTGGCTAGGATTGCGATCCTATGACCGAGGACTAATGTAGATGAGGGAAACCAAAACACCAATAATACAAGCACAAGGGAGAGATGGGACGTGTTGCTTATTGAATGTTGTTGGTATATAAGGAGTAATACATCTTCGTAGCAACAGGCCAGTGTTTCAAAGGAGAAACTAGCCTATGCAGCAAAAGGAAAATGCTATAAAGGAGTAAATGCACAACAGACAAGGAGCTGATCATCGACAAAGCATTTGATCCCCTTGAACTGAATGTCAACATGAAGAAATTCAAGCTAGCGTAGGTCAAAACTCTTGAACTGAAAACCAGAGAGAGGTCTTTCAAATAGCAAGATTGATAGAAAGAAAAATGCATGTAACACATCTCGCAAGAGTACGATTTGTTACAGAGATAGATGAGAAATGGACTTCAAGTGGAGAATCTTGAATATAAGATCATAGAAAGTGTCATATGCTACTCGTCTTGGGGTAGAGGACACACTTTGACTATGGGCCGCTTATATTCGCCACTGGAAGTGCGCACAGTAATCACTCGAACCAAGCCGTCTTCTCCCGGATGAGTAGCGGTGATCACGCCTAACTTCCATTGAAGAGGAGGAATGTTGTCTTCCTTCAAGATGACGACAGTACCAACTTGAATGTTGTCACTGGAACAGGTCCATTTCTGCCTTTGTTGTAGTGAGTGAAGATATTCGGATGACCAGCGTTTCCATATGTGTTGCAAATGATTTTGTAACAGCTGCCATTTTTCTAAGTACTTCTTATCTTCCGTAGGAGGATGTGAAGGTAGAGATATGAGAGGTTCTCCAATTAAGAAGTGACCAGGAGAAAGGTATGACAAGTCAGCTGGATCATCATTTAGACGAACAAGTGGTCTAGAATTCAAGCAAGCTTCGATTTGAGATAGAAGCGTAGAAAGCTGTTCATATGTGAGAATTTGAGCTCCCATAACTCGCCTGAGATGAAACTTCATAGATTTCACTGCTGCTTCATGCAGACCACCGAAATGGGGAGAATTTGGAGGAATGAACGACCAGCAATAATCGTGGTTTGCAGTGAAATTTTGAATTGTAGTTTGAAAATCTCTTGACTGCAATAGCAATCTGAGCTCCCTTAACTTGTTGTTTGCTCCAACAAAGTTAGTGCCATTGTCACTGAAGATTTCTTTACAGAGTCCTCGACGTGCTGTAAATCTTCGTAGGGCTGCTATGAAGGCATCTGATGTTAGATCAGAAACTAACTCAATGTGAATGGCCTTTGTTACCAAGCAGACAAAAATAGCGATGTAAGCCTTTACAGTAGTTTTACTGCGTGGAGCCCCATATCTTATGTTGAAGGGTCCAGCGTAATCGACTGCGGTGCGGAGAAAAGGTCTAGCAGGAGTTATTCTATAGCTAGGAAGATTTCCCATTAACTGTTGAGAACTTTCTGCTTTTAGCTTGTAACACGTGAGACATCTATGCAAAATAGATTTTACTACTCTGCGAATACTAGGTATCCAGTAGGCTTGTCGTAATGAAGCTGTAAGCAGCTGATGCGAAGCATGTAATAGCTTGCGATGCTCATATTCTACAATCAGAACTGTTAAATGATGTCGGGATGGCAATATAACCTGATGTCTTGCATCATGTGTAAGATCTGATTTCTCCAACCGTCCACCCACTCTTATAACGTTGTTCTGATCTAGGAATGGAACTAATGCATGGATAGAGCTTTTCACTGAAACTTGTTTGTTGTTGCTAAGATCTTTCAGCTCTTGAGAGAAAGCTTCTTTCTGAGCAATTTTAACACAAACTTGTAGAGCATTTTGTAATTCTTCTGCTGCGAGAGGTCCATGATATTTGTTTTCATGGCGGCAGGCAGAAATAAATCTATACATATAACAAGTAACTCTCTGCAAGCGCTTGAGATTAGAGAATCTTGTAATAAAACTATCTTCTACTACAGTAGCTGCCATGCAGATGGAAGTAAGTTGCTCTGAGGAATCTGGAGGGCTTAATTGTTTTGGCTGTTCCGGCCATAATGTTGTGTTATGAGCCAACCACTTAGGACCGTGCCACCACAAATCAATATCAGACAATTGTTCAGAATATACACCTCTTGAAACGAGATCAGCTGGGTTGTTGTCTGTAGAAACATGTCGCCAGGCTGCTGTTTCAGAAAGCTCTTGTATTTGCGACACACGGTTGGACACAAATGTTTTCCATGTTCGTGAATCTGATTTTATCCACGACAGAACAATAACTGAGTCTGACCATAGATAATTTTGTGAGGTTTGAATGTTAAGGTCATTCAACACCTTGTTGTACAGTTTAGATAACAGCAATGCTCCACAAAGTTCAAGACGTGGAATGGTTTGCCTTTTAAGAGGGGCAACCTTAGACTTGGAACATAGCAAGTTAATTGTAACTTCACCTTCAATGTTCACAGAACGGAGATATATGCATGCACCGTAGGCCTTTTCTGAAGAGTCACAGAAGCCATGGATCTGTATATCTTGAAGGGTACCATGTGTGAGAACAAATCGTGGAATACGCATCGTGTGTATTGTACCTAAAATGTCGCAGATCTCAATCCATTTCTCTGCTATGTGTGAAGCTACCTCCTCGTCCCAGTCAAGTTTTTCAATCCATAATGATTGCATGAAGATTTTGGCATTGATAACCATAGGACTGACAAGGCCTAAAGGATCAAAAATGGATGATATGACTGATAGGATAGTACGCTTGGTAAGTTTAACTCGAGTATGAGTTTGGAGAGAAGGATGGGATTGAATCTGGAAGTTATCAGTTGCAGGATGCCATAGTAAACCAAGGGCATGTGCATTTTCAATGTTGTCAAGAGACAGAGGCAACTGGGTCTCTCGATAAGATGATGGTACAGATTCCAGCAATGCTTCATGGTTGGAACACCACTTTCGCAAGGGAAATCCGCCACTGTCAAGCATGAGGATTAATTCTTCTTGAAGGCGTAGCGCTTCTTGAAGATTATTATGTCCTGCCAGGCAGTCATCTACATAGAAGGAAGTCCTGACTGCTTGTGAAGCGAGAGGGTATTTAGCTTCTTCTTCTATTGACAGCTGGTGCAGGGATCTTATGGCTAAAAATGAAGCTGATTTAGTACCATAAGTCACGGTAGTTAAGGCATAATCTTGTATGGGTTCATCTGTGCTGGAACGCCACACAATCCTTTGAAGATTTTGATCAATCTCGTTCATTTTAATGCGTCTGTACATTTTAGAGATGTCAGCTGAGAACGCATACTTATATGTTCGAAAACGAATTATAATTGATGATAGGTCATCTTGCACTGTAGGCCCTAATTTCAGAATGTCATTTAGGGACTTGCCTGAAGATGTTTTTGCAGAAGCGTCAAACACAACTCTAGTCTTGGTTGTAGTAGACGAGGGCTTGATTACTGCATGATGTGGTAAATAGAAGCATTTTTCACCTGGCTGTGGAAGTGAAACCTTCTTCATGTGTCCCAATTCTTCATATTCTTGCATGAATTTTTTGTAATCTTCCTGCAAGACAGAATTGGTTTGGAATTTTCGCTACAGATGCTCTAAGCGTTTTACGGCTTGTGGTCTGGATTCGCCCAAGGAGTCCTGAGATCGATTCTTGGGTAATTTCACTACAAAAGCACCGTCCTCTGCACGAATAGTGTTTTGTACGAAGTGCTCTTCACATTCCCTTTCTTCTTTAGTAAACACTGGTTTAGGAAAGTCTTCTAGTTCCCAGAATCGTCTTAACTGTGTATCAACATTATCAACAGTCACAAATAAATTGTGTTGAGCGAATGTGACCTTCTTGGATTTAATTGCTTTCTTGGGAATAGTTCCACTAAGTATCCAACCTAGTTCCGTGTTACTAAGAATAGGGTTATTAGGAATGACTATTCTTTCATTAGTGAATAGTTGGTAAAACAAGCTAGCACCAATGAGGATTTGGACATCACCAGGGATGTAGAATTTAGGATCCGCTAATGTTATTTCACTAGGAATATTGAAATGTTTGGGATCTATACGGACTGAAGGAAGTTTGTTTGCAATGTGAGGGATTACTAGACAACTCATTTCAGCCTGGAAATTCTGGATTCTGGATCGCAGATTAACCTTAACACTGTGATTGCAAGAAGAGGTGCCATTAATACCTCGTATCTGAGTGTCGACATCTGTGGTTGGCAGCTGCAACTTCTTGGCTAAACCTTCAGTTATGAAGTTCAATTGGCTTCCTGAGTCCAGTAACGCTCTGCATAACACTAAATTTCCTTGTCTATCTTCAAGATGCACTGCTGCTGTTGCTAATAAAATCTCCCTTTGGTTGGAATTTTCTTTTATCGAACAATAACTAGCAGGTACATTATCTGTAGATTCAGACGGTTGATGTGGTTGTCGAGGAGCCTTTTTACTGTCTCGTGTGTTATTATGTAACAGTTTGCTGTGTGAAGCCTTTCCACAATTACAGAATGACTTGATTTTGCAATTGTCTCTTTTGTGACCGTTGGAGAAACAGTTTGCACATAAACCTTTGCTTTTCACAAAATCCCAACGTTGATCTACACTCAACTGTGAAAACTTGTCGCACTTATATAAATTGTGACTTTCCTTGCAACAAGGACATGTATCACCTTTGATGGCAACATAAGATTGACGAGTCGTTTTTACAGATTTCTTTTGTGTATGTCTTTCACTTTTTTCCTTGGATGGGCTTGGCACATTGTTAGAATTGGATAGCACTTCTAAAGAATGAGCCTTGGCTTCTAGGAAGTTCATCAACTCTTGAAGCGGTGTGAACCTTTGTGAGTCAATTTTGCTCTCCCATTCCTTGCGTGTAGTTTCACCAAGATGATCCAATATTAATTGAATGAACATGACTTCGTGTAATGGGATTTCAATGTTGAGAGCTTCGATGGCGTTAAGATTGCTTTGAAACTGATTTAATAAGTTTCGCAAGTCTGTAACATTTTCATCTTTCATTATTGGTAATGAAAGTAGATTTTTGATGTGAGCTGTGGCAATAACTCGAGTATTATCATATCTAGAGCACACCAAGTTCCATGCTATAGTAAAATTCTCATTCGTGACTGGAAGATTCTGAATGAGCGCGTGAGCCTGCCCCTTCAGAGAACTCAGCAAATAATGATATTTCTGGATGGAATCCAACGATTCATTGTTTACCACTAAGCTACTGAAAGTGTCGTGATAGTGTTTAAAGTTAGTCACATCCCCACTAAACACTGGAATTTGAATCCTTGGAAGTTGTATATTTCTATTGTTGCATTGTGAAGTAGAAGATTGACACCTGTGATGCGAATTACCACTGTGATTAGATTGATGACTGTGATGAGAGCCTACACTACGCACTGGTTGGTCGTGTAGAAATAACAATTCACTAAGCTTAGCCTTTAGCACCTTGTACTTGTTATTCATCTCTTCGTCATACTGTGCGTGCATGTCAAGTTCACTTTCAGCTTCGATAATAGCTTCAATTTGAGTTTGTACCACTTCATAATTTTGCCACACTTCGTTAAGAGTGTCATATTCAACTTTTAATCGAAATATATCAACTTCTTCAGTAATATTGTCACTGTACTTCTGAATGTACGTAAGTTTTCTTTTAAGAAAAGCACGTTTTTTCGTTAATTCCTTCAATTCACTTTCCATCTTGAATGCGAAATGTGGAAATTACTTGTTCTTGAAGATTTGAAATTCTACCACTGCTGCACGATAATGCATGTATTAACTGTTCACTGTCTTCTTGATGTTCACTGAGGACCGGAATCCCACGATGAGTCGAATCACTGCTGCATGATGCTGTCTTCGATGCGAAGTTCAGGGTTGCTGGAACTCACGAACTGACCGACGCGGAAGCACATATGAATGAGACGAACTCGAGAAACGGTATTTGCGAATACAAGTATGCAATAAATAAGATTGTACCAATATGATCCTGCCCGGTAAAGGACCAATGTTTGGGACTAGGCTCGTGAGAGGACCAATGTTAGGGATTGGACGATGATATACGTGAGATGGATAAATGCAGGATAGCTTAATAAGGTAGCTTCAAGTAAGTATGAAACAATGCACATGTGAGAAGTATAAGATTTCGGAGGACCATTTAGAGCAAGAAGGGACTATATCACGAGGTCACTTGGTACAGAGATCAAAGGAAACATATTGGTTAAACAATCTAGAATGTAATGAAATACTTAAACTTTATTAATACTTGTAACCACTCGAAGAAATAATAGTTGAACACTGAATATTAATTGAATAAACACTTGAAACAATGAATTGGAATTTGGCGCGAACCAGATTGCACCACTAGAAGTAATTTAGTAAATTTTGTAATTTACTAATGAATTATATCTCAATTTAACGGTAATAAATTTTGCAGTAGAATGTATGTATTTTAAGTTATTAACACTTGATTGTTCACGTTTTATAGCTTCTTGGTGAGTGATGACGTCACACGCTATTTAATTACTTGGAACTAATAAGTGAATCTAATGAACTTATAATACGGCGAATAAGTAAATTATGTATAAGTAATTTACTTGAAATTAATAAAACTTATAAGAAAGTTTTATTCCAATGATTTCTAGTGAAAATACAAAGAGCGCGAACTGGCTTTTGTTACTAGAACCGGAGCAGTGTCAGACCGTGACTTGATCGTGTAACTGCAGGCTTAATACTGATGAGGCTTCCTGACGCTCTTTAAGGCGTCTTTAAAGAGGGAATACCCGACACAAAGAACTCGTGATCAGGATATGATGAAATATACGCCTACTCAACTTAATGCTTGGCGCAAGAACACCTGGCGGATGATTTGAATTAAAACTATTTACTGCACATAATAAATATGCTGGAAAAAACACTTAGCTTGCGTGAACACTGGGCAAAACTCCCGAAGCTTTAAAAGTTCTCATAAGCCTTGTCATCTGTAGTGCCAGCTAAAGTAAATATAAATATCTGACAGTCAAACTAAATTCCTTGACACTTTTCTTTTTGCATCACGAAAATAATAGAGACGGAGAGATATTAAGACCATTAAAGAATGTTCGAAGGTCAACCACAAAATGATGTTAACTGTCAAGGCAGTTTTTATAGCAGCGGCTATTATTTATTCTAAATACCAAATACAATCGTACATGCAAGCTCTGATCTTCATTTTCAAATCTTACTAGTTCTACTGCTTTTTACACTGTTTTCTTAACACTGAGATATGTTCATTTGTACAATAACGTCGCTAGCTTATATGTATACAGGACTAGCAGGATAATAAACATAGAAAAGCGAGAATTTGTGCAAGTCTGTGTTCAACGTGGAATGTAAGAAAAAGAGCTGACAATTAATTAACACCTGGATTCCACGGAATGTTCAATAAATTTCACGATCTTTAGCTGCATTATCACGACATAATAAGCTTTAATTTTAACAGTTTGATTTATTGTACGGTAATTCAGGCCAAGCCCAAGTGATTTCTTACAAAGTCCCATTTATGTAGACTACATATATTTCATGTACGCCGTAGCGTAGTGGTTGAGGCGCTGCGCTACAATTCGACAGGTCGCGGGTTCGATTCCCGATGAGGTCGTCGGAGTTTTTCAATTGGCATAATCCTTCTGGTGGCACTATGGCCCTGGGGTCAACTCAGCCTCTAACAGAAATGAGTACCAGGAGCAATCCTGGAGGTAAAGGCGGCCGGTGCGTAAAGCTGACAACCTTCACGTGCCGAATGTCCAAAATCTGGGAGCCTCAACCTCCTGGAACCCTCTAGGCCTCCATGGCATGTACAGGGATCACTTTACCTTTTACATATATTTCATATTCTCGATATAAAGTATGTGCCAACAAGGGAGCATTTAGAAAAATTAAGTAAAAAAAAATCAAGAAATTACGATATGGGATGTGAAATGTGATTCCACTGAACCAACCCCTAGCGGTGTCTTTTATATACATATATTTTCGAACATACTGTAATACCCTTCTTTCCCACAAGAGATATGTCATGAGGAGGTCTAGCCCTTTAGGAACGAAACGGCAAATCATTTCATTTTATTACGCTAATACGTTTATCGCTTATATGTGACGTAATAGTATCTTAATAACATATATTAAAGTATAGATTTTTCATTATAACATTGGTGTTATAGAATAACATCGTACAGGAACAATCTCGAACCCTTGAGAGCAGCAAATGAAACTGCGTAGCAAACAACCTGGATTTTAAATAAAATCAATTCTGTTCGTATTAATTTTAATATAATATTAAACTGAGTTCTTTTCATGCAGTAAAAATCAGTCGGTTTCAAGTTTAAAACGGCCAAAAAAAAGCTTAGACTTGACCAACGCTTTCTGCTGTCATCTATTGCAAAAGATGAAAAATACAAGAACTTACTAACAGTTGATTGCAGAGGTCAGCCATCTCCGTTTATTTGATGAATCTAAAACCTCAACACTTAAACATTTTAAGTAAAGTCGAACAAATTCGTATGCAACTTGCCTATATTGGTAATGAAGATACTCGCATGAAAATTATGAAATTCGCTTTACTCGTTTCATAAACATACTCGCATCTTAATAAATGTCATTACAGACTCACTGCATAATGTATACAATGTATAATACAACTCCGAAAAATTTTGCATTTTCATTACCTACTGGGGGGTACGCCGTAGCGTAGTGGTTGAGGCGCTGGGCTACAAACCGGAAGGTTGTGGGTTCGATTCCCGATGAGGTCGTTGAGATTTTTCAATTGGCCTAATCCTTCTGGTGGCACTATGGCCCTGGGGTTGACTCAGCCTCTAACAGAAATGAGTACCAGGAGCAATCCTGGGGGTAAAGGCGGCCGGTGCGTAAGGCTAACAACCTTACCACCTTCATGTGCCGAATGTCAAAAAGTCTGGGAGCCTCAACCTCCTGGAACCCTCTGGGCCTCCATGGCCTGTATAGGGATCACTTTCACTTCATTACCTACTGAATACAGGATCTTGAATTCCGATTATGTTTGTAGAAAATCTGATAAAGATTCTTTCCCCTTTGGCGTATTTTAATACAGTATAATGGGTGGTGGTCGTTTAAATTAAATTCTTCTTCTTGTTTAACAACAGGGTTTAGGCCTACTGGCCTGTTCCGTCTACAGATTAAAACTGGTCACTCCACCTTTTTTTAGGTCTTCCTACATTTCTTCGACCCCTTGGTTTATATTGTAATGCTTTGAAGGGTATGCGGCTTCTATCCATTCTCATTACGTGCTCTCTCCAATTATTTGAATAATTGTTTATTATTTGAGTCCACCGCTATGGCTCAGGGGATGCGTCCAATCCTCTCACGCATCGGGCCCGGGTTCGATTCCTGGTCGGGACAAGTTACCTAGGTGGGGTTTGAGACAAATGTCGGGTAACTTTAGGCCCTTGTGGTCCCCAGATATCATCTGGCCGTCATTATCATCTTCATCCCATCCTCGCCTTGTTTGGAGTGAGTGTGTGTGTGAATGTTGTGTCTCGTCCTATGTGTTCGTGTTGTCTCGGAGGTGGCCCCGGCATTGGGCTGATCACTCATCCGGGGAGGCCCTCCATGTCCTTGTCTGGTCAAAAAAGTATGTATGTGATCCAAAGATAATCCCTCTCCCGACAGGTCGCGGCCCTGTATGGCCCGGGCGGCTTGGGTCGCTTAAATCCTACAAGGGAGAGGTGAAACTACGATAAAAGAAAGAAAGAAGTTTATTATTTGAATTGCATTTTCTATTTGTAATTGATTTCTTATATCTTCATTTATTTGATGGTCTAATAAAGAGTACCCCGCTAACGGTCTTAACAATCTCATTTCTGCTATTTAAATTCTTCGCTTCTTCTGTTCTGTTATTGCCCATGTTTCTGATCCATAAAGCAATGTTGGGAGTGCCATTGTTTTATAAAATTTAAGGAGTCTCTTGTCTAACCTTTGCTAGTAATGTTTTCTTTATCGTACCCAATAATTGCTGAAGTTTATTAAGTTTCAATTCTATATCCTTGCTCTCCGTATTTGTCAACATGCATCTTAAATAACTGAAGGAATTTACTTGCTGGAGTATTTCATTTTTTATTACTATTTTAGCTCTTAATGGTTCTAGTCCTTTAAATGCTAACCCTTTTGTTTTGTTTGTTGAGATTTTAAGGTTGTATTTCTCAGCTATATTGCTCAATGTGAAAACTGCTCTTTGCATATAAAAATTTAATAAATTAAATTTAGAAGACCAAATATTGATACCTCCGAAGTAACATCCAAGTTGGCATTACCTGGTTTGGAGATGGAGTGAATGATAACTTACCAGTAGAAAGGTAGTATTTTTAGTTAACAGTGACAAGATCAACATTGTGTAAGTTTTGTTTATATAAAAAAAAGATGCAATTCTTCCACTAATAGCCTAAAGTCTAACCTCCATCCCAACGTTTTTAAAATGAATAATAATTGTGAAGACTGTTGATGTTAGCCGTGTTAGCCACACCCTCGGTGCTCCCAGGGACACACCACCAGCAAGATCTTCACCACAAGCCACGGGGCAGGACGGTGGAAGCCCGCAGCGGGCACAGGAAACTGGATGATAATGAATAGGGAATATATAAGGTGAAGTAGAGAGTACTGCAAGAATGAAAGGGTGAAGGGAATTGAACCCAGGACCACCTGCATGCCTGGCCCACACGCTAAGCATGCGCCACAGGGACGGCAACTATTACCTGTACTAAGTAAACGAAAATACATAATTTATTCTGAAGACTAGAAGTATAAGCTCAAACATAAGTAGAATAAGTAAATTATCTTAATGGCCAATTAATATGGTGTGCAAAATCCAGTCGCTCACAAGAGTTTAAGGAATATTCTGGATGAACACTCCTGCAACATTCTTTGGCGACGCCTTCAGAAAGAATGTAATGCAGTCAGTTTGAGGTGGAGTTAAGCTCAAGTAACATAAGTAAACATGAGGTTATATGGCAACGCGCAGTGGTGTAACGTTTTGTAAATAACTTAGCATTATAAGCCAGGATATCTCAGGGTACTTAAACTTATCAGCCAGCATTAAATCATGGAGAGCGTGGGATTCTCAACACAACAATCACAGTCATTCATCAGGTTGCAGATTATTCATTCTTAGACGCCTACTTTATCATTCCACTCAGTCGAGGACAAAACACTCTTTAATTACCAGTTTGCTAAAACTTGTTTTCAAAAGAATGATTTACCTCCAAGAATGTGAAAACCGTATACTGTGTTACTTGAAGCTGTAATGAATTCAGAGCTCGGGACTACCTTGTTGTAACATGACCTAGCCCCAACCATGGACCTCAAAGGAATTTTCTCTTGAAAAACCAAGTGATAGCCAACACCATCATTTCCATCACTGTTAAAATACTATCGTTACTGAAACTTCAGCTACTACAGTCAAATCGCTGTATATCTTAGACCAGCGTTTCTCAACCTTTTTGAACCCGAGGACCTCTAAAATGTCTAAAACAATTTACGGACCCCTAATTTTACATCCAATTTTTAAAAGAAGATCTATATTAAATATTTGAGGTATTAATTATACGTCATTATAACGAAATATGTGAAAAAAATTTTACTTCTTTACTTTCCACTTGCTTTATATTTTTTAATTATGTTTGCGGACCATATGCACCATCTTCGCGGACCACCAGTGGTCAGTTCATGGGGATATTTTTATTTCGTTTGTGCAATTTGAATGACACTTGCAACACAGCTATTCACCAATTCATCGCAATGTGAACTATCTAATATAATATTTGAATTCGTGTTTCCGTGTACATCCAACGCCACATATTATCAGGACGATATTTAATTGTGAAATTAATTGGTGACCTTGCTCGGTATGCCCTAGCAACATGATTTCATTGCGGTACGCAGGCATATGATTTGTTTTTTAAATGGGTGGACAGAGAGGGATCATGAATGCATGCATAAATGAAGAAAAAATTGAATAATTTGGATGAAACTCACTATGCGGGGTTTTTTGGTTAGGGAACTGTAATCTGAGGTACTTTTCCCCCTTGGCAGCTTTATTCGTTTAATTATTTATATTTATTGCATTAAACAATTTAATTAATAAAATTATTTATTCTGCAATTAATGTAAAAAAACATGTCACTCTAATAAAAATATGTTTTAATAATTTTCTCAGATAAGTAATTATTTTTTTTAATCTAGCAATTGTCTAAATAATTGGGTGCGAAGTCGCGGGCACCTACTGATAATGAATAAATCAATGCAAGGATAAATTTCTGGATTTATGGAGAAATCTTGAAAGTTTTATTTCCTTTTACCAGTTGTCTGACATCAACCAGCAAAAAATACTATAGGTCTGTATGAAACATCGTGGAAAGTGCTGTATTGATATCTAATGAAAGTAATGCTAACCTTTCATGAAAATGATAAAGAATGTGAGTTTCATTTTATTACTTTTATAATGTTTGAACATTCTAATTTCATGAAGTAAGCTTTATCATATATTCAATCTTTATTACTTTCCTTCATCCTTTATTTCTAGTATTTTTCTATGAGTAACATTACACTAATAATTACATCGTATTGTGACTTAAATTAGGTTATTAATTGGCAACCAATTGTTAAACTTAGTTTTCTGGAAAAGAATTTCGGCGTGACTCATTACCCAATTACCCATTCCCTGAGAAACATTTAAGCATTTTCATTTAAAATTTCACTTACTTATGAAAGGTGTACCAAAAAAGTTTCATGTGTTTTTTTAATCCCTATAGTTGGCAAGAAAGTTTACAGAGTGAAAAGAAAATGAGGATTAAACAATTTTATACATGAAATTCATAAGACATTTACTACATAAACTCCTACGGATTAAATAATAGAGTTACATTTGTCGTTATTTATTCATAATTTTTAATAATTGCTACATTTCAATGTGTACGAACATTCATTGTGTGTATATTTAGTCCATAGGGGCTACCTCAATTGGGAGGCAGTTTGAAGAAATAAAAAAGGATATTTCTTGAAGTCTGAATTATCGGTTTTTCATCTGGTGGAGTTGTTCAACCAAACATTTTATTAATAACGTATAAAAATTAAGAAATTGAATTATTAGATATATTCAAATCAACGGTGTAGGGTGCTTGGTACGAATGTAAAGTAACTACAATAAAAAAAATCACTTTAATTATTGGATAATTGTGCAAATTGGAATTTTCACTCTTGGATTCCGCTAACCTATACTAGTAATAGTAACAAGTTATTGTTTGTGGACCGTGCCTCTTTCTATTCATGTATTGTCTTAAATTACGTAATTATGGGTACAAGACTAGCCTACTATTATTTACTGGTGTGGTTGTTTGTTATGCAAGTCACAATTTACACTTCACTTGGATTGCTCTTTGAATGTCTTGTGTTCTGCATATTCAATGGCATTTATTCCTTTATTTACTTAGGCCTATGGCAAAACCATTCAACAATAAGCATTCAGCAGCATATCACTTTAGTTTGCAGTCATTACGAGAATTACTACATAATAGCAGTTCTACAGGGTTAGATGAATATGTAATGCTACAGCGGGCTATTTTTATGAGATGCTCTTAGACTTAGATGAAGGCATTCCGAACCGTATACTCGTGAAACATTACTGGCTGACCTCTGTAGCCCATGGTTATAATCAATCATGTGGTTTCTGTCGTACAATGCGATTACTTGGGTTCGATTCCCTTACTCCGTCGGATTCTTATAAGCAGGGCCCGGATTCTAATGACATCTCATCTTTTTATTGATGCTTCTTAGACATTGCCAACTTGTAGATAAATCCTAATCATGGCATCTAGATTATAGAAATGTATTTTCATTAGGTCATTTTTTATATTTCATGCAATTTTATATTTTTAGGATATTTATTTCAATTTTAGGTCATTATTTTGTCATTTTCCTCCTTATTTAGTAATTTCCATGCATTTACATTGAGTACATTAACTTTTTTGTCGGTTTTTTCCGCACAGGGTGATATTTAAATAAATTACTAGGTTAGTATAATGCAACACTTTTGTAGGATCTATTTTTAAAACTATTTTCTTACTTTTCTTCTCAAACGCTCCAATCAAGAACAAGGAACAAAGTTTTTAGACCTACAACATCCCTTACAGTTTTTTTAATTATGTACAAATTAGTCTATAACTTTGTGTGTACAATAATTTTTTATAAATAAAATATCAGTTTTTAGGTCATTCTGTACAATTATTAGGTAATTTTCTTTAAAATTTAGGGTCATTTTGTAGGTCATTTTTCAAACAATTTTAGGTCATTAGAGAACAAATGAGAACAAATGTGACGCTACTTGAATGAAGCAGTAGTGACTTAGATAAAGAATGCTGACCACATTTCCTCGAACTTTTCGACTGTAGTCGAAATAAAGAGATAGATCGTATACACTTCTCCTTCGTAATATTATATTTGTCTATATTAAAATGTCTGGTCACATTCCTAAGTTATGTTGCATTGTAGGAATTTTCATAGTAAAAAAATATCTATATTTTGCTTTTTCTTTCCTTAGTTTAATCTCTCCCATTGTAGGGACGTGTATATGGCCCACGCCACCCAGCTCTTTTTTTATTGATCATAAATAGGGACCGGATTTTTAGGTTTTTAAAAACACTGTTTTAGGTTTTCCATTAAGTGAAATAGTTTTTTTAGGTTTTTTATCCAAAATATCGTTTTCGGGTAGAATAATTGGTTTAATGAATTTGAATGTGCTACATAGGATTCAATACATCATTAACACGTCTTCTTAAAACACATTGTGACCACTCAGTGTGAATAACAAGACAGTACTAAAGGCAAACAAACGCTTTAAAACACAGAATTCTATACCCTTGTTCATACACGGCAACAATGGTTGTTCGTACGGATATTTTAAAAGGAATACGCCGGTACTCTACACTTCCTCTCTTGATACTGTCCATCCTAGACGACAATGGGTTGAACGAAACGATGATGGTATTAATTTCAACCCGACAAAAATTATTGTCTCTCCGCAAAATATCGATTCCTCAACTGACAACCAAAAAAGACAAAAAAAAGTAGCCTAAATTAGGTTTTATATCCCGTTTAGGTATATTTAGGTTTTTATACCCCATTTAGGTATTTTTAGGTGCCACAGAATTAATGTGGGTGAATCCTACGGACATGATTCGAAATAGTGTATGAGCGCTTTTTGTTTTGGAAGCAAGGAAAAAATAGGTAAAAACCTAAGAATCCGGTCCCTAATCATAAATAACATGTTTCATTCTGTATTGAATATAATATGTTACAATTTTAAAATGTAATCGATTACAAATATGTTTCATGATTCTAAATATGGTTGAGAGATTTAATTCTTCTATGTACTAATATTACCACAGGGAACTCTAACCAACACTTTAAGCATTGCCTATTGCCGGGTCTTAAGAACAATAAAGGTGGAGGTAGATTATACTGTGCCAGGTTACTTATAAATCTAAATTCTTCTAGTATTAAGCCGAAGTAAGACACTATAATGCAGAGTTAAATCAGAATTTCTTAATGCAGCAGTGACATTAGCTATTAAATGACTTTTAGAAGTAGAAAACAAAGAAGAAATTTCTAAGGAAGGTTTTGGAACCCCCAAAAGAGTAATAACAAACCTTTGACTTCCAACGAGTCATGAGTTATGCAAATATATACAGTATATGATTAGCTTTCTGTGGATACATGAAAAGAATGAAACCAGGCAGAATTAGCAATAATGTCCTTTTTTAGCAGGATAAAAGGACACAAATCATTTGGGTAAAGGATGTTCAGCTAGAAGGAAATGTGAAATTAGAACTAAGACATGGGAAATGGAGAGGTGTTCAGGAAGAAAGTTCTTGAGGTGAAGGATCTGTCTGAAGAGAATCGATCTCACTTCACAGCCTGGTATGGAATAAGAGGCTGTATTGCAGGAAATTCGTATTCAGTTGTCTCAGGTTCAGCCTGTTTGCCAAAAAGGACTTTATGACAATCCAAATAATAAAACATAATTTCACCTTATGAAATTTAATATTCATGCAATAACTATTAGTAAAAGTACAATTTAAGTTAGATATATAAGCTTTCATGAACCACAGATTATTGTCTCTGTTGGACATGATAACATTATAGGAGAAAAATTCCTCCGACACTGGGACTTGAACCCAGGACCTTTGGCTATTCGCGCCAATGCTCTACCAACTGAGCTAAGCCGGAGTTCAATTCACAGCGCCAGATGGAACCTCCCTCCTATGACTGATTGCCCTAATGGTCTACCTCACAGACAGACAAGTTATGTCATATTCAGTACTGTGAGGCACACTAATTAGTGATTTTGTGACCGGGCTCCCACTGTTATTGTACAGTTAACATTCAAGATAGATATGTAAGCTTTCATGAACCACAGATTATTGTCTCTGTTGGACATTACATGATAACATTATAGGAGAAAAATTCCTCCGACACTGGGACTATAATGTTACAATTTAAGTATCCTTCAGATGATTTCTACGAAAAAAAGTTTATAAGTGTTAGCCTTTAGTATAAGCACCTTCTGTACAGAACAAAATCGTGGAATCGATTTGGAGAAAATAGAAGAAAAAATCATGAGAAGTGGTATTGTAAATTAAAAACAATCAAACTGTTAAGATACCTAAAGGAAAATGTGTATGCAGCCATGCACTGGTAAGAGATTTTCCTTTCATTAGAGAAACTAAGGAAAGAAAAAACAGGAGCTCCTAAAGCAAATTAATAATTATTACGTTGAGTAATTAGTTTCAAATTTGATCTCCAGATGCTTTATTATTCTAAATATAACAACTGGATGCGTTAATCCAAAGAATAATATTCGAAAATAAGGAAGAAACTGAAAAAAAAAAAATTGTATTGTTCGACAAGGCGTCCTTAAATCTGGTCATACTAAACTAACCAAAGTGTCAGAGTGCCACCAGACTTTAAGGTTAGAAATATGCTGGATGAATCTGAATTTGCGAAATGAGAAGTGTATCATCGATGCAAAGGAAGATGACTGAAGATGAGATAATGGCAGCAGCACAAGAGGTGTGCCAACCGGTGGTCCTGGACATGCAACTTGTGCTCGGCACGACAATGCCTTCATCGGCATTTAAATTACACTCCAGCTTGGACAACGACCGCGAGCACATGCGATAAAAACCACACATTTCGTCACATTTATTCTCTCCATAGAGGTAGAGGCAGAGGAAACTATTTTGCTGAACTGCTCATCAAATTTTAATAATATCTATTCATAGCCAATTAGAAAACAAAAGCTAACCATCTGCAATATTGAGAGAGGCTTTTCCTAACTGTTAAGATTTTTTTTTTTTTTTTTTAATAATCATTTTTATTCCTGCATGCGCCATTACATTAGTAATATTACATGCTGTCTTACTCCTTCTTAGATGTAACTATATACACATATTGCAAGTTGATATTCCTAACATACAGTGCCATTGTAACTATATACACATATTACGAGTTATTAATCCTAACATGCAGAACTATATACACATATTTACAAGTTAATATTTCTAACATACAGTCCCAATTTGATTACGTCTGAAGTTTGTCAAAGTCGATTTTGTTTACAAAATTTTGAAAGTGAATGAAAATAATCGAAGATCAAATGATAGGGCTCATATAGTGTGGAACTTTTGAAATGATTATACATTTCAGTAAAGGGTAAGAAAATATTCATCTGAGCAACTCCGTGCGAAGGATATGTCCAAAAAGTAACACCTAAGCCTTGAATCATCTCCCCATATCACCATGTCTGTCTCTGTCTGTCTGTCTCTCTCTCTCGTTCTCTCTCTCTCTCTCTCTCTCTCTCTCTCTCTCTCTCTGAGTAATTAGGCATAAACCAAAGACTTGACAAATTAAATTAAATTTCTTCCTACTCCAATACTCTGATGTCTTTCTTGCAAATTAGTAAGGCGTAAAAAATTCTAAGTATTTCTTAACTGAGGATCATGAAACGAATTCTGACCACAGAATTGGCAATGAGCTACAAAATTATTACACAATAAACTTGTTTGTACCAATGGGCTTACTTAACGAGCGAAGGTAACAGAGAAGCTTGTTCTAAATAGTTGTCTTAATGGAATATGAAACCGATAAGAATGTTTTGAAATCATTATGACCGATTTAGACCTAGCATACTTTTAAAAGTAATTTATCAAAGGATTATGTAACACTAAAACAAAATTCCTTCTAAGTACGTACCGGTATTACTATGTTGTACAAACGGCAAGTATTTATTTTGAAATCTTATAGTGAGATTTAAGGATGTAAATTCAACGGAAATTGACCATGGTAAGACGATAATTTTTATTTCCTCTGCCCTTACCATAGATACTATAGGTAGAGAAAGAATTGTGTTCGACCCCCAAATTCGAAGTTGAGTTTTTAACATAGATACACGTTTTGAGGTTCCCTGAATCCAAAAATACTATTTTCAGAAATATGTCCTGTGAACAGCCTAGCTCCAGAACGGAAAGTCTATGAAAACAAAATGTTGTATTTGGATTACATACCTTCTGAGGATGTGACACGATGACGGACGACGAATTTCTCTTATTTTTAAGGGGACTTTACATGAAGAAAATTTAGTTTTTCGCAATTTTCTCGAAAATGGCTCTAACGACTTTGTTTTAAATTTGTAAATTGAATGCTTATACTAAGAGCTAAAACTTTTATTTGAAAAATTTATCTGAAATGAAGTTATAAATCACCCACTGTGTGTAGAAACTCAGTTTTGCCTGATGAACATTGATAGCATCAGATACAAACAATTGAATACGGCCTCTTATTCCATATCAGAATGTGAAGTGAGAAAGATGTATTGGCCATGCTTAGGGTAAAGAAAGTTACGAGAGTAAATTAATCAGATTTGGGTTATGTATCCTTCGGGGATGCGTTACGATGTGGTAACGTCATTCTCTTTATTTCTTGCAACCAATTTACATGATTAGAATTTCATACATAATATTTTGTACTAGGACGCAAACTTTTATTTAGAAAGAAGAAGTTACGTGAATTTCACATCAGATTTTTTTAAATCTATAAACTTCGGCGCTTTTGTAATAAGCAGCATTACCTGCCATAATTTGATGGTTACAATCTACGTCGCTCTTTTGCCCAATCCTGTTGCTGAAAGACTCGTACTAAATGTTTACTGATAGCAAATTATCAGAGTCACATCTGTATGTTATAGCAACGAGTCCCTAATTGGAAGTGCATGGTCTGATTATTATAAACATAAATGAGTCCTGATAAAATGGAATGGCATACTGATGGGTTTATCTGAGTGCCCTATATTTGCTGCACTGATACGGACCGCACTTTCACCTGCTGAAATATATGTAAAGTGGCCCGAGCACATTCCATATTATCTCGCAATACTAACATTAACTAAAGGAAATATCACTTGTTCTAGACAACCAAAAAACAAACAAGTAAAAGTTTCGCCTTGTTAGACATCCAGCCTTGAAGTGATGACCTAATTTCTACTAATGTTTGTGTTACGAAAATATTGGCACTGGTTTGGAGTTTTGAATTTATATTATAGCACTTAATATATTAAGCACCTGTGCTATTCAATTATTACATCACAAACAAATAAGAATCGCCAAGTTGCTTAGCCTATATTACGCATTGTAGAGTATTTGACACTGAAATACCAGTCACTTTCAGTTATTAGCCATAAGATTAATAGTTTCCATGTGAATGGATATTGTCAGTCCAATAAAACATGTTTTTATTCATCTCCTTTCCAAAGCTCTCTACCTTTCGTTACTACAATGGTTTACTTTATATTTTACTACTTGTTTCTATTCATATAATTTTCCGGCACTGTCTATCCACATCAGTGGCGTAATTTCATTATCTTTTTGTTTGGCAACCGGGCCCTCCAGCAAAAATATTTTGAACCGCCAATTTTTAATGCACACAGAAAAATATTCTTACTCAATGCGTATTTCTAAAATAGGCCTGGGTTGTTTTGAAATACGAATAATTGTGTACCAATACATTTTTTATCCTACTAACCACTATTTATGTATTTTTAACTCGCATCAAAGATGTCCAACTCAACAAAATTAATATTAAATTACTTTTATTTCTTTAAAAAATGCAAACATATCTCATAACTTTTACTACTGTTTTATACCTATTATCATCTCAAGCTCCCTTGCTTTCTAAAATCCAATATTCAACACACTAAGAGCAGCACTAAGGCTTTGTTAACTCATGGGCAGGGCCAGGATTTTTGGGTGGGTATTTTTTAAAAATGTCGTGAAAAATTGCGAAAAATATGCAAAATGTCGCATTTATAGTTTAAAATATGATAGAAATTTCGTGAAAAAGTGGTAATTTTTAATGAATACGCTTCTTATACAACCCGTATTCTTTTAACGTTTATTTAATTTATGCATTAGAAAAATTCTTGCGAAAAACAAAACTGCATATAAAATAATTTGACTCTCTTAATTTTATTATTGCAGCTAACACTCTAGGAACGTCAAAACGAAAGTATTTCTAACGGAATGTTCCAAAAGCTCGGGAAAACCCTTTCAGCTGTCGTGGATGGTTCTGCAGGTCATAAAATAGAATAGGCCTAATACACAGTCAGTGTTAATGGGCCTTTTACAAATGAATTCTCATTCCTTTAAAGCCAACATTTTCAAAACGAATACTTTTTTAATGCCATTTTTTGTTTTTTATCGTAAAACAGGATTTTCGCAGAAACGGTCAATTTTCGCGTAATTCGTGATAAAATTACAGCCATAAATCAGTCGTATTTGTGATAAAACGTGCTTGTACTTCTTGCTGCATCTCCCCGTTACACTTCGCGTTTATCGTTATTAACAAAACAAAAAAACAAAAACAAACAAACAAACAAAAAACAAAAAAGACCCGACTTGGTTCCTAAGCGGAAAGTACATTTCGCCGGCAAAGTGTACACCGTATTACCAGGAGGCTTGTGGATTGCACACTCTAGCTAGGGGTCCTTACTCTTTCAGAATGCAAAGCAAGAAAATCGCATAATTCATCTAAGGATACAGAAAGTCACGTGGATATGTCATCAGATTTCGGTTCAACATCGCAAATGAAAAGTACAATCATTCTTACTGCATAATGAAGATCCTATCTTAAGCAACTAAGTATAATGTGTCGTACAATTTGCTTGATAATGTTCCTGTTGCTGCAGTATGGCTACTGGAATATGTTGATGTTTATCATTTGTCACGCTCTTTGCGTTAATGACATGACCGAGGGAATATTCAGTTTAAATAATGGTATAATTTTATTTCACACACTCTTTTCTTCTTCATTTAATAATATATTCCAGCTAACGTATATTAATTAACAACATAAAAAGCGATGTAACGGGATTATGGAATAGGAAGTGTATTTCACTAGGAAGTTGAACTGTTATATTCATTTAATTTCTCCACGTTTTAGTTTTGATTGGTCTTCTATAATGATTATCACAATTTGTCCTGTTACAAACATAGAAACCTAATAAAAAAAATGGCTCCGATACTAATTACCGTATTACATTATTATCACTCTTCTTTAGCTTATAGTCAGAGTTGTTACAAGTAGGTTAATTATATTATTTTAAGTTCTTTTAAATGGACTAGCAATTATTATTATTATTATTATTATTATTATTATTATTATTATTATATAGAGAAACTTTATCAGATAGATCTAAGTTTGCCATTAAAAGTGGTTTGAAGTAAGGAGATGGACTATCGCCTTTACGTTTTAATTTCGCTTTGGAACATGCCATTAGGAAATTTCGGGAAAACAAGACAGGCCTAGAATTATATTGCAGTCACCCCATTTTACCTTATGTAGATGTCTGTCTGTTGGGCGACGACATAAACACAGTCGGGAGAAAAGCTGAAAGCCTTTTCGATACCTGCAGGAATGCTGGATTGGAAATTAATACAGAAAAAACTAAGTATAAACCTATGGTCATGAAACGACAAAATCATGCGCTGCAAAATATTAGTAGTTAAGTGTAGGCTAAAATCAGTAAATGCTTGTTTTTATGCATTTCAGAATCTTTTGCCTTCTCGTTTTCTGTCCGGAAGTTGAACAAAAATTTATAAGAAAATTATCCTGCTGGTTATATTATATGGGATGTGAAACACGCTCCCTTACTCTTCAGGAAGAACAATATGAGATTGTTCAAAAACGGAGTGTTGAGGAAAATATTTGGGCCTAAGAGAAATAAAAACGGAGAATGGAGAAAACTATACAACGACAAGCTTAATAACCTGTACTCTTCACCGAATATAGTTAGGCTGGACAAATTGCACACATGAGGCAGGAAAGACATAGCCTAGATTATCTAAAAAATATTTACTGAGAGACCCGAAGGGAGACCTTGACAATATCGGAATGGATTTAAGGGAAGTAGGATTTGCGAGGTATGGTTGGATGGAGTTAGCTCAGAATAGGGTTGAATGGAGGGGCTCAGGTAATCGCGGCAAAGAACCTCCGGGTTTCCTAAAATTGAAAATATTCCTTTTGCTTCTCTGTAATTGTCTGTTACCATTGAGTAAGTAAGTAAGTATATATTCCTTTCCTTTAGGTACAATAGGTAGAAGACGTACTCTGTTTGGTTCGGAAATTTGATATCTAGAAGGCGTGTTTTTAAAGTAAGTAGGCCTACTTGTTTATATATTGTGCCGCTGAAGAGTTGCAGTCGCATAGATGATCACTTCCTCCATTCATTAGGTAGCCAGACGCAGTGTGAGCGATAATCACTTTGTATTTCCCTAATTGTTAGAACTTTTCAAAAGGTGACTACATGCAGGGCCGTAGCAAGGTCCTTCTGCGCCCTTGGCGAGTTTGACAAATCTGCGCCCTCCAAATGAACAATTTTTTTAAATTTCTGTAAAACTGATTTTCTTAAATTCGCTTGCAGGAGGATTTTTTTGGTCCCATTTCTTTAAAAAACCACTGCCTAATAGATCAAAACTAATAATGTAGACTAAGCTATGATGGTCATGGTAGTTTTAGTTTGCACATTTTTTTACTGAAATCATTCTTACCTATACAACAAAAGCAACGCCAACATCAACAAGAGACGAAACAACACAAACATCAATATTGTTTCACTGTTTAATTTAAAAATCGCTTAGTTAAAAATACAATAATAATCAGAGCCCGGATTCTAATGACATGTCATCTTTTTTATTGATGCTGCATAGACATTGCCAATTTTTAAATAAATCATAATCATGGCCTCTAGATTATAGAAATGCATTTTTATAAGGTCATTTTTTGACATAGTATGCAATTTTATATTTTTAGGGCATTTATTTCGTCCCCAGCGGTGCTGTCTTTGAAGTGTTTGTTTAATGCAAGAAGGACACACTCTATGTTTAAGTGTTGTCAAGTCTCAGTCGGAAACGAGAATCAAAGGAACGCCAAAATGTTGTATTACATTACTGTTGTTATTAGATTGACTTGGCACCAGAGTCTGCCACCTGCTTGTATTTGAGAGTGCAAACTACTGTTTACCCTCAATAAACAATATAATCCGGCAGACCGCAAAAGGAAATGCTGAAGTTTGACTCGCCAGTGCCTCAGTGCCAGTATAAATTTCCGTAAGGAAAGAAAATTCACAGCAAAAATCAAAGTTTTTTAGACCTACAACATACTCTCTGAATTTAAGGTTTTAACAATTATGTACAAATTATTCTATAATTTTGTGTACAATAATAATTTTTTATAAATGAAATATCAATTTTTAGGTCATTTTTTATAATTATTAAGTCATTTTCTTTAAATTTTGGGGTCATTTTATAGGTAATTTTTCAAACAATTTTAGGTCATCAAAATCCGGGCCCTAATAATAATACAGTATAATATAATTAAAAATAATAGCAGCGACTATAATATCAGCGCCGGCCTTAGAAGGGAACTTGATCAAAACAAACAGCTGTACTGCCAGCTGGCAGAGCGTGCATCGGCCGCGGATCACAACACATTATTCAATGTAAAGTTACATAGATTAATTTTAATGTACATTGATGCATTGTGTGATTTAAAAAACTAAACATTTTTAAAATAAGAAATTTTAGTTCACACTTAATTTATAATAAAATAGTAATAACAAAAGGAATTGAGATCTGCACATTCGGCTTTTTCTGTTGTAATAATATAGTTGGTCAGTCATTTTTGCATGTAGCATGTAACAGTATGAGCGATGCCATTGTTGATCGCTTTGTAATCAATCCTGCCGACAGTAGTAGCACTGAGGACGACAATCAGCTGGAAAGGGATTGAGTTGAACCCTTTCATCACAATAATAACGTACATATTAATTTTCATTGTCGTTATATCTTTCCATACTGTTCATGATTTATGTTTTACTCTGTCAATATGAATCGTGTTAATTAAAGGACGTTGCATGACTGCTTTTTGCTTGTAGACAATCGGCATAATACTATAGGTATAGATAGTTCACGTGCATTAATTTTTAATAACCTGAAAGATTTCTTCCACTAACGTGGAATTTATATTGCTTGATAAATTGCACCAGCCTAAAAAAAACGGGATTTTTCATGGTTAATTTTGCGCCCTTCGACCCTGCGCCCTTGGCGGTCGCCCACCTAGCCACCGCCTAGCTACGGCCCTGACTACATGAGACATGTTTTTAGGTAGATTTCGAAGAAAAATCTACCTATTGCAATGGATACCATGTCATGATTTTCGAAAAATTCTTTCATATCTTTACGTTTCATGCTCCCCTAAGTACGAAACCACCGCCCGTTCAAAAAAAAAAAAATTGTGATATTTATATTATATCTTTACACGCTAGCGGCCGTAATTTTGAAGATATTTGAACCAAATTTTTTGTGTCATTTCTAGGCCCAATAGTTCGGACAAGTTTGTTAATGAGCAAATTTGGCCCAAGGGGGTGGTCGGGGGGGGGTTGAAATTTTTAAAAATGTATATCTCGGCCCCTATGAAGTATAGAGGGAAACTTTGTTTGAATAAATTAGAGTACTCCCTATGGACTTTACAGTGACACCAACGATTAGGGGGTTCGAGTGAGGGTGGGGGTGGGGGATGAAAATTCGAAACTTTTGAAACCACGTCTTGTGGGGTATCGTTGGAAAGCTCTTGATGAGTACTCTACAAATCAATAAATAGTTTCTTGATAGCTCTCATATGACGCGAGATTTTAATGTTTGAAAATAATAACACTTAAAAGAATTATTATAATATCATAATTTTGTCTTGTTTAGCGGTTTTGCTAATTTTATTCATTGCTGATCTTGCCCACGGCCTCCCAGAATATTATATCCTATTCTTGTTGTTAAAACAAATGATTGTAGGCTCTTCCTCTTTACTGCAGGTTTGCCATGCCAAGGCTAAAAAAGAAGAGTGCTGCGCAGCGATAATAAATTAAACCAAAAGCACTTCGAAATCTACCTCAGCCTGTAGGCCTGCCTAAAGGGATTTTTTAAATATATTTTTTAATATCCCTAAAATAAATAATCTCAGTTTTAAAAACTGCAGACCGTTTACAGAAAACAGTAATATATGATAATGGGTTTCACTGAACAACCTTCAAATCTCGAATCCCTTTAATCGAAAGACCAGAATAGAATAGGGAACCACCGGCTGCTCTCATGGAGAACAACTTTTGATTGGTAAACTATAATAAAATGAAGACCAACAAATTACCTAAGAAAAACAAGTAATAAAATGAGGGGAGAGGTCTACAACTGATTACAACATACAGCACGTGGCGGGATCAGTGACCCAAATGAATGCATTTATGTATCCAAGTGTTTCTTTGTTTCTGTACACAACATATTATGTGGCAACCAAAACGGGATGCATGTGGGAGTATAGGCCTATGCTTATATTTCACCACTCCTTCATGATGTTCAGTATAATATTAATAATAATAACAATAATGTCATTATTTAATAGTAATAAATTTTTTTAATGATAATGATGATGATAATAATAATAATAATAATAATAATAATAATAATAATAATAATAATAATAATAATAATAATAATACTAATACTATCTATTTGCAGTTAAGTATTTTTGTGTTCACTAAAGTTCAGCAGACATTTTTAAAATTAGAAAAATTGGGAAAAAGCATGATTTGATTTATTTTTATTATGACTGATGATGAGTGTTCTTCCCGAAGGCAGGCCCAGACCCGAAATGATGCCATGGAATGATGATCACGACTTGACCAACGCTCTTTCAGACAAATTTAATTTTTTTTTTTTTTTAAATATCACTCGACCCACCCATACGGTTCGTAAAAGCTTTATGGCTTTCCACAAAACAAAGAAACAAACAGAACGTGCAAAAAAATCTATATCCGAACTCTCTATTTAGAACATAGAATTTTAGAGTACGTGAAATCCCTCCATGAAGCAAATAATAACCAGGCAAAATCATATCTCTTCAGTAATGTCAGGTGATGACCGATCTTTAGGGAGGTTATCTAGAGAAGATGACAATATCGTCTACAAACCCACAATGCGATTTTAAAGACAAACATACTTTAGAAAATATCGAAATCCGCAGTATTATGGGAGCTGCAAGAGGAATTATCCATAAAAAAAATACCCTCAACAATAAACATTTCAAGAAATTTCTCTATACGTTGAAAATGTTACGTAAAATTACTAAAGTGTTATTAAATACTCAGAACAACAGGTTGTTATTAACAGCCAGAATGATAATTTATGACATTGTGTGGTGGACGGGAAAATGTATGCCTGTCTGTGCGTCTGTTTGTATGCGTGGTAACTCAAATACGCTTTATCGGATTTTCATGGAACTTGGTACACAAATTTATAACGTCCATGGGAAGAAGCCTATTGATCGGTTGACCGGTACCGGAGTAATGCCCAATTTAGCGGCTATTTTGTGATAGTATAATTAGACTGAATGTATCAAATGAAAATCAGTTCTCATGACAACATATTGTTTTACAGTGTTCGTACACGGCTTTGGAAGTTGCAATACAGTTGCAATACCCACATATTCCTTCACATAGGGTTACCAAACTTTAGAACTTTGTTCTTCCGTAAGCCGTGCTTAATTGATCTGGAGCTTAACTCTGAAATCGATTACAAAAGTAACTTATTTTCTGTATATAATAAGTGAATTGCGATTATCATTGATTAAACAGAGGCATTCGGACACCTTATTTAATTTTTAATGAGCATTCTGAATAGCCTGCTATTACCATAGCCAAGATAAACAATGTAATAAATAATACTGGGGCTTGATAGCTTCGTCAATTTGGCTGTCTCTGTCAGAAAAAAAGATACGAATTTCCTTAAATATTAATAGGTATTATTATTATGTTATTATTACTATCACAAACAAAAATATTAATTGGCCGGGATACCAAGCCATCCTAAGATCAGACGAGTTATAAGAATCGCATTAAGGAACTCAGATTTTAAAACGATTACAGCAGAGTTCCGTTTCGAAATTGGTTGAGAATGCTGTGCTACATCTGAAAGAGAACAAAGTGCATCTTGAATTTATGAATACGGAAGAGCCCGCTTAGGTATGCGGCAAAGAACAGAAAGGGAAAGTAAAATGGCATACAACGTAAGAATGCACGGTTTGGTTCTTCTATTGGAAGCAAACTCCAATAATTTCTCAATGGGGTCGAACAGCCATGAATGAGATGTCTGCAGTCTACGCGAGTACCCGTCTTCCTTGTGTGCTTATGAAACTTTGCTTTTCAAAATCACCTATCATTGAGGCTTATTATTACAATACAATTGTATTGAAAGACTTTCACTATAATTAGAAGTTACATAAGAACATTCTTCAGTGACATTTGTGGAGGGATATGGAGATAAGCACTTCATTGGAGTGTCTCGTTCCAAGAGACCTCACAACCGTTGTAATAGATACATTGATGAAAAACTTAGCGTGTACACCACCCATGTGTCAGCTGTCAATGGATGTCGCCTTGAATACAGCCAAGTTAAATTAGTACGGTATTGTTGGATATGCATTGGAAAGGCACGTTAAACAAAAAAGTAGGGTAAGTTTTATTGGGGAAGCAGCCGCAGGGTCATGAAATGTCTTGTACGTGCTGCCTAAATCTAACGCGATCCGTAGGATACTCGCTTCTCGTATGTAGAAGCCTACTATTTACTTTATTTTTATTTCATATAATATATGTATGTAAGTATATATAAATATTTAGGCCTACACATTGAAAAAGTTAGATAAATAGATTATTATTATAATTATAAGTGATCTACTCAGGTTTTATAACTGATATATAGAATAAGTTATTACAGGTATATGACCCATTTTGACGATTTTCCACCTCAAAAATACATCTGCCGTATCTGCAATCACGTACAGGCTATAACAAAATAATCAAACCTCAAAATAGCAGGTTTGATTCTATTTTATTTGTGAACAGTTGACGTATTATGGAGTGTGTTTCTTTGAAATACAATTTTGTTAATTTGTATATTCTGGAGGCTGTATCAACATTAGCAGATCCTTAATCTAATTGTCCCCTTCGGCATTCATGAATATCGTGTGTTGCATGATATCAGCATTATAAATACGTCCATAATAATTGTCGTACAGTTCAGTGCAAGAACCTTTCTTCGAGTTCAGAAGCAAAGATGGACTGTTCCTTGAGACTTGTTTATACGAGCAAAAAATCTTCGAGAACGAATCAAAACGTGAATAAATAAGTGAGCCATTCGCAGAAATTTAAAACACATTACTGTATATGCAATACTGACCACGGTTCTAAAAAAATCATAGCTTGCAACTTATCACTGCAGCATTAGGAAAGGTCATTTCAGGAGTTTGTAAGGACATAAATTTAGTCTCACCTATAATATTTTCTGGTCACTCTTGACAACACAATTTAATGCAACCAGATCTTGCCACCTGCCAATGTCGAAGGACGGTGGTAGAAATCGCCGGGTGGTTAAGCAGTATTACCGCTGGTGAGAACTTGAACGGGTGACCGCAGCCTTCACCTAAGACAATTCACGATAAGTGAAGATACGGGTGAACTGAAAGTTCGGAATCCAAGTTACAGGTCTACAGGTCTAAATCGGTCCCTGGTGAGTACACTTCAATAAGTTAACTCTTCGTCTACTTTTTTTAGTTGATCGAGAGGGACTCACAATAGGCCTATTCATAAATTTAAGTGAGAGAAGGTAGTGTCATTATCTTCTATCAGATTTTTCTTAAAATAAAATAGAACGATGAAGAGGCCTAAGCTAAAATCCATAGGCTAATTCCAGTACTGGCATAATTAATTAAAGACTTGCAGGCCCCTGGCAAACTTTTATGGTGATTCCCTTTTCTGGTTTTTGTAACTGACAATATTATTGAGATCCTTATAGTTGCTGTAAGTTATTTTTATATTCCGTATATATATTCCCTAACACACATAAGCAAAATATATCGAATTTATTTATAGTGCAATTATGTATATTCAGTATATATAGCCTAGTATACCTTAGAATTTTTTCCTTCTTGCTTTGTCTTCGGTAAAGTCTTCTTCAAAGTCTAGCTTCTTAGCCATGGACTACTCGATGTAAAGAAGAGCTAATCCTTTCAAACTTTCTAGCACCATGGCGTTCCTCAGATACTTTTATTGTTAAGTTGGAAAACAAACGTTCCGTACTGGCAGCTGTGACATGAATGGCGAAAAACAACATCAAAGCTGTACATATTTCCGGCAAAACTGGATGAAGGTAAGTTGTTTTTCACTACGATAATATAGATATGGTTACTAAATGCACCACATAATTAGAATTTCTCGCGAAAGTGCTGATGACCTGATACATTATTCATTCATAAAACAGAAATCTTACGGGTTCGTTACGGTGACAACCTTAGGAAGTTTCAATATAAGAAAGTATGGTATGCGTTGATGTAATTGTAGAAATGAATAAGTTACCGTGCGTTTCTCTTTAATTGTTAAGACAGTTTTCTTTAAAAATACAAACAAACAAAAATGTACCGGGTTGAGGGTTAGCCACTGAGCATTTGATAGTCCAGCCACCCTGGACGAAACACGAAACCCATCTTTTCGAATCGTGTACATAGTCTACTACTCATATTCTAAAATATTTAATTTACTCCCTTCACAATATATATATTTATATTTAAGAATGTGTTCAAATCCTTTCTTTTAGTAAACTGTTTTATAATATAAACTATCTTTATTAAGTGGCAAAATGGTACTCTCTGAGATTGTGTGGTGTCTGTATGTCTGTCTGTCTGTCTGTCTGTACGCGCGGTAACTCAAATATACTTTATCGGACTTTCATGAAACTTAGTACATACATTTTTATTGTCCATGGGACGAAGCCTATTGATTTTGGACTAAATCGGTTGACTGGTGCCTATTTTATGGTAATGTACTAAAGAGTGTATCAAATGCAAAATAATTCTCATGACAACCTATTGTTTTACAGTGTTCATGTATGGCTTTGGAAGTTTCAATACAGTTAGCTTTGACAAATATCACTCCCACATATTCCTTCACATATGCTTATCAAACTTTAGACCTTTGTTTTTCCGTAAGCCCTGCTTAATGAATCGATCTGCAGCTTAACTCGGAAATCGATAACAAAAATACTTGTTTTCTGCACATCATAAATGCAATATTCACCGATTAAACAAAATAATTCTGGCACATTTTTTAATCAGTTTACCTGATTTTTTCATTGTAAATTTGCATATTTCTTTCTTACATTTATCATTTCAATTGAATTTATATTTTCATTTATATTAGCAAGTAGGCCTATAAGTTATAGTTATTCATTGTTTAATTTTTTTACGCACAGTAAAAATATGAATTTAAAATAAACAAATTTATATTGTACAGTCCTAGTGTTTATGAAGTATAGATTTGTAAAACGTAGCATTTTTAAAATACTGTGCTATTATTGCATATAACATATTTTGTATTTAAAGGAATACTTGGTAAATTTAAATGTATCAAATTTTAAGAATTGTTTATAAGTTGATATATATGTGTAATGAAAAACACTACTGTGTAAGCAAATTAACTAACCCCATGACTTACTAGAGTAACTAGAGGAAAGCGGTATAGATGATATATCCACTATTTATAATACGCGTGTTACTTCTATGTTAAGATATCTTAAAGTTATCGACAAAACATGGGACTGGCTAGTAAAATTATAAAACTGGATTCTTTCACTCTTATAATTTACAGCTTGAGTAAGTTTAATAGCTACATAGCTACGCTTGCTTAAGCGTTTTGCTTGTTGACGATGAAACCTAAGAATTACGAGATAAGTTTACTAATCTCTAATATTACTGAATACCATACATTATGTATTTACTACTTTCTGTATAAGCTCTTTGGCCTTTTCTCTGTGTCGGTAAAACAGCTTCGTTTAATTAATTAACACTATTTTATGAAGAAAGGCCACATTAACAATTTCCATTCACCTTTTCTATTAAAAAATTATAGTTCTGAATTATAAATACAGTGCACGCCGCTTATTGTGATCACTTAGGGACGCAGCTAATCTGATAATATTAACCGATTGATGACAATAGCCGAAGGAATTAAATGAATGTTATTTATTCATGTGTAGGCCTCATACAATACACAACAAAATAGAATTAAAAGCTATTTATTCATAAAATAATATGTAACTGTGAATCATTGAACCGCTAATACAGTAATAGATCGCGAGCAACTATTTTTTCAACCAGTAACAAAGTTTTTAAATGTTTTTACATTCCTTTAGGAGTCCATTAACCAATACTCCATAGGCTACTCAGTTACAAGCTACGAGTGTTGGAAGTCTACACTGATCTGTGGTGAACACCGCGTAGCAAAACATCTAACGCCATCCAAGTCTTTTTATTTTACACTAGCCATTACTGCATGTCAACACTTATCTTCATAAATCAAAAGCTGCAGCTTAACTGTGGGATGAAACATATTTGATTGCTCAAAAGAGGAAGTTAGTATTGCCATCCCCTCAAACTGATCTGTGAAAAGGGAACACTACTAATAACTTACAACACAATACAGTTCAATTAGAAACGAACTGCTTGAAAACGAAATTTTGAATGACGTTCTGAACCTGGAAACAAAGACGCAAAAAGGAAAATGTGATAGCATAAACAGAATCTTCGATCACAATAAACAGCATTTGTTCAATGTATGAGTATTAATCCGTACGGGACTTCATTAAAGTGATAGGCTACCATTATTCGACCGATAACATTATCCGCGATTACATTAAGCGGCGTTCACTGTAGTACGCAAAGCGCAATGACTTATAATTTGTATTCTTAAAAAAAAGAGGAGGAATTAACAGAAGAATAAGTAGGTCTACTCCCTATTATAATCATCGTAGTCACAATTATCCTAGTCATCATCAGGCTTACAATTATCACGTTTATCAGCTTATACATTATTTTTATGTTTAAATACAACTTCTATACCATTTTTACTTCCTCTACCCGTACCTCTTGTACTATAGGTAGTCTAGAAGAAGAACTGTGTTCGGCCCTAAAATTCTATTTCCAGTTTACAGATAAATATAAGTTTTGTGGTCTCCTAAAACTAAAAATACGTTTTTTAAAAATATGTTTGTGTGTCTGTGAACTGCATATCGGGAGACTGAAAAATCTTATCCGAGCGAAAATTTACATTTGGGTTAGATATCGTCTGGAGATGTGTCACGAAGATTTGCAACAATTTCGTCTTACTTTTACTACCACTATACACGAAGAAATTTTTTTTTTTCGGGATTTCCTCGAAAATGGCTTTAGCGATTTTGTTTACACAAAGTGCTTGTATGCCTACTTAGAGCTAAAACTTTTATTCAAAATATTTTTACAAGAAGTTTGCACAATCTCAGGCTTTAAGAGTTGCATAGTGAACAATACATCTGTGAATGAGGTCGAGATAACTAAATACGCGCTCCTTGCAATACAGTCTCTTACTCTGCAAGTGAGAAAGTTATTTTGGCCATATTTAAGGTACAGAAAGTCATGAAGTGTATCATATATCTAGACCTGAGATTTTAAGCTCTAAAAAGATTAGTTTTAGGCACCTAAAATAGGCTTTTAAAACAAGTAAATAGGCTTTAAAAAGAGAAAATAGGCACTTAAAATATGCGTTAAAATGTGTAGGCCTAAATAGATAGAAAATATACTTTAAAATATTACAATATTCACTTAAACTGTAACATGGTCTTTTTTACTGCAAAAAAACGGTATAGGCCTACCTATTCTTAACAGAATTAACTGCAAAATTAGGCATCACGAACTATATTCACTTAAACAGATGTTCTTTCACTGGTGACTTGACACAGGAGTCCTTCCCCCTTAATCCTCCCCCTCCTTCATCAGTCAGCATTCCTTTAGCGACAATTGTTTGGAATAATCAGGTTTATGTGAAAACCCCACCTCTGCTGTTCTGCTTTTCATTGAGGGGTGTCCATTATAAGATTGTAAAAAGTGCAGAAGTTGAATTTTATTTAAAATGTAAAATATAGGCATTTTAGGCACTAAAGTAGTAAGAATAGGCTATGAGGTCCAAACAGGCATTTTAGGGCACTATAAAATTCTATAAATGTAAGTGATTTATCATGAAATGTCCACACATTAAAAAAATTTCATAAGGAGCAAAATAGGCATTTGCCTTGTCTCATCATATATTTTTAAAAGTGTATACATCATTCGTAAGCACAATTTCGAAGAAAGTCGCTGTCCTTAACGTTGGGACAATTTTGCACACTAGTACAGTATCATGATTATTGTTCAACAACCGTTGCGCCCTTGATTGACCCAGACCTTGCTCTCCATCTATGGAATTTAATTATATCTTAATGACGATGTGACGTACTACAGTAAAAGGTGTGGTGGATCGAGTGAATTCTTAGAACGAGTTTTGTACAAGAAACTTGACGCTGTCTTTGCATCACCATAGAATTCGCCCCAGGCTAGGTGACCATTTTCAGAATCAATGATTCTTCGCACTATTCGGTCACCATGCCGCTCTTCCCGGAACATGAAACGCGATTAAAACTGTGTCCAAAGAAGACTTCTATTATTCGTTTTCATAAATGTTCGTGAAAGAACTTACGGAAACAGTAACCTTTAACTCAGCTAATTTTTATAATTTTATACTGTATAACTATAATTTTACTATTAAATTGATTCAACTACATCATGCATAAACTAACACGTAGGTAGGGTTTTACATTATTGAGTAAGATTTACACAAGTCACACTAAATTTTAAAATTAATATTGCATTTCGATGTTAACGCTTTCCCAGTGGAATATTTATAGAACTTACCAAATAACGTTGCAAATACAAAATGTAATTGTTAGTTGCGCCTTAAGTTTGGTTATATTTAATTGCATGGCTTGTTTAGTTAATACAGGGTGATTCAAAAGACCCAATCCATTTTCATGAAAATGGAGTGTAAAGTATTTCTTTCACATGCAGTATAAACCATGCTCACTAACGGGTGAAAGGATTAACCTACGCTGAGGCACAGACGATTTTTTGGTGGAAATCTCACAGATTTGCTCCGTCCAGGTCAAATATCAGGATCCTGAAGAAAAAATCTCTCAGAACAGGAACTGTATTGGGTGAGGCTAAATCAACTGAAATGTGTACTGGGTGAAAGTAAGGAACAGTATCCTGGAATTGAAAGATCACATTCGAGCAGCTACGGATTCCATGACACCAGAAATTCTCCAACGGGTGTTCAGTTCAACTCTGGAGCTGTGTGGATTGTGCCTAGATATACGGAAATATCAATGCTAAATTAGGATACATAGATTCCACAATCTAGGAAAGCATTGAATTTATTTGTATTGTTTTTCCATTAATAAAAATGTTTTTCTGAAAATAAATCGGGACTTTTGAATCACCTGTATTTATGTGGATATTAAATGGTTTTGCAATATAACATTTAAATATCGAATAAATCCATTTTACATTTTCATTATACGAGTTACTAAAGTAATATTAATGTTCTGTGAACAGCAGACCTCGCGTCCAAAATAAAAACAAAACAAAAACCTAAGATCTGCTCTTTGTAAGTTAAAACGGGCACTATCTTGAAACGGAATAAAAAATAAAAATCCTTACACAAACGTATTTTTTAATGATTTCAAGGAACAATTATGCAAAATCGGAAGAAAATCAAGCATTGCCTTTGGTCGTGACTCCGGTTCAAACAAACATACAAGCATACAAACAGACGAAACGCAAGGTCAAGTCAAAACAGGACCTCCCTCCGCTTGTTCAATTAAATTGCCTTTTTTTAAATTTATAAATTATATTCAAATACATAATTCGCAGAAATATTGGGGATGTAGCTGATCACAAACAAGGCAGAATATCATATAGTAATTCAGCAAGAAATAGTGTTGTGAATAATTGAAACACTGTTTCCAAATTTAGCTGATTTATTAACTATAGCATTATCATTTAGGCTTACTTAGTTATAAGCTAGTTATAAGCTTGATGTAGTTCTCAGATTTGCTAAATATCCATTTCATGGCTTAGGCCTACTGATTCCAAATAGGTAGGCCTATACTTTTTCAGTGCATATATTTTCATGTTCTGGCCTTATCTATCTACTCTTATACAATTCAACGGCCCTAAATAGCGTGCTTGCTCGCCCGCTTCGTGAGACATCGGGTATACTCGGCGATGTTCGTCTACATTCCATGACAAAGTAAAATCAGATTAAAAAAAAAGGAAAAATACATATTTTAAAAGGAAAATGCCATAAAGTAAGGAGATTTGCTATGTTCAGGGTTGCCACATCAGAAACGTAGAACAGTCGTACCAATATCCGAAAATAGTCGTATGCTAGTTAAAACTGTCGTATACTTGTGATTTTTCAGTGTAATGAACGTATTGCGTTAATAATAATAATAATAATAATAATAATAATAATAATAATAATAATAATAATAATAAATAATCGGTATTATGCAACTTACATTATGTCATGTAATTGTTAATAAATCGTCAGCTTATTTGGTAATGATTAGGCGTGTTACATTATCTTCCGATGTGCTAAATTTGCTACGATACAATAAAATTAAATAAACAGTACTTGCCACAGTGTTGATATTACTGCAAAAGGCACAGGACTGCTTTCCAATCATATTGATTTTAGCAACATGCTTACAACAAAAACCATGAGAAAACAAAAAGCTGGATATATGTCAAAATTTTAATTTCATCAGTAGATTGATTAAAAAAAATATAAAACGCTATGTTAAAAATAGTCGTACAAATAGGCATACAACTTAAGATTGCGTCGTACGTCGTACAAATCTATGAAATAGTCGTATGTGTACGACTATAGTCGTACGTATGGCAACCGTGGCTATGTTTCTAAAAGTTTTAAAGTAGAAAAGTAGACAATGTTAAAAAAAGGAAATCTCCTTCAAAATAAGTAGACCATCACTGCCTTAAAAAAGGATGGGATATACCGTAATGGTTGATTGAACGACTCGTGCTGTTATAAGAAAACAACGTGGTACCTCACCTACAAGTTACAATCATTAAATATTATTTGCACATTTATTCAATAATAATATGAACATTTGTTATCGCTTCCTGTTAAAATATATTAATTGGAGTGAATTCATGTACATTTTTTGCACTTTCTTTGAAACTCGTTAATATCAGAACACATTTTCACCGACATTTCTGTCGGCCATGTCGCTTATAGAAAGTGATGATTTTAAAGGAACCAGCTACTTGGGAATTAATCGGATCTAATGGAAACTTCATAATATCGTAGCCTGTATTTAATATAGGCTACATGTAAGTTGATGGGGGTCCGCTAAAAGTTTTCCGGTGTATAGATTAAAATATAGGTATCGGTACCATAAATCCATAAATAGAATTTAATGAAAGAATTAAAAATACATTTTTTAGTACACGCTCTCTAAAACAGCTGCTTATCGGACTGGTAACACGCCGAAAAGCTGCACTTTAAAGGACAAGTCCGCTAAAATTGCATAAAAGTGCATTCAAACTGCATTCAAAATACATTTTAGCGCCCTTGTCCTTTAAAGTCGTCATGGCAATCTATAAACAAAACCCAGATGGCATTGACCAGTCACACCAACTTTAACATGGATTTACGCATATAATTGGTCATAAAACAACAAATTTAAGCCAACACGTTTCTTTATGATAATCAGAAACTTTACCAGGATGTTTTTGCAAAACACGATAGCCCACTTCATCACATGACTACAAATATAAGCCAACAACTTTCCACATTTTGGTTCACTTGAAAAACATTCCTTACCATGGACGAACAGCATTTAAAAGCCGTAATATATCCCTTCTCATAGCCTATTTCTGCCGTGAAGTTGCTGGTAGCAGCTCCAATTCAATGTTTCTGGCTTGGATTGAAATTTCCTCGGTATTATCATTTATATTTTCACAAGCTTTTCATAAATACTAGTTGGTATGCAATATTGTTTACAAACAAGGAACTCATATATTATGCATCTATACTACCTCATTTGTTATTGCTACGTACGGTCATTGTTGTTTTTTGATCTAGATGGCCATGACCAGATAACTTAAAGAAATGACTGACTGCCTTTCATTATAATTAATTATACGGTATTTTTGTTTTATTTCATATAATTTATAGAACTTTTACTAAAAAATATTGTATGCACCACGTACGCAAAAACTTTAGCGGACTCATCCAGTATTTCAGCCTCGGCTTTCGCCTCGGTCGCTATACTAGATTCGTCCGCTAAAGCGTTATTTTGCGTACTTGATACATAAATAGCTATTTTACTACACGCTCTCTAAAACAGCTGCTTATCGGACTGGTAACACGCCGAAAAGCTGCACTTTAAAGGACAAGTCCGCTAAAATTGCATAAAAGTGCATTCAAACTGCATTCAAAATGCAATTTTAGCGGCCTTGTCCTTTAAAGTCGTCATGGCAATCTATAAACAAAACCCAGATGGCATTGACCCGACACACCAACTTTAATATGGATTTACGCATATAATTGGTCATAAAACAACAAATTTAAGCCAACACGTTTCTTTATGATAATCAGAAACTTTACCAGGATTTTTCGCAAAACACGGTAGCCCACTTCATCACCTGACAACAAATATAAGCCAACAACTTTTCACATCTTCGTTCACATAGCTTACATGGATGCACCAGCATTTAATTGCAATATATTCCCTATTCCTTCTGCCGTGATGTTGCTGGCACCAGCTCCAATTCAATGTTTTTGACTTGGAGTGAATTTTCCTTTGGGATTATAATTCATATTTTCACAAGCTTTTCATAAATACTAGTTCGTATTTACTATCTACTCTTATACAATTCAATGGCCCTAAATAGCGTGCTTGCTCGCTCGCCCGCTTCGTGAGACATCGGGTATACTCGGCGATGTTCGTCTCTCGCAGTCTAAACTTTCATGACGACTACAAAATTAGGAAGGAAAACCGTTTCTTTATTATATAAGGCCTAAGTGAAATGAACACAATGAACAAATATTCTAATTTTATTTTTACTTACAATTTTCATAGCTCTGAACCACAAACATTTTTAATAATCTACCAGTGTAATTTTCTTAAAAATCCTGGAGTCAATGAATAATGGCGGGCGAAGCCTGGGGCAACAGCTGTAAAATATTGATGGTTTTATCTCTTGAATTATCGCTGATAATAATAATCCAAACAAACCATTCCTTCCCTTGAAACATTATATAATTTCTGAAAATTACACTGAATTGATAAAATAAAATTCACATCATATTCATGTCAATAAACAGCTGAGAAACAATACGTATTATGTGTTCACAGGTTCTTTGGAACTGCATAATCGATTCTGATATAGTTTTCCCAGGGGGCGCTTTCATGTCGAGGAATGAATTTTAGCTGTTTCATTAATTATTAATGGCTTAGTTTATGAATGATTCGCGTGCAAGTGTTAATAAATATAATGCTTTAATAATTATTATACTCTTAATTTTTAATTTTTAAAAGAATTATCGTGGCGAAGCCACGGGCACCTCCTAGTTATGAACAATTTCATGCATAATGCATGTTTTAACCGAGCGAGGTGGCCGAGATGATAACGTCTTGGACTCGAGTTCGGGAGGTCCTAGGTTCAAATCCCGTGGCCGGCCAATTTGGGATGGGTTTTTTGCATGGTTTCCCCAGTCGTAAAGGCAAATGCCGAATTGGATATTTACATAGGCCTACCATGAATAATCCTCACCATTTCATCCTGTATCATATCCATTTAAATTAAATATCAGTTGAAATGTACTCTATTAAAATACACCGACAATAGAAACAATTGACAAGCAATAGTTCCATGGCCTACCATACGTAGAGACACAGATCCAGAACTCCTGATATAGCATAGAAGCTAAAAGGAGTATAAACACAGTTGAAATAAAAAAAATGCATGTTTTTATGCATAAATGCATACACATTTTAAGATTTGAAGAACACGAACACATACTGAGAAAGGTTAATCAAACGAATCCAACGTCTTCAATTTGAAGAAGATTATATCACACACCTTGAAAGGTGGGCTAAACCACTTGAAATGTATAAAGCAAATACACCGTATAACTTTAGAGCTACCTACTATGGGATCAGACACGGCAAGCAGAAAGGCCAAGGTCTTGCAGCATGCATGGGCATACAGTTCCACAGGCACTACCGTCTTGTCAAGTTATTTGTTAAACTCTTTCTTTTCTGCTCTTTTCAGAATAAGCGAGCGTGGGCATCCAGAAGAGCTGCAAGCTTGTTCTAGAACTGATCGTAGTTCTTGCTGTCAGCCAGTTTATGGCATCCGAGGTCATTCTTAGCTTGTTATCACAGGATCTCACGAGTAACTTACAGAAAAATTTAATATATGAACTGTAAAATATCGAATTAGTTACAATTTTTGGGTAGATAATCAGAATTTTTAACAAGAACTATAATACATATAGATTTACATAACGTAAATTTTAATTTGACAAGTTTTGAATTCAATTTATATAGCCACATTTCATTAAGTAGGAATTCAGCCCGGGAAGGTAGAAATATTTAAGTGACCTGATCGGAATATCGTTGCACAACCCACAGCTGTAAGGAAATGAATTAATAAATGTATTTGTGGATAAAATTTCAATTAAAATAATATGATAGCGTGATTTGCTCCATATATTTCTGGGTATTGTCCACGTAAGAGTCCAGTCTTCGGTTCTTCGCTGTTACAATAATAGGCCGCAGAAACATCGAAATTGTGCCTTGCAGATTGACATGTTTATGCGCTGCAAACAGTGTTATTGAATAGTAATTTAATACTAAAAGCTAGCTTTTTGCTTTGTATGTTTTTCTTGGTGAGAATGCCAGACCGTTAGGAAAGGATTTAAAATTGTTCGTATGAAAATCCTCAAGATCTAGCTTTCCATGCCAGCTGTGGGCAAAGAGAAATAAAAGTGTGCGTGGAACGCCAAGCAACAGAAGTGAAACTTGTTTTAATTTTTTAAATTTTGGATTTTTTTCAATTTTGGATTGTTGGACTTTCTTAATATTGGGTTTTTGCACTTTTTAAATTTTTAATTTTTTAAATTGTTAATCTTTTAATTTTTTAATTTTTGATTTTTTAAATTTTGGATAGGCTATTTGTTTTTTTGTTATTTTTTAGACTATTTATTTTTCGATTTTCGATTTTTTAATTTTTGACTCTTAAATTTTTAAATGTTGGATTTTTATTTTTAAATTTTGGATTTTTAATTTTTTTAATTTTGGAATTTTTATAATGGTGAAGGGCTCACCACGCCACTAGCTCGAAGCAGTAATAGCCCCACCACTCAATGCCTGATACATTTCCCCCCGCGCACTCCCATAAATTTCTTTAATTTTTGGATTTTTAGATTTTTAAATTTTTTATTTTGGGTTTTTTTTTAATTTTGGATAAGCCTAATCATTGAGTTGATTGTTTTCTGTGCAATCCGTTCCGTCACAGCCCCACTAATTTCGTGACGATTTTGTGCGTAACAATTTCTTGACGATTTTGTTCGTAACGCAAGTTTGGGTTAGCTCTCGATTTACTCCTAGCGCGGCTAAAGAAGTTTCACTTCAAAAAATCGTCAAGATCTCTGTCAATCTTAATTCAAATCTCATTCATTTCTCACGAATTGATTAGGCTATGAGGAAACTTCTATTTTAAAAAGGAAAGTAATGCCTGAAGAGAAGTACTAAAATTACTTTTTGCACTCCTTAGCTAGCAAGTGGTACTTACGAACGTTGTTTACATGGATCGTAAGTTGACATTCCCACACAGTCTTGTTGCTAAGGACGGTTGCGACGAGGTTAAATTACTTACGGTCCAAGCGCTACGTCATAATTCATTATGATACACTTCATAATACAAGCCTTATGGGCACGGCCCCCAGGACAAATATTCGGTTCGCATAACAACAAACACATGCGAATCACTTTCTGAAATAAACATCTATTTTCAAGAATGTATTTACATAATATTTTCAGGTAATATCACAATTAATATAATTAAATTGATATAAATAATCATCGTGCAAAAAATAGCATGCAACACTCGAAAACTTAAAAACCCTCGGCTGCGCCTCGGGTTTTCAATCTGTTTCCTCGACCCGTAAACGTGCCTTACGGCACTTGTATCGCAATATACACTATAAAATTCTACATATCCTAACTTGTGCTTGAAAGAGGAAGCATTGTCAGGGAGGAAACTTTCAACTGCTTATTTAAGAAAGAAGATAGTGGGAGAAACAATTTCAAGGACCAGTAAAGAGAAGGAAGAAATGGAGTGGAGGTACAAGAACTCTGGTATGAGTACCCCACTCTGATAATTCATCGCAGAAGATTTAAGTTCTAACCCGAACTACGAAAATAGCTTTTGCGGGCAATCAATCGTGAATATAGGCTATATATTATTCACGTGTAAATAATAGGCTATATTCTGTGTCTCATATTTCGAGTAATTTGTATTTTATTTCTGAAACGCTTTTTTTCCGATAATGTAATAAAGTTAAAGTTAACCTATATATACCATCGGAAAAGTCTGTCTGGGTGGCGCAGTCTGTGACACTGGCTTTCTGTATCCAAGGTCGCGGGTTCTAACCCAGCCTAGGTCGATGGCATTTATACCTGCATAAACGTGGCAAGCCCATGTCTTTAGTAGATTCATAGGTGCCGGTATGTAAAATAATTCCCCTGGTCAAAATACCGGCATAGCAGCGACAGTCACAGGCCTTAGTTTCGGTATACCTCCGTCGTTAAATAACCATAAAACCAACCAAAACATCTCTCAGAGGATTGTCATGATTTGGCACCTTCTTTGTTACAACGTCCGGCAATCCTGATGCAAAAACAGGTGACAGTCGCCGCTATAATTGATAATAAATAGCGAACAAATGAAATCCGTTATGAAAATGTTGTGATGCAGTACACGCAAGCACTCTATCATCACTTGACACTAGTTCTTGTAAAACATCAACATTAGCAGATTTCCAGCTGACACTGTCACTCAGTTGACACTTCCGTGGGAAAACTCTATACCACATGACTCGCACATCTCGCAAATGTTAGTCATGAAACAACACGCTTGAACCTAAACACTATTCTTTTTATTACAAAATGTCACTATAAATTGCTAGCTAGAACGGCTCGTCGGGATTATACCATAGTAGAACACTCTAAACTAGTAAGTAGTAAGCCAGAAGTTAGAAAAAGCGCACACATAAGCTTATTTATTATTTTCAATGAATAACTACATGGAAAACTACGTTACATTTCATATTAATTTAAATTATAATAAATCTGAATTAAAATTTCTTCAAATCAAAATTTAAACCAATAATAGAATTTCATTCTATGGGTTGTGTGTGACGTTTGAGTATGTAGTTTTTCTTCATTTGGATAACCCTTACACTGATTATGCTATTCCCAGCAAGTGGTTTAGAGGTGATTCAGAGTTAAATGTATTAATCAAAGTAATCATCAAGTTATATCATTACTGGGCCCTAATTTTGAAATCAATGAGGAAAATTTCAGTGGAATAGCTGGTATCTATAAATAGAAATTATAACATCGTTAAAGGTAAAAACCAAATAGGCTATAAGGTGCATCGTCGCATGAGGCATAAAAAAGCGAAGCACTTTCTTTAATACTACGACCTAGCGAATTCTTCGAGGAAAAACAGGCTGAAAAACCGTTGGGTACAAGGCAAACCTGTGGGTACTCTCGAATTTTTAATATTTGGTACAAGGGGCACACTCCAATTTTTAATATTAGGTGCAAGGGCCACTCTCGCAGTTTTAATATTTGGTACAAGGGACACTCTCGCAGTTTTAATATTTGGTACAAGGGGCACTCTCGCATTTTTAATATTTGGTATGGTCGGGAGTGTCGGCGACAATATACAAGGATAGTTTGGTTACCCTGTTCGCTGAGAAACAAAATGTGAATATCGAGTGGGCGGAGCCTAAACTGCACCTTGTATTTGTCTTTAGCCTCGTTAAAAAAATCTTCACATTTTTTAAGACCTTATATATTATCTGTTTTTATACAATTTTTTATTACGAATTTATACATCTGTAGCTCTGAAAAGGTTTAAAGATATCGATTTGAATTGAGAGGTTCACATACAGAGGTAAAAGATAGAGAGGGCAGGGTTCGAAATCGCGAAGATGGGGGCTTCGCCACCCACCGACGATTTCATCTAAAAACATTCCCCCTCTCACCAAAATTTCCCAGGAAACGGAGGAGAATTCTTTCATTATAAAACTACAAACAAACCGTTAAATAACATAACATAAGTTTCCCTTGATTACTACACAAACATACTAAACTATTTCTATCTATTACTTAAAACAACACCCAAGTATGCTATATATTATTTCCTACTTCACTTGAATTTCTACTGCTAATATCTTCTATTTTATTCAACCATTTGCTTTTGACCACAATTAAAAATTTCCCCATTCTTTTCAATAAATTCCTATTTTTTGTTATGCAAAGCTTCTTATATGCTACCCCTTTATTAATTTTTCGTAATTTATCACCAATTAAATTTACCCTCCAACTCTCAGTTTCCTTACATTCTAAAATTATATGTTTTGCATCCTCTTCCTCGTTACATAATGGGCATATTCCCCTAGGTACCGATCCTCTCAAGTTTTTCAGTCTCCAGATTCCTAGTCTCCACCAGGCCAAACTGGATCTTTCCTCCCGATTACATGAAAATAAATAAGCTTCCATACCCCATTCCGATTTCATCTCTGCATAACATTGTAGTGATTTAAAATTTATCATTTCTGAAAACATTTCCTGCCTAGCAATATCATTACACCTTTTTCTATTAATTTGCATATAATCTGTACATTCCATGAACCCATTCTATTCCATATCCAATTTAATCCTATACAGTTTATATTCTCTTCTAAACTTTTCCACCAATTATTCACAACCTTTGTACTTTGTAAAAATTTTAAACAATCTTTCTCAAAACTGTCCTCTGGGTTTGACAAAATATGATGAATAGATATAATTTTTTCTACTAGGAATGTGCCTCTACTACTTTCTATTCCCAATTCCAATAAAGCTGCAATATTTGCTGAATTGATCGGTATACCCAGGGCCGTGGAAAGAAAGCAAGGGCCCCAGGGAAAAATTTTCTCGGGCCCCCGTCAAATATTAAATTCACTACCCAACTCGCCCTTTATAATAATGTATCCAACAAAAAGATTATGTAATGATATTGCATAATTATTAAGTGCCAGAATGGTACCGTTACTTTATGAGATTGTATGGTAGACAGGACTGTCTGACTGTCTGTCTGTCCGTGTGTCTGTAAGCGGGAAAACTAAAATACGCTTTATCGGATTTTCATAAAACTTGGTATACCATTTGTAACGCCCATGGGACGAAGCCTATTGATTTTGGACCAAATCGGTTAACTGATGCCGGGCAGGGTATTAAAATGTTCTAATTAGGAATAATTTTATCTGTATGCACCAGTTTAATCTTTTGAAAATTATGATTTTAAATGCCGAACGTTAGTGAGGCCTTCTGTTGAGTCGAAAGGATTTGTGCTTCTACTTTTCAGAGATAGCAATTTTTCTTCAAGAGTAATCCGTTTCAGATTAACTGATAATTCCGTGTCACCGTTATACGACAGGACAATGCAGATAAAATAAACACATAGAACATAAGTTAAGCTGTTTATTAACTTATAACCAATTTTATTTTAGAGTAAATTTAGAAAGTATAAAATAAAACCTGGTCGGCCGGGCCCCTTTTTAGGCCCGGGCCCCGGGGCTGCAGCCCCGGCTGCCCCTCCCTCTCGTCGGGCCTGGGTATACCCAGCACTTTTTTACAATATCTAGCCCTAACTCTATTTAAACCGTTAAATAAATAAATTGCATTACTGAAAACAATCTATTATTATCAAGTGACCGGCTTATTAATATGGGTTTTTCATGGTTTCCCCAGTCGTAAAGGCAAATGCCGAATTGTATATTTACATAGGCCTATCATGAAACATCCTGAACATTTCAACCTGTATCATATAGACAATAGAAAATATTGACAATCAATAGTTCCATGGCATACACTACTGTACAGACACTGATTCCGAACTCCTGATGTGGCCTCGCAGCTAAAAGGAGTATAAGTATATTGACATTTAAAAAATCTATTATGCATTTCTTCTGAGGGTAGCCTATTTCTAAGAAAATGACAGCAATAGTACCCATTGAAATACCACCTCAGAATTTTTCTATGAGGTAACCTTAAGCCTATTAGTTTTCTTTCACATATTTTAACATACCATTTCGTTTATTATGGCTCTGCATTTTCGATTAAAGAATTTAAAATTACCTGCAATTTTCCAAATCAGTGAAATAGCTACTTTCGTGCCTTTCTTCCCCAAACACCATTTTTAATAATTTCGCATCCTATAATGAGACCAAGAAAGAAAGAAAGAAAGAGCAGGAAACAGAACAATACCATCAGTCCATCAATGAGGAACACGTAATTCATGTTTTATCCAATACCTAATTAATGGGCGCAGTAAAGTAAATTCACACAACTTTATCAGGTTACTTGAATCATCAGCACATCCCACGAATATGACGAGGATTCATGGAGCAATGGCGCATTAATTTAAAGAGATCTAAGTCATTGAGTCAGAGCCTTACTTCTGCTGTGACAACACTGATTACTCAATTTGTAAATTGAGATCCATGAGAGCAATAACAATTAACAATTAACATAATAACATATACATTAAAGGCAGTTATTTCTATTAGATAGATCTTCATATGCTCAACAGCTCGAGGAAGATTTTTTCGAATGTCACAGGACTCTTAATAAGGATTAGAATAACTAGAGTCCCAGTAGAATTCCCACGGGTAATATGGTGCGCAACTGTATCTGAAGAATATATTAAGGCTACTTGAAAACAAAACAAGGAAGATCCATAAATCGAAGGGTTTTTGTTCACGACTGCTATTCTTTCTAGAGCATCTATAAAAGGCAAGTGGAAGAATAAATATTCGAGTTCCATTGGCGGAATGCGGCAGACTCCTTACATTGACAGACTGCTGTCAACTTTCTAGAGGTAAAGTCCCGCTAATGTGTGATTTTTTCCCTCTTTCAGTAGCATGGAACATCATTCTACAAGCTACAGAATGCCACCAAGATCATCTGTGGTTTTAAACTACCTTCGGAATTCGTTCGAACACTAAAAAACATTATTACCTCTTCATTACAACGGTAGTTTTAATTTTGGTTTCATGGTACATTATTCTAACCTCAACCATGTTCTTCAGTTCTAAGTTGTGTTTCCTTGTTATTTCCTTGTTTTCTTTTATCACCAAATCTATGAAAAGAAGTGGGAAACAATAATTAGTTTCCGATTTCGGTCAATGATCTGTAACATTTTGTGACAGGTAATAACTGAAAGGAACACGAATAACTGACAGAAAAATAATTATCAATAAGAAAACATTCCACAGCTCACATAGACCGCTGAAATTCACGTTAGGGCCTATATAATGTCCCGCGAACATAACATAGGCCAACTGCGATAAGAATCGGGTAAACTAAATCTAGTACAGAATAGGATATTTCGGAATTCCCGGTCCAGCAATAGCAATAACTAACTCACTAATATTTCCCCCAAAATAGAGTCGTGTGTTTTGATTCAGGATAAGCTAAATTCGGTTGTATCGGAACTTTCTTAAATATTAAAATAGGCCTTCTGTACTGTCCCTAAAACGTTTATTAAATCTATACTTCTTCTGAGGACACAATTTCACCTTTCAAGAAATGGTTCTACAACTTTAAAATTGAATACAAGACCTATTTGTACTCAAAATAGTAGACTGTTTATTGAACATGCAGATTATTATTATTATTATTATTATTATTATTATTATTATTATTATTAACCCAATGAATAATTGATTGCGGTTTGGCATCCTCTTTATGGGGAAGAACATTAATTCGTTAAAAATGTATGTAGTATATATTTTAAAGCTTAAAGTCCTACGGTTTGTATTCTTTGAAGGAAAATTTGTCCTGAGAGAGGTATAGAATAATAAATAATGCAACGAGCCTATAATGCCATTCGTTAGGACGCCAATAAATTGATTATGAAAAGAGTGAAGCGCGACAGAAGGCCTCTTCCTAAGAAATAAACTTGCACAGACAAGGGGCAAGGAATGTAAGGGGTAAGTAGGCCTAATAGGTAAATTCTTATCCTGAAAATACTTTTATGGGTGAGAAACCCCCTGAAAACAATTGAGTGTCCAAATAAATTTGAACCCAAATTTGTTTCAGAGTAACATAATGCCAAATATCTCAACATCAACTGATTGTGTTATGATTAGAAGGCCTTTATCGTGAGTATCTGTATTATTTACTACGTTCATGGTATTTTCGGCACATTTTAGAAATCATTCGTAATATGGACAAAAAACAGGTATTCCTAAGGTTATACCAACGCAATAATCCTTAACCTTTTCACTGCTACTGACGTCTAAAAGCTTCACCTCAAAAAATTGTATAAAAGCAAAAGAACGTATTCAAAATTAATGGAGCTATGTTTTACGTAAAATGTTGAGGACCTGTAATTCACCTGTTACGATTATCATTCATGGAAACCAACCAGCTGTTCCACTAAAATATCCCTCGTCAATTTATATCTTAGAGCTCACCATTCAGCTGAAGATGATTTTAATCTATAATTACTTATATTAATTTGCTTTTAAACTCGGCTCTTAAAAGGCTAATTCTACGTAATCTGGACACATCCATTAATTCATCCGCTGGATTCTCCCCCCCCCCCCTTTAGCTAAGGAAAGAAGAAACATACGGATAAATCATCACACATTTAAGAACATAGTCCTACTGTAATAGGAGAATACTAAAAGTAGACATATATTTTATGTTCACGGCAACAGAAACGACCGTTAAAACGCAATCATCTATTGCATTTTAAAATTTGTATGGGATATCTGTTTAGAAAGCAGAGGAAGTAAGACAGGAAAGGGTGTAGCATCCACCTGCAATATGTTAACAAGTAATATAGCCTGTCTTCCTCTTCCTGAAGCAACAGAAGGGTAAGTATACGGCTACAATAAATTAGATTCTTCCTTATTTTTTCTCTTGAATACTTTTATCTACATCAGCAGCTCCCAAACGTTTAACTGTTATGAAATAAATGAATTAATAAGTATTATTGCACCATTTAGGGCATTAGGTATTATATAAGCTACTGCTTTTTTCACTATTTTACTGCAGGAAGAATGCTTGCTTGTACATTATTTTTCCACATTGTCCCCTCCCAGTTCAATGCAATTGCGCCATCGAATAGGAAGTGCTTTGATACGTCGTGAGAAAAATGTTTTTGGTTGACGCTGTAGCCTCTCGTGCACCGAATATTGGACGTCTTCATCAGACTCGAACTTCTGCCCTCCAAGGTGCTCCTTTAATGGACCAAAGATGTGGAAATCTGATGGTGACAAATCTGGCGAGAATGGCGGATGTGGGAGGCACTTGAAGCGAATGTCACCGACGGTTTTCATGGTTGCACGAGCGGCATGAGGACGGGCATTATCATGTTGAAGCAAAACACCTGCACTCAGCAATTCCCTTCGCTTTGGCACCATCAGACTTCCACATCTTTGGTCCATTAAAGGAGCACCTTGGAGGGCAGAAGTTCAAGTCTGATTAAGACGTCCAATCGAAGGTGCACGAGTGGCTACAGCGTCAACCAAAATAATTTCTCTCACGCGGTGTCGAAGCACTTCCTATCAGATGGCATAAGTGCATTCAACTGGCAGGGGACTGTGTGGAAAAATAATATGCAAGCAAACATTCTTCCTGCAGCAAAATAGTGGCGAAAAAAATAATTGCGTTTTTCTTTTGATTCTTCCTCGTATTATGTCTACATTACCTTCTTATGTATAAGTGCGCTTGAAAACAAAATACAATACTTGTGGGTCCTTCTTGTTATATGAGCGTTATTGTTATATTGAGGGGCTGTAATTTGCCACAGGTTAGAAAGACTGCATGCAGAAAACTGTGCTATCTACAGGATAACCCATTGAACGGACATGTGAAAAAGTGGAAAATAATGAATTACAAGTTAAAATAAATATAAGAACTCCTAATTCTGATATTCGACTTCCGTTGAATTTTAAAGATAGCAACTTTACTCCCGCACACTAAAAAAATTATACCATTCAGATTAAATGGCACGGTTTAAGCCTAGCTATAGCCTATGCCAGAAATTTCAGACTCGTAGATAGTGGTAATACATTACTGCAAACAATAATTTATTTTGTAGAAAAGGTTTTCATGGACTTCAAAACTTTCCATTGCTTACTCCACCTGGAAGAATGTGTGGTAATACTGGTAATGGGTAACCCTAATCTATACTACATTCCAGGTATAAACTTCCTAGAGCAGGTGGAAGACAGCTGTGGGGGGATTTCACCGGCAGGGGCATGCAGTCCGACATTATTAAATAAGAGGAAGAAGTTAACTCCGCAACGGTCTACTGGTCTTCGTCACGTTTATAATAATGTTTCATTGGTCATTACGATTACAGTGCACCTGTGAAGATGAGATACTAATTCCGAAGACACGCTTCCCATTTCACCATTTTCCTATATTGATAGCGTCCATAAATTTGAATTAAGGGAATTCCAGTAGCGTTATTTTGATAACATACTTCTCTTGATTCCCACTCCTTAAGAATATTCAATTCTCATCCTTAAGGTAAGCTAGGTTTTTAATTTGTTGCACGTCTACTAAATTCCTGACAAATTGAGGGGGTTCTGACAAGATAGTGCTAAGATACATTTTTGTTAGATTTTAACTAACGTTGCTCTCTAAGGAGAACAGCAATGCAGTAGATAGCACACAATATTAAGGTGTCTGTTCTTGTCCACAAGCTTTTCCACATTTCCCTGATTGTAACTTCGCCAGCTGAGAGACTTCTGAAATTGAAGCATAAAAAAGGATAAAAAGAGAGATGATACAAAGACCTCGCCCAAAAAAAGCGAAAGAAAATGAAAATAGAAAACAAGATATATTTTTTTACCACGAACAAGTTCAACTTCTTTACTTTCTACATTACATCATGCACAACTAGAATGAAAACAATTCTAGATACTACTGTCAATATCTCCTTGTTTTTGCTTCTATTTCAGCAGCTTCGAAGCTTGGCATAGCCTACTTATAATCATCATTCGAATGAAAGATGGTGTAATTCGTCCCCTAGCCATTTCAATCCCCAGTTCTGAAGACAGAAAGAGAATCATTTAGATGTAATGAACAAGTTGTTCTAAATCTGAATTTAATCCGTCTTAAAGGAAATGGGTAATGGCATAGGCGCCGACTTCGGGGGTGTTTTGTATTTTCAGCACCCCCCAAAATAATTGTTGGGAGTGCCGAGTACCCCCAATAATACTTTATATAGGCTACATAGTTCTCAGTCCCGTAACTATCCATTTGCAACAAAAACATAATTTGCAAAAAAGACCACTTATCTATGGCACAAGTTAACAATTCATTAATTCTCAAGAAATGTGATAATATTACCAATATTGCAATGATATTATCGATCAAACAGACCATGAACAGAGTGTTTACGTTTATAAATAAAACTATTGCTTATTATAACGAAGAAGGGATTTCAACATAAGTTACATTAAACTTAATGTGATCTTCCTTTCCTGAGCAAGCCCCAAATAAATCTTACAAATCAGCGCATATGGGCAATGGCATTTTATTATTCCATTAATTTTACTGAATCCTAAGGTGACGTGTTTATCAGGACCGTATGATAGTGATGACAAACTGCCAATGAACTTGACAAACAGAATAAATTTTATTGAAATGCTTGAAGTGCTTGCATTACGTTATCATTTTCCGTAGTACAGTATAAGGAATATAATACATGAAATGATAAAATATGTTTGTCTCAGTTCACAGTTTAATCTCCGAGTTGGCCTTCAGAAGAACAGGGAATGCACAGGCATCTTTCTAGACGGGTTGTAAACCATTCCAAATCCTCCGGTTAACCTTGCACTTGCCAATTCTGGTTCTTTATGTGCAAAAAAAGAAAGTTATGAAGTGTTCCAGTCAGTGAAGTAACTATTATTATCGCCTCTAGTACTCTCTTCGTGACTTTCATTTCATGTATTTATATAATAAATTTATTCAACTTCAATCCTAATGTCAGCTTCAACTAGTATATTAACTGGTGGAACTACACATTGACTAAACCTACACAATTATGCGGAAACAAATTATTTATGATTTTAGACGGGTTCAGGAGCATTCCGTAATAGGGTAATACATCACTGCATCTGATCCCAGGGAATTCAAAATGTGTTGTACAGTATGTGTGTCATTTCCAATATGTGACATTTTCGATGTACAATCACTGTAATAAATATTCAAAATTAGGCTAAAAATTTGTCAAATTGTATTCTGTGTGAGTTTTTAAAATATAAACTTATACTAAACTACTTTTTTTTAAATTCAACTTTATTTATACTCTTTTGAGCATCAAGATCTTATCAGACCAAGTTCTGTGTGTATATCAGTGCAATTATTTTATATTTTCGATGTGTTTATGGCATACCGGATATAATAAGGGTAGCCTAATTAAATCACGAAAGATGAAATGGACTGGGAGACTTGAAGGGAAAAGACCATTTGTAAGACCTAGACATATGCGGGATGGCAATATTATGATGGATTTAAAGGATGGGATGGTTGGAGTTAGCACAGAATAGGGTTGAATGGCGAGCTCAGGGAAGCGCGGCAATGAACCTCCGGGTTCCAAAAAATAGTTAATATTCCTTTAGCTTGCTGAGGGATTCTTTATTGCCATTGAGTAAGTAAGTAAGTTAAATTTCAATTATATTATATCTCCCGCGAGGTTTGTCAGCCTGTCACCTCTCGTCTAGCGGTATGACGTCACACCTCCAACGTCCAGTCACGAGTTTCTTCATAATACGAGGACAGAAGCATTCGCTAGATAGTGGTTTAATAAACTGCATCGGTGGGGGTGGTCGGGCGGGACACAACCATCCGAAGGTGCGACTTATATTTGAATTTTCCCCTAAGTTGTACAGTACTGTATTTACACAAAGTGTCCCACATCTTGAACATATTAGTCAGAGCCAGTTGTTCCGCTGACAAACTGTCAATTTTGCTTTTCGCAAATACTCGGCCCTCAAAGAGGGTTTCCCAATGCTCGCTGCTGCAAAAGGCACTTGAATACGGCCTCAAAGCGATCCGTATGGTTGGAGTTCAGATAATTGGGTTCTACTGTATCTCTCTTTCAGCCAAGACGCTCTGGAACACTCTAAAATTCTTGAAAAGTATGCAGTGTTTCTGGATTTTAAGAACATATTTTATTACGATAATCATTTCTAGAGTAACAACATCCAAGAATTCTTGAACTGCTTTTCTACGTATGTATGATATAACTACAGCAAGGAAACCAGGCACCGACTGAAGAGCATGTTGGTTGGTGACATTAACAAGTTAGTTTGAAAGAATCCAGATCACGCTATTCTTGACGTTGGAGGGGAGGAAACAGAAGAACGGGAAGTTGGTCGAAACAGAAACCTCAAGACCACAAGAAAGCAGAAAATAAAATTGCTTTGCTCGGACTTCATTTAACAGTTTTCTTAGAATGATGAAACATCAAAATCAACGAAATTCCTTTCTTCTCTTCTTCGAGGATGAAAAGAAGTTTGAACAGCAGTTAAAAGTACAAGAGTGTTACCGAGTTCAAACACCCTGCTTGGTGTGGTAATTATAATAGGTACCTTTCAAAAATGTCGATGCTGCAGCCAGAATTCATTTGTTCTTCCTAAATGATTTGAGTTTAGAAGTCTACCTCACTATTTCCGAGGGTACACTCTTTTTGCCTCAGTAATAGGCCTATCGTTTTAAATAAAAAGGGTATCTACACTATTCGACTACCAGTTAATATTGCCATTTTTATGTAGGATGCAGCAGAAAATTTTTTTAAAACAATAGCAACAAAAAGAAAAGTAAACATAAATTGCATTTCATAACGTAAATAGCCTAATTTACGTATTTTATTATTAAATTTGTGGTACCCTACAGAACAAGGGTAGTATTAGAGTGGTTATTTTGTTATTGATTTAACCAATATCGTTTCCTGCGGATATTATATCTTCGACTGAGCATCAAAAAATTATTTATTGCGAAAGGTGTTCCTCGTCAGATTGCGCATAATGAACATTAAAATACAAATAATACGTTAATAATTATACTACTATTACTAGTAGTATTATCATCACTACTATCATCATTTTGTTACAAATTCTGATTTTTTCAAGTTTTAGTCTTTATTAGGCCTATTATGTTTTAAGAGTTTCTTAAAAGTGTTCGGCCCAGAGGCCGGTCCTGCCCTGCGACAAAGCCGTGGGGGAGGGGGGGGGAGAACCATGGCCCGACCGGAGGATACCGCGTAGGGTGGCTAGTTCCTTTCGCGGGATGGGAATGAGGACACAACACCCAGTCCTGACCCATAAAGGAAACTTTACATCTCTGTAAAATCCCCGACCGGGAATCGAACCCGGGCCGCCTATGTTCAGTTCATCTTCATTATTTACATGTCTGCTCTTTGCTATTGCTTCGTTCGTACTGCATCCACTATCTTGTAGAAATCTTATGCTTGCAGAAGCTGAAAGCATTCCAGTGGCAATCCACTGGAACTTGGAAATGAGCTTCCCAGCATGCATAACAATAGCTGGCATATCACTGTAAATACATACCGAACAGGACTATTTTTAAATATGTGCTTCTACGGCATATGTGATCTACGGCCCACGTCATAACCAGGAATTTAAAGGATACAGTGTTCTTACGTAAAAATAACCGTTCTTCAGTGGAGAAATGCCAGAGAATGCTATAATAATTAAGGAATCGCGCACAATGTGCATTATCTTAACCTAAGACTTAACCTACCCAGTCCTGAACCCGGGGAGGGGATCTTTCACTACTGAAAAATCAATTATGCAAATTACCCTTTAAATTACTGAAAATGCCGATTTATGTATCTACTATTTATGTAGATATTTCACCCGTTCGCTCGGGAGTTGGAGCTATGCCCTCCGCGACGCAGAAACCCGCGTCATTGGCCAACTCTTGCGTGGGACTCACCGTACTAGAACTAACCCACAGACATTATGAATATCTTCTTCCTCTTATTTCAAAGTTCTGGCCCGCTTATTTAGCAATATTTAGTGGAGAACAATGAGCAATTTCTCGAAATTCTCGTGGGGATCGAGAACATCCCGCCATTGTAGGCTGACGACTACTCACGATGTTATTACAATTGATGGGACCTATAGCTTAACGTGAACTTCGAATCACGGTGGACCTCCCGTATGCGTCACTCAACAAATTATGTTGTCGGAGGTGAAGACAGCAGTAACCCATCCACAAGTTTTCAACATAACCCTGTTTAACATAGCAATCAGCTTGGAAGTGGTATACAGGTAAGTCCACACGAAAGCGTTATATGAATAACCATATAAACCCATTTCATTCACTATCCTTCATATAGGCTGCAAGTTAATGTGTCAATCTCGTATGGCCATATTTCAAAATAGTAGTTTTTATAATCACGCTGTAAAAGAAACAGAACATATGGTGACTCTCACGAGTCACAGCCGCATTCATAAATCTTATAAGTTATTACCTTCTGAGCATGACTGCCAATAAGCAAACTCGCACTTCATTGCTAACCTATGACACGAAACGAAATGCCGGTAAACCATTAGTCAGTTACATACAAAATGTAACCTACTATAACTAGACTAGAACAAAAAATTACAGAAAATTTTACACTAGACAGTGGAAGTAGTCTTCAAATTTTTGTAGCTTGGACCATTTGGTTAGAACCGTTGAAAGAAGTTGAACATTACATGAAACGGAACCACTAAAACGGCCACAACGTTGAAACTCAATCAAGAAATAAAAATCCTTATACATAATGTCGTATTTAACGACTTATCGTGTTAAACATATAGTTAACGGTATTCCATTACACCAGCTAGCGACTTAACCTTCGAATTCATACCCTTCTCATACTGGCCCATTTTTAAGAACTACAGTATAAGTTATATATATCAATCAGTGGCGTGCCTTTCTATTCACTGTTTGATAGGTCGAAGAGGATTAGAGTGGCGGCAGATAGGGGAAGTTCTTGGAAAAAGAGTCTTTAAAAAGTGGCACCCACGCTACTCCAGAAAGGACATAGTGCAAACCAGACAAGAGTAAAGTAGAGTTGGTGACATTTTAAGAAGGCCTCGTCCCAAACCATCGTAGGGTGGCAGCAGATAGAGGCAGTTCTTGAAAAAAGAGTCTTTAAAAATTGGCACCCACTCTACACAGATCAATTTTTTTTTTCTGACCAGGGACCCGGAAATTGTCGTTACAAAATACTCAATTCAATGCACAAACAATCAATTCCTACTTATTTCTTTCAAAACACTCATAAGCTATAGGCCATTTGAAGGTCTATTCACTATTGTATTGTAGATATGTTCACTCCAGACGGAATGCATGTGAAACATAGCAGGACCGGTATGTGCGTGGGCAATTGAATATCCATTATAGCCTACATTGCGAAGTTGTGTCCTTGGAAGTAAAATCGTGTCGGTATCGACCTCCAAATTGTTAAATTATCCCACAATCATATCATAATAATTTATTCTGAAACAAGGCTTTCGGTGTCAAAAAAGAATTCAATTGATAAATTTCTAAAGCGTTGAAATAATTATAGAATGCGTAGTAATTTTACCAATATGAATACTTAGATATCGGTAGATCTACCAAGTATTACTTGCACTTTTTTTTATTTCTGTCCGTACAATAGGTGCTATAGTTAGAGGAAATAGGCTATTATGTTCTACTCCCAAATTTGAAGTAGAGTTTTTAACATAAATACACGTTTTGAAGTCCCATGAATCCAAAAATATTATTTTCAGAAACATATCCGTGTGTGGGTGTTATGTCTGAGAACAGCCTACCTCCAGAACGAAAAATCGTACGAATACAAAATATTGTATTTAGGTTAGGTCATGTGACATGTGACGAAGATTGGCGACGACTTTCTCTTATTTTAGGAGGACTTTACATGAATAAAATTTTGTTTTTCGCGATTTTCTCGAAAATAGCTCTGACGATTTAGTTTAAATTTTGTGCACGAATTGCTTAATCTAAGAGCTAAAATGTTTAAACATTTTTTCCTAAAAAATTATCTGAAGGGTAGCTATAACTTAAAAGCCACTTACTATTTGTAGAAACTCAATCTTGCGTGGTGAACAATAAAGCTCTTCATCAGGTTGAAACAACAGAATACGCGCTCTTTGCAATGAGACTTCTTATTCTATTTATGTGAATATGAAGTGAGAAAGATATACTGGCCATGCTTAGAGCAAGGAAAGTTACGCGAGTGCATTTAACAGATTTTATTTGGGTTGTGTATCCTTCGGGGATGTGAAGCGATGTCGTAACGACATCTCCACTTTTACAACCAATACCCATGAAGAGAAGTCATACAAAATATAATATTAGAACCTACTGAGGGGCAGACGAAGTTGTAATTCATATCAGATTTTTTTTTTAAATGCCGCACTGAAGCCAATCATGTTCTCAACGTGTAATCATTGGCAGAGGAATTAACATTACCTCGGACAATGGAAAAACACGAGGTAATAAAACATGTATGTATTAAACTAAAATACGACTAAACCTTACGGGACAACAGCACTCATTTTAATTAAAGAAAAACTTAACGGCAATAAAAGCAGCACAAAGACACTTCTTAGCAATAATTTAATATGATATTGTGTGTCGCGCTTGAGGACCAAATCTCGGTTTGAGTCTATGAAAATGACCCTCCTAGCAATCTGTTCTTCTTTCCATTCCGTTTCAATTTGGTTCCGACAAATATGTTTTGAAAAGAATTAACATACAGATTCTATTGTTCTTGCAACAGTGGGTAATCATTTCCGGTATATCTTGAGAACAAAAGATTTACGTTCGGATATAATAGCCAGTTATTTTTATCAGGCTAGAAGAATCCAGACCAGCATTGTACCTTCAGCCGCATTCCGAATCAAGCTACCCTAAGATGCATTAATTTCATTAGCATTAAAGATATGATTGGACACAAAAATACTAAAAACAGGGAGTTACAGTATTAAAAAGTAAGTAATGATGAATACATGTGATGGCTATTCAACTCAACATTCTCCAGGAAATACCCCCAAAAATATATTAGTATAGCCTATAATAAGTTAGTATATATGCAACTGAGTGCTCCTATGTTTTACACATGACAACTTTACTTGAAAACTATTGAGAAGTTCGATGGCACTCTTTCTCCCAAATACTTAATTGCATTCTAAAAACTAAACTCCATGGCGCTACATCCCTTTGAGGGATATACCCCCCAAAATATATTAGTATAGCCTATAATAAGTTAATATATATGCAACTGAGTGCTCCTATGTTTTACACATGACAACTTTACTTGAAAACTATTGAGAAGTTCGATGGCACTCTTTCTCCCAAATACTTAATTGCATTCTAAAAACTAAACTCCATGGCGCTACATCCCTTTGAGGGATTAGGCCTTTCACCCGACTGCTGCGTCATCTACCAGAGAGATGGCAGGATAAGGAGCACGTGGTCAGCATGCCGACTCTCATGGCCGTTATTGCTGGCTTACTGAAACGGAGCCGCTACTTCTTTATCAAGTAGTTCCTCACGTGGCTGTGTGCACCCGTTCCAGACCTCCCTAACTCAGAAAAACCCGAAGTAGTGCCGGGAACCGAACCCAGACCAGCGGATCCGTAGTCAGCAACGCTAACCACTATAGTACTAAGTTATACCAAGCAAGCAATCACTCTTATGTTGTCTTCTTAGGCTGTATGCTACCTTGACGCATAAATAAAAGCCACAGACCTGGGACGAGATCGAACATGCGAACGGGTAACATTCAAGTCAATGCCTTACCGACTGCTCCGCCCTTGGCGATAAGACCCCCTAACCTTCTCTCTGTTATTGATGTACATATGTTTTAAAAAATCATAGAAGCAGCGATATAAAATTAGCAAAGTAATCATAACAAATTAAAAGTATCCACCTTATACCCTCATTTAATAAATGAGGATATAAGGTAGATACTTAAAATTATAATACCACCCTTACTGAAAAAATGAAGTATTTGTTACAATGTGAAGAATTTTATCCACGCATTGGAATTCATGAAAATCAACTACAGCATTAAAATTTTCATTGATTTCAAACTTATAAACCTGCTGATATAACTTGATAAATGCTTATAATAATGCACATTTAATAGAACAGCCAGTCAGTTTTCTAACAGACCTCTTCTGTGTGATAGATTAATTACAATATTTAATTAGACTCTTATCCTAGAACAGTAAATTGAGTTTTAGATAGGTCCCTTTAATTCGAACCAGAAAATACACTGCAGCCCAGCACAGATGTTTGCACAACATCCATTCATGATTCACGTAAGTCCCCTATCAAAACACCAGCCCCCTTTCAAAGCAGCACATAATTATGCTACCCCTTCCCTAAATATCTTGTTTATTTATTGGCATAACCTGCTTTGGTGCCTATTGGTAACCTAGAAAGCTTGCCTGCAGCAATAAAACTGTACGTTTTAAAATGTAAATTATATAAGATTAGTGTCAGAAAACGGAAGAGGTGAAGAACTTTCGTCAAAATTGCCCCTCCCCTCAAATAGGGAAGAAAAAGTCATTCATAAATCTTGTTTCCATGCCTCAACGTTTGTGTTATTGTCCACTTCGCTAGAGGGTCGTAAATAGTTTTCATAGGAGCGCCACGATGTTTTTCAGTGTCTACACGCCGGAAACTAGTTTTCTATAGTGTTTTCCTAGGGGGGAAAATGTTAATGGAATCTTGCAACTTCAGAAACATCTAGCTAGGCAGGAGTACTGTACTTTGCAGATGCGAAAGGAATAGTAATGATTTCGTATGTGAATGTCGAGAACAAGTTCCTGTTTCTTATTGCAAGGATTATCTGTTTGTAGTTAATGAAAGACAAAAATCCTCTTCAAAGTCTGCTTCCTTTTTTAATCTATTTCATTTAAACATCATCTTCATTAGCAATTGCAAATTTTCGTAATTGTTTCTCAACATCCTTTACCCATGGGATTTGTCTGTCTGTCTGTCTCTCTCTCTCTCTATCTTTTTTTTCTCTCTCTCTCCTGGCGAGGACCTTATTTGCTAATCTGTCTGGTTATTATTTTGGTTCCTTAGAGAGCTAATCGTCTCTTTCTTATTGCATCTGAGATCTTTACTTTAATTTTTCCTACAGCTCATGAACTGCCATAACCCTTTCAGAGCTGAATTTTATGTAGGACAAGCAATCATAAATTAAAATCATCAGTGCGTCAAGTTCGAAATCGATTTAGAAAAGTTTAACCCATTAGATGGTTTTTATGAATGGCATTTATAACAAGTGTAGTATACAAATCCGAAAATTTTAATAAAGTATTATGCTGTTAAACTTATCTCTGCTGTTACGCATTATTTTGAGGTCACACAAATATACATCAGCAGCAAAAGTGCTTGTTGTTACTACTTTTGTATCCCAAAACCTTATTTAGAAATTACTTTTCTTTTCTTTCCAGAAGACCTTTTGTAGCTAATGCCTCTGCCATGCAGGCATTCCTGTTTCAACACTGCATATTCTTAATTTGGCTTCATAAATATAAGAATTTAAATTTATACATTTTCTGATATAGTCATTTTACCATAATTAAGACAATTCTGTAGTTCTTATGAGAAACACTTATTTACTGCAGAAACTTGCTCCACATGAGATTACTCTACAACCTATTATTTTTTAGAATACCTGGAACGCATTAATACATTAACATAACATAATTAAAAGACAATCAAAACTTTTTCTTTTAACAATAATTAGATCTCCTGAAGATACAGGGACACCACCTACGAAACGTTAGTTCAGATGTTTACCGAAGTAAACAGCAGTGCGCTTAAAAAGTATTTTTAATTCAAGGAATTTATTATACAGCTCTGAAGTCGAATTAATAAGCAAAAGCATTATGCCTAATTTATGTATAATTTAGGCTAATTCTTTTTTGTAGAAATTAGGGTTTTTATAGATTACTCTTTACGAATCCAACCCTCACTTTAGGAAACAAGGTACGAATATGAGAGGAAATGCACTATTGGAGGGTTACGGCTAAGAAAGATCAGAGTCCATATTTGGTCGGAATTGAGAACGCAGTGCTATTTTTAATGAAAGTATGACCTGCGAAAGAAAAATCATAGTCTCCTAGTTATTATTTTCCTCCCAATATCTGAGCGTTAGGTTAGCGACTTGAAAGACAAATTGTTAAATTCTGAAGAACTGACAGAATATGACTGATCGTTTTAGCAGTCGGCCTTCGTTTGTTTCCATGCTGTATTATTTGTGTCAAAATATTTTTTATCATGAAACTAAGATAACTTGTCTGACGACGAAAAATGTCTGTCCGTCCGTGTCTGTACGCGCCATAACTCAAATACGCTTTATCGGATTTTCATGAAACTTGGTATACGTATTTATAAGTCCATGGGAAGAACCCTATTGTTATTGAACCAAATCGGTTCACCGGTACCGGCGTCAAACCCAATTTAGTGTTTTTATTTAAAAGCGCCATAACTCAAATACGCTTTATCGAAATTTCATGAAACTTGGTATACACATTTATAATGGCCATGGAAAGACGTCTGTTGATATTGGACCAAATCGGTTGCCCGGTACCAGAGTAACGACTAATTAAAGGTCACATGTTTTTAAATTTTTGTCTACCGGTATAATTTGACAGTTAACACTATTCCTTCACTAATGCTTATCAAACGACACCGTCTAAATGACTGAGTTGGCCAAATGGTAACGCCCTGGACTCGTATTCTGGAGATCCCCGGATCAAATCCCGTAGCCGGCCGATTTGATATGGATTTTTTTTTTATGAAATGTTTTATATTTATGTGAGTGCGCGATTGTCAAGGTATCACAAATCTGTAGTTCTGCTGACGCTGGTCGATTTTAATCTGATTAGAAAAACTTATTTTGCAATTATAATTGATTCAACAACATACTGGCACTTTGTTATATCAGTTTACCTGATTTTATTAATTTTATTATGCTTAGTATTATTTTGCAATCGAAGGGATAATCCCACCTTATATCCCAGTAGGCCTATAGCCTGACAGATTAACCTATCTTAAAAATCCTGAGATTGATAGGCCTATCTAACATCTACAAACCTAATATAAACATAACATAACCTACAATTAAACTGAATTAACTACAATTTTTAGAGCGGCACCAATTATTAAAACTATACCCAGGAGTTGACACCGGTACTAAAGCAATGCATAAACATAGTTCGGAGATTTATCATGAAACCGGCAGAATAAAAAAGTGTTGTAAAACAACTGTAATATTCAAAATGTTCGCGTTTCCTTGTTAACCTGGTGTCAATTCATTACTTACAAAATGCATAAGAAAAGTAAGAAACTGGAAAACCGTCAATGGATCATTAAATATACATGGAGCTGAGATGAAAAGATGAGGCTGGTGGCATGTTGCTGGGTAGCTTCTCGTTTAGCTACGTGGCCGTCGGCTCAACTCAACATTCCTCCCAAGTCAGAAAGAGAAAGAGAGAGGTAAGAAAACAACTTCTCACCTGGAATTTAGTTGGAAGCTGGACGCTTATTTATTAATCCATGGTAGGTCAATGGCTAATCATCCCATGTCATTCACTTTAATCTTGAAACTGCACATATTCACTCTGTGTATTTAATTATTCCCTCGTTTGATCCACACTAATACATTTTACACACTATTTCGTAAACGAAATTGCATTTTATTTCAGTTCACAAACACAATACTAAATCTTAAACTCTCGCGCGAGTCATCTCGTTTTAACCACAGCGCGCGTACGAACGAACTGATGTCTTCCTTTCGGACCGCAACATCGGATTCGAGCTCTGCGCTCGATCATACCGAAGTGAATGCTAACGGTCGCTCCCGCCCTCTATGCTACTACGCTAGTCTTTTGAGTCGAAGGCAGCACAGCTGAAGAAAATGGCGGCTTGTTTAAATTGCAATGTTCCTCTGCACAAAGTCTTGCTGCATTTTTATAGTCATGAGGTTGTTGCGTATTATTTGGAGTTTAAACAAGGCATTATGATATTTTCTCTTAATATAATAATTATGTTGCACACTTTCTCGTATGGATGTGAATTATCGTGATAGGATAGTGATATTACTTTGACGTGTATATCCATATTATGTATGGCCATGTACAAAATAAACACTCTACTCTACTCTACTCCCAAAGTCAATTCAAGTACCAGTAAGCACCACGACTACGACGCATGCGCATATTACTAGTTTCGCTCCGCGACGTTAAGACATAATAATAATAATAATAATAATAATAATAATAATAACAACAACAACGATAATGATAATAATAATAATAATAATAATAATAATAATAATAATAAAACGCCATACTACAAATATGAGCCCTTGGCAGTCCTGGAAAACTCGTTATATCAACTATACTGGAATAGAAGTATAATAACTGACAAACCAATAAACTCCAACAAGCCGGATACTGTTCTAACTGCCCGTTCCACATCCATTACATATCTTATAGATGTTGCCATCCCTAACTCTCACAACCTACAGACAACTTGGAACGAAAAAATCAGCAAATACACTATTCTACATGAATAAATAAAGACAATGTGGAGGCAAAAAGAAGTATACGTGATACTCAATAGATGCAACCGGACTGACCCCTAAGAAGCTCAGAAGCAGCCTGGAAATGATAAGACTTTTGCCTTCCATATACATAAAACTGCAAAAGTCAGTCATCCTTAGCACATGTAACCTGACCAGAGCATTCCTGTCATCGCAATAGAATTTGAATGGACTTTTCTCTTGGGACCGTCCGCTCAAAAATCCAGCAATAGCTGTGCCTTAGTGAAGATGATGATGATGATAATAATAATAATAAATATTAATAATAATAGTTTTATTGACAATGGAACTTAAGTACCGGTCCAGTTATATGAAATAGTCAATAATAACATTATACTCAGACCAAACGCCAGGAAAACCTCAAGTCATTCAAATATAAATTAAGTTTTATAGTTCATCTGATCTGTATAGGCCTATATATATCTAGGTGTTAGAAAATATTTTACTTTTTAGCTGATTCCTATGCTCTGTTTTATATGAAATGGTAATTTTTTGTGCAATATAGCACTTATATTAAAGGGGTCTTGATCCATTTTCTTTATATTTGTACTTATTCTACAATGATCTAAACTACACCTAAGTATCATGGTTATGTACTTCATTATTTTTAACATTGAATTCTAAATTGTTTACTGTAAGCCATATTACTTTATAAACAAATGTAATTTCATTATATATATATTATGTGAGAAAAACATTTCTTTGATGACATATTCTATTTCCAATACTGTACATAATTCTGATAATTTTTGTTTGTAACACGATAATCCTAATTATACGAATATCTGCAGCACTTCCCCACACTTTCATACTGGCAAATGCTTCAGAAATGCTGGGAACAGTTGAAGCCCCAAAGTATGTTAATACAATCCCCCCCCGTTTTTAGAGAATTAACAGAATTTTTCAACAAGACTGCCATATAGCCAATACAGTATTTTGATGAAGTGTGTTTGAGGACAAGAATTATTAGTAGATATTTGTGTCCCCCTTCCTATCCCCCTATGACTATTATCTCTGGGGTAAATTAAAACCAAGTATACAGGATAAACCCACATATCCCGGAAGAATTAAAACAAAATATCCACTAGGAAATTGACAGCATTTTGAAACATGAACGACAGCGAGTGATAGTTTCTTAAAAAGGATCCAAAAATGTATGGCCCACAGTGGCCAGTTTCAGCACCTTCTTTCATAATTTTGGTAAGTAAAGACTCCAAACACAGTTAAGGAAATGTTGTATGGTTGCAACAGTACCACTCTACAATAGCCGCAGAAGGCAACATGTACTGCCCTTTGCAAACTGGAAAAATCCATGCAACCTGTTTATAAGAGAATATTTTAGGAGAAAAATTCCTCCGACACTGGGACTTGAACCCAGGACCTTTGGCTATTCATGCCAATGCTCTACCAACTGAGCTAAGCCGGAGTTCAACTGGGTTCAAGTCCCAGTGTCGGAGGAATTTTTCTCCTATAATATTCTCATGTAATGTCCAACAGAGACAATAATCTGTGGTTCACGAATACTTACATATATCCAACCTGTTTATAGTTCATTGTCTCTCCCTGAGAAAGTAATTGAATTATTTTAAGGGTTCCTCAAGTACGCTATCAATCAATTCTATTCTCTCACTCAGTTGTCAATATCCCCATAGAAAAATTATCTTCATACTTAAAACTGGATATGCCAAGTGTCCGAAAAATCACATCTAGACCAATTATGATGAAAGGAATGTATCAGAGTTAGTTTTGAACACTGAATACATTTCTGATTGTCTTGAATATGGGTTTAAGGATTATAAAATGTAAAATCCATGTAATATTACTGTGTGCAGTCCTGTAATTGAATAAGAAATTTCTAATGTGTTGATTTAAGACGACAAATAATATTAAGGCAGAAGTTAAGTGACGGCTAAAATCAGGAAATGCTTGTTTTTATGCAGTTCAGAAACTCTTCTTATCTTCTCGCCTTCTGTCTAGAAATCTCAAAATAAAGATTTATAAGACTATTATCTTGCCGGTTGTATTATAAGGATGTGAGACATGGTCGCTTACTGATTTGGAAGAACATAGTCTGAGAGTGTTCAAAAACAGGGTGCTTAGAAAAATATTTGGGCCCAAGAGAGGTGAAAATGGGGACTGGAGAAAACTACATAATGACAAGCTTCGTGAATGTGCTCTTCACCACAGAGGATGAAATGGGCTGGACATTGCATGCATGGGGAAGGAAAGACATATCTCAAAAGTATTGACTGGGAGACCCACATGGAAGACCTAGATGTAGGTGGAAGGACAATATTAGGATAGATTTAAGTGAAGTAGGATTTGCGAGGGATGATTGGATTGAGTTAGGACAGAATAGGGTTGAATGGCAGACTCAGGTAAGCGCGGCAATGAACCTTTGGGTTCCATAAAATAGATATTCTTTTAGCTTGCTGAGGAATTATCTATTGCCATTGAGTAAGTAGGTAAGTTGATCTCAGAAGAATCTTCAAGTGTTCTGTTCTATGTAGATCACTTTAAGATGTAGAATATATCTCCTCCTTATATCTAAGTCGAAAGCAGGATTAGGAATTTTAGGTGCAATTTCCATATGGAAAAAGATGCTAAAAATAACCAAAACAGGGAACAAAATGGTGCTACTAATCTTGTCATGGAAAAAATTTACATTGACAAACTGACTAATTCCAATGAAATTAAAGAAGAAAAACGGAATACATAAATAAGTATTTTCCAATCTTGGAGGTGTGCAGGCTAATGGTTCTGGTAAAATTAAATGGAGAGAATAGAACAAATACTCTAATTATTTTTCAGTGTTGCAGGTGAGCCTTCAGTCCTTTGTATACTGAAAGCAGATGGGCTCACTATCCCCACATTCACTGCAGGCTGATGAAAAGTTTGTTGCAAGTTTCTTAAGAACTTAGGTATTGTAACAAAACCAAAATAATTATAATATAATGAAAGAGCAATGAAATTCGTAAGTTACAGGCAGCAAACAATTAAATACACTTTAGAAGTTATAAAAAAAAACCTGCTTTAAAATACAATGGGAAGAAAAGGGGTTTATGGCCACAGTAGAGAAAAAAGATAAAGGCCCTAAAAAGTGGAAAAATAACTTTCCCTGTGAAAATTATTAAGGAACTAAAGCACTTAAAAAACGGAACATAAAGGCTAAGCCTACAGATTGTATAATCCACAGTTAATAAATAAATATTAATACCTCAGATGAGTGAAGTTTAGAGAGTTTAGGGTAGCACCGATTAATTTTCAGACATTGATAGCGTGCTTCATATATGAAGATGTAAACACACGAGGAGATGAAATTAGTATATGTTTCATTCGAACTATGCTTGTTAATAGACAATGAACAATAAAACCCCTTAACATATAAAATTGAACTTCACTGGGTGACACTGTAGAGACATCTAGGTGCCATAGTTGGAATTATGTCAGCTAGGTGTTACTTTCGTAACTTTAGCAGCCTAGGTCGATAAAGTGCTACTTTATGGCATGTTAGAAGAAATATTTTGGTACATTTTGTTAAGGTGGCTAAACTACAAAAGCATGAAAAAATTTAATTACAATATCTTGAATATTATTGAGTTATAACTTAAATGCTTTGTAAAATTGCAAGTTACAAAAGTCATGTGATAAACTTACCATGGAACAAGCAGATGAAGTCTCATGTTTATGGTCATAAGTAGAGGTGTTTCAAAATGTTTTTATTTTTTGTTTTTGTTTTAAAATTCAAGATGGTAGCGTTTTATTTTAATTTTTTAAAGACACTAAAGATTTAGGACATTGTACATGTATGATTATTATTATTATTATTAGTATTATTGTTATTATCATTATCATTATTATTATTAATACTATTACTACTACTATTATTATTATTATAAGATGGAAAGTGTTCAACAGAACAAGAAAATATCTGCTACTCTTTTAGAAAGGTTTACGAAAGAACTTCAAAAGTTTCATTTTTGTTTAACTTTTCTGGTTAGTCGCAAAAATGTTCCCAACCATCACATAATTGTAATCCATAGGGTGAGTAGTGGGAGTTAGGGGAAAATAACTACAGATAGTTAAAAGGACTGTTGGCTACCCTTGTCAGAACAAAGCTTCCTCGATCTTCTTTTTTCAAAATGGCATCACTGAGCACAGTCACACTACAATGGAACAAAATGATATGCGCATTGTGCATGAGCCATGTTATACCCGTACCGGTATATAGGAAAAAAAATAAAAAGATACTAAAAATAAGTTTTTTTTGCAGATTATGGTATTTGTAGTCTTATTTACGAAGTTTGCATTACTTCGAGGCTTACATTTTCCGCAAAGAATCCCTAACATACTTAATATATCAAGATAATATAGTCTTCACATCAGAATACATCCTTTCGCTTTATCGCTAATCAACCAAACAAACACCTCTAGTCATATGGTATCAAAGTGTAATGAAATCAAAATGATCAGCCTAAGATCCTGTTAAGGGCTATGGCCTCCTCAAAGAGGGAAAGCTCTACATATCTCACATGGTAAGCTATTCATTGTAAGGAATATTTGTGTTCTTGGGTTTGTTCTGTAGTGTTTTAGTTTTTGTATACACTGATTTTGGTTACTGTACACTTGTCTTATTAAGTTCGTAGTTACATGCATACTGGTTTCAGTTGCCATTCACTTATCTTCTAGTTTTATACACATTGGTTTCGGTCACTGTTCATTTGTTTTCTTAAGACTTTCCAGTCCTGTCTATTTCTCACTCTGCTTGAACAATATCTTCCTGCATGCTCCTTGAATAGATCAGCCTATCTCTGTCTTGGCCTTCCACTTGATCTTCTTCCAATATGAAGGCCCCACATTATGACTTTGTGTGTCCATCTGTTGTCCTTGAGCCTTGCGACATGGCCTCCCCACATCCATATGGTGTTGATGGCTTGCAGTGATAGGTCATTAACTGCTGATATCTTCTGGTGTGTTATATTCCTACCCCTGTGCCTCAGGAATATACCTAGAATCTTTCTCAATATAGGCAGGTTAACCTTTTCATTCTTATTAATGAGAAAAGTGTTTATTAAAAAGGAAAAACTAATACAAAATTACATTTCTTTTACCCTCATGGGTGAACATCCCTACTGAAATCAATTTCATGGAATTTAAGCAAAAATCACAGTACACATTTAATTAAAAAGTAGCATATTTAACTTAAAATACTAAAATTCATATTCATGGTGCAATGTAAGTAGAAATAGTAATGCAAAGTAATACTTGAAAAAATAACGAGGCTGGAATCTGCATCAGTAGCAACTCCAAAAACTTTTACTTGTAGATATAAAAAAGTTACAACCAAGGCACCCATCCCCAATATGTCCTTCCTAAGATGCTGTAATCTGTTGCTTGATCTATGAGACAATCCACCTGCAAAAAAATAAAAAAATAAATAAAGGAAAACATATTTTATAATGTTTATTTCATGAATAAAATGCAATTTACACCATTATTTACTGATCTCATCATCATAAATACATACAGTAAATTACCCTTTATATATTAAAAAAAAAAAAAAAACTCAGACTTCATTTTTTCTTTAAATTGGGGTTTTTGTTAAAAGTGGGACTACCCTAAATGAAGAAAAAATGCACTGAAAAGCAAATATATGTAGGATAATTTACAGCATCGTAACATATTTTGTATTAATACTAATTCAATCAACAAGTGTGCTTCAAGACCATTGGCACCTCCTGGCTGGGAAGTTAGCTGCAAAGTTTGAAGGAAAGAAAATAGTATTTAAATTCACTTGGAATGGGAAATCACAATGAAGTGGAACGATATTAAAACATATAGTATGTTTTAATAAGAAAATAGTATGTTATGCAAAAAGCTTATAATTAATGAAGATACGAGTAAGTTTATGAAACGAGCAATGCGAGTTTCATAATTTTCATGAGTATCTTAATTACTATTATAAACAAGCTACATACTGCTGTTTTTGTTCAACCATCTATTAGTCTAAATGTGTAAATTTTGAGATTTTAGATTCATGCAAACGAACTGGCTACGCTTCATCATGCTGACCTTCACACCAGCTGGTTGACATGGTTCATGTCTTCTATGAGAATGTTTTCATCAGTCAAATCAAAGCTTCCTTTTGCTGTTTTCTTCAAACCAATAGTTTTTTACAGCACGATATGAAATTATTTTAGTAAGATATTAAAATTAACACGAACAGAATTTATGATGGTCTCTCGGGATTCCAACCGGGTGAAAATGTTTGTGTAGTCCGAGCTTACGGCTGCTAGGTGTGAAGATCCTGGGCAAACAATCCACCTACTGGGGCTATGTTGTGGCTGAAGCTTTGGAAATTAAACTTCATGACAACAACTTTAACAGAGACAATGGACTGGATCTTAGTCAGGCCTGGAACCCACCCACAAGCCAGCTACAAAATTGGGCCAAATCAGGACCAAATGAATTGCTCCAACCAATAGGATGCCAGTGTTTTACCACAAGTTTTCTTTCAATATGACTGGCTGCCCTCCACCAGCGCAACTGCAAGATATAAGAGCTCCATCCACCTTCCCTAGCTCACTTCTTCCCCAGAAGATGGCTGCAGAGCTAGTAGCAGCCGAAAGCTCGGACTACACAAACATTTTCACCTGGCTGAAATCCCGAGACAACCATAAATAACCTATGCCAGGAAGCCTCAAGTCTCTTATTAAGAACAGAATTGATTATATTTTAAATACAGGTTATTTATTATGCAGACTTCAGCTGCTATTCTCAAGTTCTCAAGATTGTTCCTTGTTTGATAATAATTGATACCACACCAGTTTTGAAACGATAAACAGTGTCAAAATGAGTATCATTATGATACCATTAGGTCACATGTAATAAGCGTATTATAGTATGGATGAACAAAAACTGTATTGACACATCCTTAATCAATTTATGAACACATACTATACAGGGTTGGAAAAAAAAACATGTTTTTTTAAAAAAAAGAACAAAAAAACGTTTTTTTTTGTTTAAAACGTTTTTTATGTGAACAACAATGTTGGTTGTTTAAAAAAAGTTTAAATTGTTCATTTTGTTTAAAACAACCATTTTAATGTATAGGGCCTATTATATACACACACACATATATATATGAAGGGTACAGGGGAAGAAGGCGGAATGTCAGTAAATCAAAGTTTTGCAGGAAACGATTTTTAAAGTTTGAGTACTCTAAACGCAGACGTATGAAATCAATTATGAATACATTTTCGTTCTACAGTAAGAATAATGTGTTTTGTACACGTGGTGTGAATATCAAGTTCTGAAATTAACTCAAACATGTAAAAAAATCGTTAAATACGAAAAAATGTCCAACGGTACAGGGGAAGAAGGCGGAATGTCAATAAATCAAAGCTTTGCAGGATACGATTTTTAAAGTTTGAGTACTCTAAACGCTGATGTATGAAATCAATTATGAATACATTTTAATTCTACACTAAGAATAATGTGTTTTGTACACGTGCTGTGAATATCACGTTCTGAAATTAACTCAAACGTGTAAAAAAATCGTTAAATGCAATGAAATGCACAAACATTTTGAGGTAGTAGGTGAAAAGGTATAGTTATGTTTTATGTGGTAATCGCCTACAATTTTACATAACTTTTAAGTTATTAAAAATTGCAATTAAACATTAATTGCCGTACATTAATTATTCCTTATGAGGAATTGACTGACAGAACATCTGATCAGTGTGGAACAAAATTTCGTCAAATGGTTTACATCTGCGTACTTCTCCTTTGAAAGTGGGATAAAATCTAAAACAAAATAAACGCAAAGCAGGTAATGATTAGGTTTATAAAAATTAAAGGAGTAGAAAAAATATTTCCTTAAAATGTTAGGAATTACTGATTTTTTTTGTGCAGTAAAAGGACGAAAAAATATTTCTACACGTAAACAAAAATGGGTTGTGTCATTAGTAAAATAGAAACACTTAGGCGCATAAAATCGAAGGCAATGATTAATTTTTAATACCATTACTAGGGTCCGATTTTCAGATTTTATAAAAAGAAAAGTTATTCCTCAGGTTCGCGAGCGACCCCTGGTGATCCCGTAAGGGAATATTCACAGCGGATTTATTACCGGGGTGCGCCAGTCCCCTACCTACTTACACCTAAGGAGACACACCCACACCCAGTCCTGAACCCGAGAAAGACATTTTTCTCTACTGAAAAATCATCGACCCGGCCGGGAATCGAACCCAGGCCGCCCAAATGGCTGGCAGTCACGCTACCAACTCACCCACGGCGACGGACAGGTTTTATAAACCCTGTGATAATTTTTTAAACATATTAAAATAGTTTAATTCTAGTTTGTTTTACTATTGCCAGACAACACTCACTAATAATGGAATCTGGATAAAACGTAACATTACACCACCTAGAAATTAACGCGCCTAACTGTCACGTCATTTTCCTGTCGGCATTTCCATTTGCGGTCTGGTCGGATTTTATTATTGTTTATTGCGGGTAAATAGTAGTTTGCACTTTTAAACCCAAGCAGATGGCAGACTCTGTTGCCAAATTAATCTAATAACAATAGTAATATAATACGAAATTTCAGCGTTTCTTTGCTCTCGTTTCCGACTGGCATTTGGCAACGTTTTGTAAATATACTTCAGCACGCGAGTATTGATGAGTACGTCCTTCTTGTATTAAAGAAACAACATTTCATAGCCTGCATCGGTGCGTTTAGAGGACAGTGAGTGCCATTGTCTCCTGACTCGCCGCCTTATTTCGCCGTGACGCATGGACATTCCTCCTTCATCCCCTGTACGGTGAAATTTAAACTGCTATTTTCTCCTTACCGTACACTTTTTTCACCGGTTTCATAAGCAACACTAAAAGAGTGCTCAGTCAGCTACCAGATGGGCTTGATAACTAAATTTCCGATTTTTCTTGACATTCCGCCTTCTTCCCCTGTACCCTTCATATATATATATTCCAGGGTAGAAATGTTTAAAACATTTTAAACAATTTGTTTTAAACATTTTTTAGAATATGTTTATAACACTTTTTAATTGGGTGTTAAATTTAATTATGCAGACAATTTACATTTTGTCAAGCCAATGACACCCTGTGCTAAGATGTTCAAGATTTACGAGTCGTAGACTTAATAGTATTTGAAAATACATTTTGTACCAGTAATATTTGTTTATGATTTAATAGTTCATGATTAATAAAAAATAATACAAACTACTGTTTAATTAGCCTACTGCCTTTACTGCTCAACTGATAATTGACTTTCACCATGCTTTACGTGGCCTTAGCCGCCTTACATTATCAAACTTACAAGGGATATCCTACTACAGTGTTGCAAAATTGACACATTCAGTATTTAATATTAATAATCTGTTTCTTTAAAAAGGAAGACCACAAAATAGATGGTAGGATGCAGTCAGAAAAAATTCAAATCAATTACTCGAAATCAGAAACTGGAAGCTGGCGGCAGAGGATAGAGAAGTCTGGAGGAAAAGGATACAAAAGACACCACCTCACATGATTTTCTGGTATTCTGGCCCTAGTTTTTTTTTCTGTTTACAACACTCACAGGGTGTCACTGACTTGACAAAATGTAAATTGTCTTCATAATTAAATGTAACACGCAATTAAAAAATGATTTAAACATATGCTAAAAAAACATGTTTAAAACGTTTTAAACAAACTTAAAAAAAACACAAGCACTTGTTTTAAACATGTTTTAAACACTTGTTTTAAACGTTTTGTTTTAAACATTCCAACCCTGATACTATATCATAAGCAGGATTCATAAAGAATGTAGTGATTATTTAAAATTTCCATACAGTTTCTGGAAAAGCAAAACTTGAGAGCATTAATGTAAGCTATATAAAAAAGGTCAGCTGCGGTGGTCTAGAGGTAGCATGCCTGCCTATAGATCCAAAGGTCGCGGGATCAAACCCGGCCGCAGTTGATAGGTTTTCAGGACATAAAAATCCTGGGCACGGAGTCCTCTGGGAAGGACTTTAAGCTGGTGGGCCCTTGTCATAAATTTACGGCACGTAAAAGAACTCCAAGCCTAAATTAGAGCCTCTGGACAAAATTTCTCGGCCCTTTCACATCCAAGTAATATTTTAGTTTCCGGAGAGGGGTTAAGGGGCGATGAGCTTACCACCTGTCCCTCTGCCCTCTCTAGGAAAATAAGCATAACAAAATTCACATAGGTAAACAGAAACCTCCACTTGGACACCCTTCACCCCAACATGGGGGCATAGGATTTGAGAGAGAGATATAAAAAGCATGTATGTGTCAAATATTCATTCCAGTGCAGTGGTCTAAAAAAGTAGTCCAAATGGAATCTGTAGACTACTGTAGATTACTGTTGCGTAGTAAAATTAAGATTAAGAAACATGTATTTAATTTTTGTGTCGCTATATTGAATGTAAGCAAATAAGAGCTACGGATAACTTACAGAAATCTCAATACATCAAATGTTTGTATGACTATTTAAATGTACATTAGATTAGTTATATTTCTTAAAAATATTTCATAATGCTAGAACTTACATAATACGATCGTATAATAATCGTATAACCAATTTTCCTTAATTACTCTGAACTCCCACTCGAGAGCTTAGAGTGGAGAGAACATGCTTCCACTGTGAGTGTCATGAGTTGGGGGAATGTGTCGTGTACTGCTCAAAACAAGTGCTCTGATGTCAAGCTGGAAGTAGCAAGACTAAAGATGCTCTATACCTCACTGAAACCCCTCTCTACAGACAAATTGAAGAGGATGACATCATGGTTGTCATAGCAACCAACCAGTTAAGCTCCGCACAGTAGGGGCAAGGTCTGCAGACCTTGTACCGGTAGTAGAGTGGCTATTCTCATACAGTCAGCATTGTTGCCACAACAGAGAAGTTGTATAAAAATAGGGAATGCTTTTTTAGTAAAAACCAACATAAGCGATAAGGAAAATAAACTTTACCTCTGTTCACCACAAACATCTGGTGACCTGAAATTTTGCCCCCTACCATTGACAAGGTTCTACTCTAACCAAATATAATACTTATCATGTTGCTACAGTTGATTATCATGGAAATGTGTAGTGAGTTTATGGAAATTCCGTGCACACAATGAAAAAGCTCATTAAAAATACAAGGTTAAGTAATTATACTTCACCTGATTTTCTGGAGAGAGATTTTCCATAGGAAGGCGGGCTCTGATATTCTCCTTTTCGTCACCTTTTACAGCTTCCAGCAATTTGGGTAAATACTTCTCTAACTTAAATCCAGCTCTTAATTCTTTGGTTGTGATGAAGACTGGATTGGCACCTTTGAACTTCAATTTTGCTATATCAAGCTTTTGCTGTGGATACCATTCTTGCTGATCTGTAGCACACATAGATATTTCATAAATATATTTTGAAGTCTCGTTTGAATAAAAAATAGCATGACTTCTATTCATTATGTACAGTTGAGAGCACGGAATCTTTCTGATATAATGCGCAGTGGTTTATGTTGGTTTGAGAATACATAACTACCTCCACCAGGACCACTCCCCACCCCTGCTCCTATCCTTTTTATGCAGCAGAGTGGCTAACCCTTCACTTAATGTTCGTCTTATTCCCTTCCTCCTTTTTAGTTGAACCTGAAACCAAATTGTGCTCATAGGTTAATGTTTGAGTGCCAAGCTTTTGACATCAAACCAATACAAGTCAGACTCATTCAGAGGCCGATGTGGACATTGTGACGCATGCCCTCGAGCCACTGAAATGAAATGTTGCCATATTCCATCCCCTTTCATGCTCACTTACGTCTGAGCATTGTTCATAAGCTAATGCATGTATATGGACTAGAATACAAACAAATAAGGGATTGTAGAGCTGATGTGGAACACAGATTGTACGAAGATTCAATGCCAACTTTAAATAAAGAAAAACACTAGAAGAAACTAAAAGCATCAGAAATTTTCCGTGCACCCAACTGTACTCATATTTGTAATCTGTAGCCAGAACAAGGATTTCATACTTCCAGTATTACAAAATAATTTGCCAAGAGCAGCACTAACAACGATGCAAAATATTTTGCTCCATTAATTTATGAGTCAGTACTGCATGGTCTAGTGGTTAGTGTTGCTCGCTACAAAACCACAGGCTCAGGATTGATCCCCAGTACCTCTTCTGATTTTTCTAAGGTAAGAAGGAATAGAATGGTGTCACTCAAGCCCTGTCAGGACAACTGAGGAGCTACTATTTAAACCTCGATTACTATGCCATGGGGCTTGGCATGCTGACCGCAGGTATTTCAATCCTGCCAACTGCCCTTGGAAGATGATGCAGTGATTCAGCGATGTGATGGTCAGCCCTGTCCCGAAGGGACTTAGTGCCATGGAGTTTACTTTTAGCTTAATTTACAAGTCAACAGTACATTTTTTTTATTTATTAATGGAACTTTATGAGATTATGTGGGAGATAAGAAAATGTCTGTCCATTTGTCCATATGTCTGTACACGATAAGCCAAATGCGCTAAGTGCAGTTATACATCCTCACCCCTCCCCATGCTTCCTTCCACATGTGTCATTTCCTCTCATGCGCATCTGGCTCTCGCCTCTGATTAATACCATTGTGTCAGTATTTTGTTCCTAATGAACAGTGGTTTACAATGTTATTTAACAGCCGAGTTTGTGATTATTAATGGCTCATTTCTGAAGAATAAAAACTCTTTTTACATGATATCAAAAATGTGATATCAAGATATCATAAAGGAAGTGTTTAAAAAGTTGTGAAGAATGTTTCAAATGTAACAGCAGAACACCATCTGCAAACTGTGAACCACAAATATTTTATTGGTTAAAATAAAGGTTAACTATGTGAAAACCACTATAGTTTTGAAAGACTAAATTTCTGTTCATTGCCCAAAGTTAGGATAGAAAGTGGAATTAAACTCTAATCTGATTTCCCTTAGTTATATCTAATATATAAAATTGACAATGTGTATGTGGGTATGTACATATACAAATCTACATTTCTTGAGCAATTTGCATGGAACTTAGCACACATACCCAGTTCAGCCCGGAAAGTAAAGCAGTCAACATTAAAATTCAAGATGGATATATATATGCATTAATGAACCACAGATTATTGTCTCTGTTGGACATTACATGAGAATATTATGGGAGAAAAATTCCTCTGACACTGGGATTTATGTCAGAGGATTTTTCTCCTATAATATTCTCATTAAAATTCGAACAAATTACTCCTTCCCTTCTAAAATTATATAATTTCTGAAAATATTAAACTGAATATCAAATCCAATTCAGTTCTCATGACAACAGTGTATCGTTTTCAGTGTCCAGGGCCTAATCAAGAAACACATGCAGGAAAGTTCAGGAGGGAGACTGGAAAACTAATAAAGGAGAAGAGAGGACGATAAATAGGAGTGTATGAGGAGAGCAAAATTAAGCATGTTTAAATAATGACCTTTAGAATCCCTATTAAGATCTTCATCCATGAGAGCCAAATCCAGCCAGTCAATGGATGGTTCCTGTACAAAAACTTCCATTGTGGCTAGCAGCATGTCATGCTTCCCACGTAGAGCTCGCAGTGAGTGGATCATAGTCTCACGAAACAGACCTGTAAGAAAGTTAGTGTCATGAAATATCCTGTTTCATTTCAGCAGTAATTGCATAGGACAAGGTGGTCTAACGTACTTATCTTGAATCTAAGAGAAGGTCCAAAAGAAAGTCAAGTCTACTTAAAAAGAGACAGACTACAAACATAAAATGTGCACAGAGAAAATCCTGACAATATAGTAATGTCAATTACATAATATCTACTGCAAAATAATAAAATATTATAAAAAAATAATAAATACACAAAAAAACCAACATAAACAAAATTCTCAGATTTTGGCAGGCCACGTAATGTCAAATACCACATCAAATAAACTACTGTAACTACAAACAGAAGATGGTGGACTATCAGTAAACATATAAAAGATAAAGGATGAATCAAAATTTATCAAAAAACTCTAAGCCTGGAAACTGGTTTTCGGTTACTAGTAAGTAATGAATAATTACGTAGTAGTAAGTGATCTCTGATATATTAAGTGTTAATATTATTCCACTTCATTGTGTCTTCCCATTCCAGGTGAATTTATATAGGATTCAATGTTAGGAAGTAGCATTTTCTTTAAAAGGGGGAATTAAATTAATGGTTGTTCAGGTAATATGAAGGGACTTCAAATTTTATTCCTTACAAATAAGGTTCACTGTAATAATAACAAATTATGATAGCAGAAATACATCATCATCACCACCACCACCATCATGATTATTATTTACTGTGACTGCAATACTGACCTGTTTCTTCCAATGGCTGAAGAAGATTAAGAATATGAGGAGTCAATCTAAATGGCATCAATTCGGGTACAGGGATGAACTGTGTTGCTACTCCAAATGCATATCCAAAATCTATTCCAATGCACCGTCCATCTCGCAGAGACAATAAAGTGTTGTTCAGGTGGCGATCTCCAATTCCTAGAATCCAATGAGCTATGCACATTACTGCATAGCTGCAAGCGAAGCTCTGCCGTAAGTTGAAGTATGACTCAGGGGATAAGCTCAGTTTGTGTAACGCACGCCTGCAATAAAGTGCAAATATGAATAACTCAGAAGATGCCATTGTACATTAATAAGGAACAGTACCAGAGACGGCAATGCTTACGCATCTTCGGCGTACCTGAGTCTGCAAAGGAAGATACAGACAAGATTGTGGTGGAGGTAGCAGCGAAGATTGGGGTCGATCTCAAAATTGATGATATTGACAGGAGTCATCGTGTTGGGGTAAGCAATGAAAATAGGCCGAGACCAGTAATTGTAAAGTTCGTTAGCTACAGGAAACGTAGTGAAATGTTCCAAAATAAAAAACAATTACGCGGTTCTTCCATCACTCTAAGAGAGGACCTGACTCGCAATCGCTACAAATTGCTACAAGAGTGCATCACTAAATATGGTGTCAAGAATGTGTGGACTCTGGATGGTGTAATTTTTGTAAAAGAAGGTACTACTAAACGCCGCATAGTAAGAGCTGCTGATATTAGTAATCAGTAAGTCACTGGCCTAAGTCGTTAACGTGACACATTTTAACATAACATTCATTGATATTTCTAGTTAACCTGAACACATTATATTAGTTATTTTTAGTTTGTAGTTAGTTCCTTATTTTTAGCACTATTTTTCTGACTAGTTGGCACCATTGCTCAGTTTGATTCATCACTTGTTTTGGAAACTCCTGAGATTAACGGCATTCTTTGCGACAATGACATTTGCACGCCTTCTACAGCTGACCGTTTGAAATCTTCTCTCTCTCTCTATAGCCCGACTTCTTCTCTTCAGGTGGCCCATGTTAACGCCCAAAGCCTTTTGTCACATTTCCACGAATTTCACTCCATATTTTCACAGCTGCAATTTCACGTTATTGTAATCTCTGAAACATGGTTAAAGCCTTCTTTGCCTTCTACATTAGTTCATCTGCCAGGTTACTCATTACTTCGCAATGACCGTACTCTTAAGAGAGGGGGAGGTGTCGGAGCTTATGTGAGGTCAGATTTATGCCCCAAAATAGTTTATCAGTCACCAAGTGAATATGCGGCCCATCCAGAAATAATGTTTATTGAAATTATTGTCTCGAATCAGAAATGCATTGTTGGAGTAATATACAGACCTCCAAAAATCGACTTCCTAAACGACTTGGAAACTACACTCCTTAATATTTTGCCGCTTTATGAACATGTACTTATTCTCGGAGACATGAATACTAATTTACTAGAAACAAGCCACAAAGACACGAAAGAAATGTGTGAATTGTTCCAATCTTTCGATCTAAATATCCTCCCTCTAAATCCTACCCACCACACATGTACTTCAGAAACTTTTCTAGACTTAATTGTAACAAACAACATTGACAAAGTAATGACTCACGGACAGATCCCTGCTCCGGGCATCTCTGCACACGACATTATTTACGTAATTTATTCTTTACAGTGCCCTAAAAGAAAAGCAAGGGTAATTACTTACAGAGACCTGAATCATATAGATGAGACTGCATTCTTAGAAGACGCAAAAGAACTACCTTGGCTCAGAGTTTGGCATGCACATTCTGTTGACGAAAAAGTAGATATATTTAATGACTTAGTAATTAAATTGTATAACACACATGCACCTATTAAGACTAAACACACAAGAAGACCGCCTGCTCCGTGGATGACACCCGACATTCGAGAGATGATGGCTTTAAGAGATCAGGCATATAGGAAATTCAGGCAGAATAAAAATGACGAAAATTTTCAACATTACAAACGTCTTAGAAATAAAACCACACAGATGATTAGAAATGCTAAAGTTGGATATATCAACAAACTTGTTGATCGTAACACGTCACCGACTGACCTGTGGCAGGGTATGAGATCAATGGGAATAGGACACATAAAAGAGCAAATAGAACATATTTCTATACCTCTTGACCGTTTGAACGAATATTTCACGAATGTCACGCCCGCATCTCAGAATGTTACTACACATTTTCGAAATGACACGACTGACTTGCAGATGGACACAAACTTTATAGGAGACAATTTTTTCTTTTCTTACATAATGGTTGATGACGTAATATCAGCGTTGAAACGTATAAAGTCTAAAGCGACAGGTGTCGACAAAATCAGTATCACTCTTATAAATAAAATAGCACATTTAATATTACCAACAATAGCACACATTTTTAATGCTTCGATCATGACAGCCAAGTTCCCTAGTACATGGAAGAAGGCCTACGTACATCCCCTTCCTAAGGTTAAAATCCCTGAAAATCCCAATGATTATCGTCCCATTAACATTCTTCCTGCCCTCTCGAAAGCACTGGAAAGCATTGTACACAAACAACTGACTAACTACCTGAATGAAAATAATCTTCTTGACTCTTTACAATCTGGCTTCCGCACAGGACATAGTACTACAACTGCAGTCATAAATGTCATTGAGGACATCCGCACTGCAATGGACGTGAGCAAAGTTTCAGTGATGACTTTACTAGACTTTTCCAAAGCATTTGACTCTGTGAACATAGATCTGCTTATAAGCAAACTTAGACGTCTACATCTTTCAAATAATGTCGTGAACTGGTTCTGCTCTTACCTTAACGGCCGTCAACAATGTGTTATTTTAAACAATATGAGCTCTTCTTGGCGGGCTGTTAAGGCAGGAGTTCCCCAGGGTTCTGTACTGGGACCTCTACTCTTTGCAATATATATAAACGACATATCTAATAATTTGACTCACAGTAAATACATGATTTATGCTGACGACATTGTACTCTATACACACTCACGACTCGACCGTGTAAATGACGCTATCGAAGAAATCAACTGTGACTTAGACTCGATTTCTAAATGGGCAGAAAGACACGACTTAAAGCTAAATCCTAGGAAGTCACAAGCTATCATAATAGGGCTCAAGCGGCAATTGTCTAAAATAGATGCCAATTTTCTAAACCAAGTGAAATTAAATGATTCTATAATTCCTTATAGTAATACCGTTAAATACCTTGGCATACACATTGACCATAATTTAACGTGGGATATGCAAGTCGCTAATATCTGCAAAACAACATTTGCAACGCTGCATACTCTGTATAGTATAAAAGACTGTCTCCCGTTTCAATTAAGAAAAACACTTGTTCAGGCACTCATTTTGCCTCATTTTGATTATTGTGACGTCCTACTTACTGACTTAAACAGCAATTTGACTCAAAGACTGCAACGTGTTCATAATGCGTGCGTCAGATATATATGTAACATTCGTAAATATGACCACATAACACCGTCACTGGAATCCCTTCGATGGGTACGCCTGCGTGAGCGAAGATATTTTCACTGTCTCATACTGCTCTATAGAATTCTTCATACCTCAACACCTAGCTATCTTTCCAGTCGCTTTCATTACCTTTCTTCATACCATAACTTGGGCACGCGCTCTCAGCTTGACCCCTTACTATCCATGCCTCTTTATAGAACTACACATTATTCGAATTCGTTTACAACAACAGCTATTCGTCACTGGAATTCACTGCCTAGCCATCTCAGGAGCTGCCAAACGACTTCACAGTTCAAGCGCCATTTAATAAATTTAGTATACAATAACATTTAGGAATTGATACTAATTAGTAATATATTTTAATTTTCATTATATTTTGTAATAACTAAGAATGTATTTGTTTAGACTTTCATTATTATTTTTTTTAATTTCTTTATTTTTAGTAATTTGTATTACATATTCATATTATTCAAGTACTTATGTTCTAATTTTTTCTTTGTATTTAATGTTCGTTTCTTGTATTCATGTATATCAGTTCTTTTTTAATTTATTATTAATCATTATTATTATTATCATTATGTATTTCATGTTTTTGCCCTGGCTGAGTGGTAGAGAAGGCCTTATGGCCTTAACTCCGCCAGGTTAAATAAATAAATAAATAAAATACATTCTTGAACTTCTGAAAGTACATTTTTGTATAATTAATGGCAAGCTAAAACTTATCAAAGGGAACATAAAAATGATATACTTCAAAGCAGAATAAGTGAACACTCAAGGTAAACCTAAGGAACAGAGAATTAAAAACAGTTTGGATTTTCCTGAACTCTTCTGAGAATGTACTGACAATCTACTCTTATACAATTCAACGGCCCTAAATAGCGTGCTTGCTCGCCCGCTTCGTGAGACATCGGGTATACTCGGCGATGATCGTCTCTCGCAGTCTAAACTTTCATGACTACAAAATTAGGAAGGAAAACCGTTTCTTTATTATATAAGGCATAGGCTAAGTGAAATAAACACAATGAACAAATATACTAATTTTATGTTTACTTACAATTTTCATAGCTCTGAACCACAAACATTTTTAATAATCTACCAGTGTAATTTTCTTAAAAATCCTGGAGTCAATGAATAATGGCAGGCGAAGCCGGGGGCAACAGCTGTAAAATATTGATGGTTTTATCTCTTGAAATATCGCTGATAATAATAATCCAAACAAACCATTCCTTCCCTTGAAACATTATATAATTTCTGAAAATTACACTGAATTGATAAAATAAAATTCACATCATATTCATGTCAATAAACAGCTGAGAAACAATACGTATTATGTGTTCACAGGTTCTTTGGAACTGCATAATCAATTCTGATATAGTTTTCCCAGGGGGCGCTTTCATGTCGTGGAATGTACTCTAAAGCAGGAATTTTAGCTGTTTCATTAATTATTAATGGCTTAGTTTATGAATGATTCGCGTGCAAGTGTTAATAAACATAATGCTTTAATAATTATTATACTCTTAATTTTTAAATAATTATCGTGGCGAAGCCACGGGCACACCTAGTAATAACACAAAATACTCAATTTCCATAAAAAGATTTCATATTTTACAGAAATCCATAGATTCAATCTGCTTTTAAAAACCCCTATACTTAGTTTATGTGCTACGGATGGTTAAGGCACTGCACTACAAACCGGAAATTCAAGGGTTAGTTCTCCAGGGAGATCACTGGAATTTTCAACATATTCGGTAACATCATTTTATTCAAACTGGTTGGAGGAAGGGCATCACTTACATTTTTTTGCTACATCGAGTTAAGATTGAATTTCCCATCTTCCAATAATCAACCCATCATTTTAAAGAAAGGAAATCAGTAGAATGTCTCCTTCATTGTGATCAGAATGTGTAAGTTTTCTAAAGGAAGGGCACGGGTCTGGACTGAAGCCCTACTCCTAAGAAATACCCATAGGAGTGCTAGGTGTTAATCGATTAACACTTAAGCCTTTTTTTAAATTTATACTTATCTCAAAGCAAAATTTCACTTAAAAAATAAAAAAACTTGCACCATAACTAAGCTACACTATATACATTTTTTCTTAAATTTTTTAAGCCATACCAGGGTGTCCACCAAGTAATGCTGAAGAAATTCCCGGCTTATTCCCTGATTTTCATTGATCATTTCAGAAATTCCCGACCAAAATATGAAGCACTTTCTAATAACTGTGTAAGAAAAATTATAGGATTATACATACTTTAAATAAGAAAAACTTTTAGTAACAAAAGTAATCGCAAACAATAATTACTTAGGCTATAACAGATGCAAGAATTAGGAACAATAAAATAAATTAAATATACTTTCATATAGGCCTATTATTGTCTAGAAGTCTTTTTGATCACACTTTGCAATTTTTCGAATTTTCCCGGATATTTTAACAAATTCATTGGCTTTTCCCGGATTTTCCCGACCATACAAAATTCCCGGCCTTTTCCCGGATTTTCCCGACCAGTGGACACCCTACATACTACAAATATAATGCCAACTCATGTGGCACACATACTGAAGAAGTGCCACAAAAAGATAAGTTTTCCTAGTTGTTGAAAGAATTTGAAGATGGGAAATAGCAAGAAATATGAAAATAGAGAAACAAGCATTTAAACTTTTACTTAACGAGGGTCCACCTTCTCTTTATGTTTTGATATCTTTTTACCTTTTAGAACTTTCAAACATTTTATAAGTGTACTACACTTTTCTATTTCATATTAATAAGTAGGCCTACAAACCAGAAAAACTTTGAACACCGTATCCTAACCTACATAACTAAACTTACATTAGTACTAGCAATTTAATTGCCAAACTGAAAACAGCACTTTAAAAATGGCGATATAAGCAAGTGATCGAGAGGTCGATTGCTCTAAAATCAAAGGGATGACAAAGCCAACCCTAGAGAGAATAACCCAAAGAACAGCTGACCTTAGTCAAGGATTATCATAAAGGTATAGTTACCAATCTGTTCAAAAGGATAATAATATTACAATGATCATTTTTGCCTTTCCCTCTCTTAAATTGTAGTTAATCTATTTTTATATACAAAACAAGCAAACAATACACTATATTTTCTATTTAATAAATGCAACACCAAATAAACTGAAGTGAAGGAAGATGAATAAGAGGCAGAGAATTGCATAAAGCAGTGGAACATAACATGTCAGAAGAAACATGAGACATAATACATACTAATTTCTTTTTATAATTTTGAAGAAAATAAGCTAAAATATATTACCTCATTATATCCCATGGAACCATGTTGACTTTATCTCTAAAAGCAGCAATAGTGGCATTTCTGGAGTATTTTAAGAAAGCTTCCCCAAAAGTTTCTTTAATTGTTAGTTCCTGTTTTCCACGGCTTGCAGATATAATCCAATTACAATATTGGTTGTCAGCTTCTTTGCTGAAAATTAAAAGGTCTGTATTCACACAAGGTCAGTGCTATGTCTCACATTTTAAAAATTCAGTTCTAAACTGATAATGCACATATAGTAGAATATCAATAAAACATTCTGTATTACCAGGGATTATTTGTGGTGATTAAACTAGGGTAGTTTATCTACGATGGATGTTAATTACTTGGTGACTTCTACAGAGCAAAGACCAGATTGCAAACAAAAGAACTGGGACACCTTATCGAACAATATGACGTTCAAACTTTTCAATGTGTTCTTTCTTTCAACACATTATTATAATTTACAAATGAAGCATTCAAATTGTTGCAAATAGAATATTAATAAAGCACTTGGAGATAAAAGTGGACATTAATTTATTAGGCCTCGTCAAACTGACGAAACCACAATTTCTTGTAAATCTCCTATGGTGAATAAAAGCAAACAATTAATCAATCAATCAATCAAGGTCATACTCTTTTTTGCACTTTTCAGAACTCTTAATCTTTTCACTGCTAACATATTATTATTCACTGTGCAAGCTGGTAGTGCTGAATTAATTTGCAAATTTCTTTTGTAATCAAAAATGGATACACTAATGCAAATAATTAGTCAGTTCCATCCGAAAACAAGAGCACAGCAAATATTTTTTGAAGTTTATATTGATTTATGCAACCCTGGGTTCCATGTCGTCACAACACAGCAAAGTTAGCAGATAAAATAACACAAAATTATGCAACTACAAATGCCCAAATCAGCACATATGTTGTGGTGCAATTCTCTCGACTCGGGGGATAGTTGTTTTTTATACAGCTTCCTTATACAATTTACTATTTTCTTCAGAAATATCAAATCCAGATCTGTTTTGTACTAGAGATGTGAAAAGGGCAAGGTGACTCAAAAAATCCTGAAAAGGGGTGCATCCATTTATTGCTTGGAACAACTCTGAAGTATTGGTTCTCTGATGGGATATAAATACAGTCTATGTGTTACTAGTTCTCAGTAATATATTCGGAGAAACTTCATTCATTAGAGGGGTGCCACATGAACAAAGTGATACAACTAAATACATTTAGGATAATATGAGTTAATTTCCAAGGCTGCTCATGAATCAGTAACCAGTGTAATGTTTTATGTCAGAATGTGAGGATTTTCATACCAGCATTACAGTTATCACTTATCATTTACAGATACATGCTTTCTCGATTTTAAGCGCATAACTCAATGATGATTTCAGTTGAAGAATGCTAAAATTAAAAATATTAACTTTCCATCATTACTGTGTACCTGTATGTCACATGTAGGCTACATGCTAATTTTGATCACTATAGCTCTCGACAGTGGCATAGTCGTAATACCAGACATAGACAAATGCTGAATTTTCCTCTTCATAAGTTAGCCTTTATGAGTGATGCTCACAGTATATGGGCAACAAAACATATAACAAATTTTCACAAGGAACAAAAACAATGCATAGCAAGCAACTCAAAGCAAAAGTAAAAATCTGGTGTGAAACTCAGATAACTTCCTCTGCCTAAATAAAAGTTTGCCTCATAATATAAAACAGGCATATTATGTATGACATTATCTTCACGTAAATTGGATATAAAAATAAAATCAGCTAAACTGATATAACAAAGTGCCAGTATGTTTTTGTTGAATCAATTATAATTGCAATTATGATATGCAGAAAATAAGTTTTTCTAATCAGATTAAAATCGACCAGCATCAGCAGAACTACAGATTTGTGATACCTTGACAATTGCGCACTCACATAAAAAAAATAATTAATTAATTAATTTTTAAAAAAATGTCAAATCGGCCGGCTCCGGGATTTGATCTGGGGACCTCCAGAATACGAGTCCAAGGCATTACCATTTGGCCAACTCAGTCAGTTTGATGGTGTCGTTTAATAAGCATAAGTGAAGGAATAGTGTTAACTGTCAAATTATACCGATAGACAAAAATTAAAAAAACATGTGACCTTTAATTAGTCGTTACTCTGGTCTCGGTCAACCAATTAGGTCCAAAATCAATAGGCTTCTTGCCATGGACGTTATAAATGCGTATACCAAGTTTCATGAAAATCCGATAAAGCATATTTGAGTTATGGGGCCTTTTGTTATATAATACCATGAAAATGCGCTAAATTGGGCATTATTCCGATACCGGCCAACCGATTTGGTCCAGTATCAACAGACATCTTCCCATGGACATTATAAATGTGTATACAAAGTTTCATGAAAATCCGATAAAGCGTATTTGAGTTATCACGCTTTTAAATAAAAACACTAAATTGGATTTGACGCAGGTACCGGTGAACCGATTTGGTTCAATAACAATAGGGTTCTTTCCATGGACATTATAAATGCGTATACCAAGTTTCATGAAAATCCGATAAAGCGTATTTGAGTTATGGCACGTACAGACACAGGACAGACAGACATTTGTCGTCCCCCACACACAATCTCATGAAGTACCATACTGGCACTTAATAAAGAACATGTCATTACCATATCGTTTAGCATCCCTGAAAAATACATAACCCAAATAAAAACTGATTAATGCACTCACTTAACTTTCTTTACTCTAAGCGTGGCCAATATATTACATCCTTCTCACTTCACATTCAGATATAGAATAAGAGGCCATATTGCCAAGAGCGCATATTCAGTTGTTTCAAAGTGACGCAAAGCTATATTGTTCACCAGGCAAGACTGAGTTTCTACAAACAGTGGGTGACTTATCGAAAAAATAATTCAAATAAAATTTTTACCACCCCATGTACAAAATTTAAATGAAATCATTAGAACTGTTTTTGGGAAACTTCAAAAAACGGAATTTTCTTCACATAAAGTCTCCTTAAAAATAACAGAAAACCGTCACCAATCTTCGTGATACTTAATCCAAATACAAAGTTTTGTTTTCATATGATTTTCTGTTTTGGAGCTAGACTGTTCACAGACATACATACACACAGACATGTTTATGAAAATATCTTTGGATTCAGGGGGACCTTAAAACATGTATTTATATTAAAAAACTTAACTTCGAATTTTGGTGTCGAACACAATACTTCCTCTACCTATAGTACCTATGGTATGGGCAGAGGAAGTAAAAATATATTGCTAAGAAAAGTATATTGCACAACATCTGAATTTTTACAGGCTGAAAATTTCAATGATTAGATTCTCTTCTACATCAAAGGAACTTTTTCTCTTCACTCATATTATGATGAGTCACCAGTTGACCAAATTTGGGTTGATTAATGTAAACGTTATGTGATGATAAACTATTCTACTCTACTGTATTCTAACGTAAACAAAATAAACTCAGCTCTGAAAGAGTTAAACATGGTTAAGATGATGTAACTGTAAATGCTTAACATAACTTACTATTGATGCCCTTCAAGATCAACAAAATTGCCATGGATAACATCAAAAAGAACTTTTGTACCATTTACCCATTGCACAATTCCAAGATGACTAGAAAATGGCACCACCTGAAAAAAAAAGCAGTATATATTAAGACAACATATTCTTTCTCACAAAGGGGCTAGTTTCTTTTACTGCATTGGTGACATACCTGGTAAGTTGTTATTGACAAATTTCTTTGTCGGCATGCTGGATCTTGATCTAGTATTTTGTTCATAAGAACAAAAAGCTGCTCAATTCTCTGATCCTGACGCAAGTCTTCTCCAAACTTCACGAGGTATTTGTGTTCTTTTGCATCGCTACCCAAAATTTTGATAAGCATTGGTCTTGCCTTTGATGTCATAACATGAACCTAGAATTACAAATTTAAAAAAGTCATTAACATGTACAAAAAAATATTTTGATATTCCCCCTTTGGCTTGTTGAAAATTTCCATTTCTCATAAAGGGAAATCTATTATACATGATTATTTTCCTGATAAGATGAAATGTGAGGCAATTTTTTAATAATTCTGGTGTTTATTATTATGAACAATTATATAAGAATAATTAGTGTTCCTTAATCCTAAATCCATTAATATTAACAAGACCACTGTTGTCACTGGAATCTATCTACAAAAGATAAATTTCCACAGCTGCATTAGGAAGCAAACAGTAGCATATAACAAGAATCTTGCTACTAATAAGTGCTACACAAGGTCATAAGGCCTACAATAAGAATGAGCTACATGAATAAAATAGATTAGAATAGATTTAGTTTACCTGGTGGAATTAAGGTCATTAGGCCTTCTCTTACATTCAACCAGGATAACTACAATAAATAGATTATAAACAAAACACAATAAAAAAACAATGCTATTATAAACTAAACCCTAAAAATCAAACTAGTATACATGTTTAATGGCTTCTTGGGCTTCCAACTGGGTGAGTAGGAGGACTGATTCCGAGCTTTCAGCCGCTAGCTCCACTGCCATCTTCTGGGAGAAGTGAACTGATCATGGGAAAATATAAGGGTTGGCATAAGTCATGGCAACTATTTTTGCTTGTGGTGAACAGTTATGGGAGCACAAGTGTCTTTAGTTAAAGCTTTCTCATCAATACATTTAAGATCTGCACATAATTTTGGTACCATTTTTCGGTATTAAACAAAATACAGGCAACTCCCGATTATCCGGGATAATGGGTGGTAGCCACCTCACGGATAAACGAAAACACGGTTAAAACAGAATTATACCTAAACATACTGTAATTGAAAAATTATTTAAAACTTACATAGGCCTATGTGGAAACGTCCTGCAGTGCTAGAATTATTCACCATGAGAGGTCACAAATTGTTTCAGCACAACAATAAAACACTAAGGGCCGATTGTATAAACATCACTGACTGGAGATCAATTATGATCTAAGATCAGAAAATGATCTAAGTTCAGACTGGAATCGTATTGTATAACACTGATCTAAGGTCAACTAATCGAAGTTCAATTTGGATCCTAGTTCATACATGAACGCTTGGCAACATCGCAGAAACAGCTGAGTATCGCGAGGCGAGAGCATTGTTACTCTGTTTTCCTTTGTATTCAGACCGTGTGCTATGCGAAAGGAAGGGAAAATATGATCGAAATTAAGCAGAAAAAGGATCGTTCCCAATTGAAATTGTCTTGGGAAAATATAAAGATATTATAGAATCCAAAAGGACGGATGCGATAATATCTGTGCAAGAGCAAAATGCGGTGACAAATGTTCTTGTAATTTCATTCCTGGCGTTATAAATCGGCTTAACATTTTCACGGCTAAGGACGAGAATTTCTGTGTTTAAGGTTAAGGAAGCTGCATGAAATGGCGAAGATTGATAATTTCGTATTAGTTGCAATCGTGGTGCAAGGGTTATTTTCGTATTATAGTAATTAGTGTAACATAATAGTAACGTACAGGTTATACTGTAGAGTTATGTTACACTGCATTATAAGGAGACTAAAACATAGCATATATACGCACAACTACTATATAGCTAGAAATGTATGCACAACTGCGTTATAGCTAGAAATGTATGAAGTTGTCTATTGTGTATTTTCTTTATATTTATCGTAACCACACAGGTAGGCCTAATATTATGTTTATAATGAGCTAATCTTATATCTCAAACACGAAAACAGCCCCTTGAACTGAGATCAGCTAGTTTGATCGGAGAAATTTCTCCAGTCAAAATTGATCCAAGTTCAGTGCGAATTGATCTCAGATTAGCGTTTATACAACAAAAATTTCCGAGTTCAGCGTGAACTGAGATCAGTTTAGTCTCTGATCCAAGATCAAACTGTTTATACAATCGGCCCTAAGACTACTACTGTATATTAACAGTTTGGTTTTGGCACTTTCAAGGAATTTTTACACTTTGCTGAAGGAGTCTGTTAACACTTTTTTGTTTTTGACCGCATTTCCTGACATAAAGTAAGTAAAGTAAAGTAAAAAAAAATATATATATATTTTTTAAGATTTTTTTAAGGAATAGGTCAACAGTTAATCCGCAAACCAGTTGATCTGCACCTGGATAAACGGGAGTTGACTGTATGATACATGTAATAGGTCATACGCAGAGAGTCCTGGTAGAGGTAACTGCTCATGTCTGCATTGTGAACAATTATTAGGTATAGAAGGATAAAACAAATTAAAACGAAGTGATGTAAACAGTGGAGCAAAATGAATATTGAGAGAAGTCAAAAATTAAAAACACTTTTGACTCCGCTTACGTCAATTTTTTAAAAAAACACTCCCAAAACTACTCCAGTTTTTTTTTTTTTTTAAATTGACGTAAGTAGAGTAAAAAGTGTTTTTTATTTTTTGACTTTTCTCAATATAGGTCTAGAAGGGTTTCATTTTTCTCCATGTGGTAAGTAGGATCAAGTGGAAGAATAGTCATGTTTAGAGACTCAAAACGAGTGTATAGTTGTGTAATTTTAATACTGTAATAAGTTCATGTTGAAGTCTCCTAGTATTAAAAGTGTTTATAGTTTATCATAACATTTTGAAGGGCAAGTTTCAAAATCATTCAAAACCTGTGTACTGGGAGCTATAGAGACTACATATAAAATCATTTCTGACATGATGCAAAAATTTCAATGAACATGAATCCAGTATTGCTGTAAGTTCTGATATAAGCTGCTATTCCTCGTGCCCTTTTGCTAATCATATTGTTATGACATAGAAAGTAGCCAAGGAGATTTACAAGAGAAAAGGAAAGAGATGATTGTAACCAAGATTCGGAAATTTACAGATATGGTGCAATCCTCAAAAAGTAAAATACCAAATAGATTTTAGGTTTAAATATGGTACCTGTCTAGGCTGACCCAGACAGGCTAGACAGTTATGACTCAAGCTACAGAAGCCTATGAACCTATAACAACTGCAATTTATTTGGTTCGTTATTTCAGTTGAGTAAATATTTCTTTATAATAATAATAATAATAATAATAATAATAATGATGATGATGATGATGATGATAATGATAATGATAATGATAATCATAATAATAATAATAAAATAATAATAATAATATAATAATAATAATAATAATAATAATAATAATATAATAATAATAATAATATTAATATTAATATTAATAATAATAATAATAATAATAATAATAATAATAATAATAATAATAATAATAATAATAATAATTCAATTCAATTCAATTCAATTATTTATTTGAAGAAGCTACAAACAATTTTTACAAATTTTAAACAGTAGGCTTCTAATGATGTATGATGAATTGATGAATTGATGAATTGATGTTTATGATTTTGATTATGATAATGATAGTGATATTATTAGTGATATACAACAGGAATTACATATTAATGCATAATTAAACATCTGACTGTCAAGTCTGCAGTTTTAACCTAATTGACTGTGTGGTCATTTGGTTGAAACATATAACATTTCTGGTTAGCTTGCATAAGTCTGCTATGTCAATGGCATGAACACTGTGTAGTCAGCACATTCAAGAGTTATTCCATTGCATTGTACTTGAGAAAAGCAGGTCATATTTTGTAATTATAAGATTTTGCCATTTCTTATTAGCAACATATGACTGTGTTACCAAAAACAATTAATGATCCCTTGTCAGTCTTGTGTGAATATTTCAATTTCAATTTCAATTATTTATTTATAGAAGCTACAGACAATTTTTACAAATTTTAAACAGTAGGCTTCTACTTAATATTAGAATGAATTATGATAAATGAATTATGATAAAGGAATGGCAGTGGTGAATTATGATGATGATATATTATTTACAATAATAAAAGAATTACATATACAACAGGAATTACAAGATAACACATAATTAGACATCTGACTACCTAACTGACAAGTCTGCAGTTTTAACATGATTGATTGTGCGGTCAGCAGTGCTATGTCAATAGCATGAACTTCGTTACGTCAGCACATTCTTTACTTATAATTCAATGCAGACACTAGTTTATATGTTTATATTTGAGGAAAGCAGGTCGCATTCTTTAATTAAAGATTGTGTCATTACATTTCTTGTTAAACTTGTAGAGCATATGGCCGTTTTATCAAAATAATGAATGAGTCCTTGTCAGTCTTGTGTGTATATAATAATAATAATAATAATAATAATAATAATAATAATAATAATAATAGTAATAATAATAATAATAGTGATAATAATAATAATGATAACAGTAATAATAATCACTGCTTGTGGAATATATCAGAATTTTTAAATAGGGCATTGCAAGCAATAGCCATTCTGTTAGAAGGAATCACATATGGCTGTTGAACAGAAAAAATTGTTCGATTTCTTGTTCCTCGTGCATATGGGACAGAGAGCCCTATGCTATCTAAAATTGATTTGCAATGTATTTCCCCACGAAAGACTTTAGCTATGAAATTAGCATCTGCAGAAACACGCCTATTATATAATGTTTCCAAATTTAATAACTTAAGTATATCTTCATAGTCCAAATTTCTGTTAAACTTATTACGTATAAGGGAAACAAATTTTCTTTGTATTCGTTCCAGCTTATTACTGTCAGATATTGTAATGCTGTTATAAGCAACACTACAATATTCTAAGCCACTGCGAATTAAAAATTTGTAAAGAGTAAGTAATGACTCTATGCTTTTTAAATTTTGAGAAATTAAACGAACTAATCCAAGAGTTTTTAAAGCCTGTGTGAAAATATGGTCAATATGGACATGAAAATATAATTTTGAGTCAAGATAAACTCCAAGGTATTTTATATTTTCTGAACGTGCTATTATGTTTTGGCCAAGACGATAATTGTATATTATTTGGTTAGTTTTTCTACTAAATATCATGCTCTGTGTCTTACTGGTGTTAATTATCATTAAATTTGATTTACACCACTGGTGTATGTAATCGATATTCCTTTGCAGTAATTTGCAGTCCGAAGCCGTAGATATTTTATTCCATATGCATAGGTCGTCTGCGTATGCTATTTTCTTACATGTTAGCATATTAGATATGTCGTTAATAAAAACTAAGAACAAGAAAGGACCCAACACTGACCCCTGGGGTACACCATCTGGTATGTAAAAAGGCTCTGAAAAATAGTTAGATATTCTAACTCGAGCAGATCTGTTTCTTAAATAACTTGAAAACCAATTGACATACTTGTTATGTAGACCTAAATTACTCAATTTTTTAACAAGAAGATCGTGATTTACTACATCAAATGCTCTGCTCAGGTCAAAAAATATGGCATCTGATTGCGATTGTGAGCAATTTTCTTTAAGTATGTCATTGAGAAAAGTGATAATATTGGTTGCTGTGGACATGTCCTTGGTAAAACCATGCTGGAAATCATTTAATTTATTTTTACTGAAAAATGAAATATGTTTATGAATGATGGTTTCAAAAATTTTTGAAAATGTATTTAATATGGCTATGGGCCTAAAATTTGCCAATTCTTTGCTTTTGCCTTTCTTGTGTACCGGTCTGATAGCAGAAATTTTCCAAATTGAAGGAAAAGTTTCTGTTTCCAGCGAAAGGTTATACACATATGTAAGTACAGGTGTCAGTATTGGGGCACACCCCTTAACAATAAAGCTTGGTATCTGGTCGAGTCCCGAACTCTTAGATGGTTTCAAGTGTCGAATAGCTACCAAGACATCGGAATCTACGATAGTTGGAACATGTAGGCATTCAGATGTGACAGTTTGAGCATAGGGCCCAGGTACTTCATTAGTGGGCGTATTTATAATCTGAAAATGCTCTGCGAAAATATTCACTAGCTTTGATGGTTCTGAAACAATGGTATTGTTAATTTTAACATGCAATACGGGATCGTTTTTATTTCGTAACTTCGAAACATAACTCCAAAATTTAGCAGGGTTTGACTTTAAATCTTGATCGATTGATTTGTACCATTTTTGCCTATCAATTTTAATAGTTACTTTTACCAATCTTCGGTAATCTGAGAAACATTGATAATACAAATCAGTCGAGTGTTTTTTAAAAAGTCGATGATAATGTTTCTTTTTCCTTATATATAATTTAAGCTCTCTTGAAAACCAAGCCGGATATTTTGGTTTAACAGCAAATGTTTTAGGGATTGACTTATTAATTGCATCACTAACTAAATATGCAAGATTTTCAACAGCAGTGTCAGGTGATTTTTGATTATACACTGCGGACCAGTCAGATGAAGCTAATGTGTTGTATAGTTTATAATAGTCACCTTTGTGATAGCATAAACTTTCTGTTGGGAACTGAGTACCTTCACTCACTTGGCTAATTAAATTCATAACAATAGGGGGATGATAGTTATCAATATTCACCAGTGCATAATCCGGTATTGATACAGTGATCTCATCCAGACTTGTAAAAACTAAGTCTAATAAATTTTTACTAGGGACAGTGTCATTGATTTGAGACAAATTTAGGAAAGAGCATGTTTGGTGTACAATTTCACCTTTAATTTTATGATAGTGATATAAGTTAGGTGCAACACCTGCCAGCCAATTGAAACCAGGGATATTAAAATCACCGAGTAAAATAACCTGAAAGTTGTTACAATCTAAATTATTTTCGAGAAAATTAAAATACTGCTGAAATGCAGCAATACTCGTATTGGGCGCAAAATAATGGCATCCAATTAAAATAGGCTGAGCATTTTTGAGAGTTAACTCAATCCACACACATTCATCTGTCTGTTCTAATTCAGGTCTACGTTTATGCCTGACACTGTTGCTGATGGCAATTAAAGACCCTCCTCCCCGAGTTTGGCTAACTAGTGTATATTTTCTGTCAGATCTGTACACCTGATATATTTCAGGAAAATAATTGTGATCATAATGGTCATCATTTAACCATGTTTCAGTAAGACAAATGATGATGGGTTCATTTGTGTTAATATTGTCGAAAAGGTCCGTGGATTTAGTTCTTAAACCACGAACATTTTGGTAATAAATTTCAGTGCCTAAATTGCTGTTACTAAACATAGACTGATCCATATGATCACAACTATTTGCCATTTAGGGTTAAGGAGAGCCCCCTCCAAGGCTGCTTTTAGAAGATGTTCTGGCTAGCAGTGTATCCATAATCTTCCTAGGGGAAGATCTACTGGATTTTTCAGGAGTTTTTTCAGGAGGTTTACCCTGCGACTTCGTTGTAGGGCTACATACAGCTGGGTCAGGACTGGTGGGCGCGATTTGTTCCTTTTGTAGGCGGCCACGGAATGGAAAAAACAGCACCCCTGTAGGCCAGATATCTACATTATTAATAAGAGGGAAATCTTCCTCACAAACAGAAATATGAAAACTGGCATAAGAATTAAATTTAGTTTTCAGCTTTGTTACTGCAAATGTTTTGAGATTTACCTGGGTACGTAAGGATTCTGCAATATCTTCCGCGTTTACAGTGTTACCATAGCGTGACACGAATAAGGCTTTACCTCTAGTTGGTTTGGCAACTACTGGTAGTGAGGAAGAATTCCTAACTCCTATTAGCGGGGCCTTCTTAACCCTAGGTTTTTTAGATACAACTGTGAAGCCGTCATTGGTGTCACCTCTATCGGATTCCGGGGCACTGAGTGCAGTGGGCACTGCGAGATTAGAATTAATGGCACTAGACACACTGGCACTGGAACTGGCACTTGTAGTGGCCCGATTGGGCACTGGCAGTTTGACACTGCGGCTTGAGGAAGCTGAAACACCACCTGAACCATTACTGGTATAGGTAGGATTTCCACTGTTGGCAGAGGTAGTTTCTCTATTGATGGCAGCCACCACTTCAGAGTATTTAGCCGGTTGGATGATATTTGCAACTTTCTTGCTAGGCTGCTGGGGAATATTGGTACCACTTGAACTAGCTCCTTGTTGGACTCGTGGTGAAGATTCGTTTAGGAGATCTCGGAGGCCATAGATCTCTTTCCGTAGATTTTTGTTTTCCTCTCTTAGGTCAGAGACCTCGGAGAGGATTTTTGTCAGCAGTTCAGTAATAGCTGACACTGCTACTGATGAAGATTTATTAGCCTCAATAATGGCTTCAAGTTTGCTATCCAAGGTGTTACACCTCCCTGGGTGAATGTGAGCTGCAGATATACTCTCATCGGGAACTGAATTAGATCTAGATCTAACAGGAGTATCATCATTCCTGAGGGCTTTCCTTAATTGAGTGCACTTATCACAAACGTAGGTGCTCTCACCATCCTTGTGGTAGAGTGTAGCCTCTATATCAGTTATATTTAGACAAACTAAATGAAAGCGGGCCTTACAGTTCCCACTACAGTATAAATGTTTTTGCCTACCTTGAAATCCCTTGTTACACAAAGGGCATAGGTCGGCACTAGGCGCCATTGAAAAATCGAAGCACTGTCAATGAAATAGTAAGTAGGTCACCACTATAGCAGAGAGAACACACAACACGTCCACTCACGGTGGAGTCTCATACTATACAATAATAATAATAATAATAACAATAATAATAGTAATAATAATAACAATAATACCAATTAATAATAAAAACAATAATAATAATAATCACTGCTTGTGGAATATATCAAAATTTTTAAATAAGGCATTGCAAGCAATAGCCATTCTGTTGGCAGGGATTGCATACGGTTGTTGTACAGCAAAAATTGTACGATTTCTTGTTCCTCGTGTAAGGGGTACAGATAGCCCTATGCTATCTAAAATTGATTTGCAATGTATTTCCCCACGAAAGACTTTAGCTATGAAATTAGCATCTGCAGAAACACGCCTATTATATAATGTTTCCAAATTTAATAACTTGAGTATATCATCGTAGTCCAGATTTCTGTTAAACTTACTACGTATAAGGGAGACAAATTTTCTTTGTATTCGTTCCAGCTTATTACTGTCAGATACTGTAATGCTGTTATATGCAACACTGCAATATTCTAAGCCACTGCGAATTAAAAATTTGTAAAGAGTAATTAATGACTCTATGCTTTTTAAATTATGAGAAATTAAACGAACTAATCCAAGAGTTTTTAAAGCCTGTGTGAAAATATGGTCAATATGGACATGAAAGTATAATTTTGAGTCTAGATAGATACCGAGGTATTTTATATTTTCTGAACGTGCTATTATGTTTTGGCCAAGACGATAATTGTATATTATTTGGTTAGTTTTTCTACTAAATATCATGCTCTGAGTCTTACTGGTGTTAATTATCATTAAATTTGATTTACACCACTGGTGTATGTAATCGATATTCCTTTGCAGTAATTTGCAGTCCGAAGCCGTAGATATTTTATTCCATATACATAGGTCATCTGCGTATGCTATTTTCTTACATGTTAGCATATTAGATATGTCGTTAATAAAAACTAAGAACAAGAAGGGACCCAACACTGACCCCTGGGGTACACCATCTGGTATGTAAAAAGGCTCTGAAAAATAGTTAGATATTCTAACTCGAGCAGATCTGTTTCTTAAATAACTTGAAAACCAATTGACATACTTGTTATGTAGACCTAAATTACTCAATTTTTTAACAAGAAGATCGTGATTTACTACATCAAATGCTCTGCTCAGGTCAAAAAATATGGCGTCTGATTGCGATTGTGAGCAATTTTCTTTAAGTATGTCATTGAGAAAAGTGATAATATTGGTTGCTGTGGACATGTCCTTGGTAAAACCGTGCTGGAAATCATTTAATTTATTTTTACTGAAAAATGAAATATGTTTATGAATGATGGTTTCAAAAATTTTTGAAAATGTATTTAATATGGCTATGGGCCTAAAGTTCGCCACTTCTTTGCTTTTGCCTTTCTTATGTACCGGTCTGATAGCAGAAATTTTCCAAATTGAAGGAAAAGTTTCAGTTTCCAGCGAAAGGTTATACACATATGTAAGTACAGGTGTCAGTATTGGGGCACACCCCTTAACAATAAAGCTTGGTATCTGGTCGAGTCCCGAACTCTTAGATGGTTTCAAGTGTCGAATAGCTACCAAGACATCGGAATCTATGATAGTTGGAACATGTAGGCATTCAGATGTGACAGTTTGAGCATAGGGCCCCGGTACTGCATTAGTGGGCGTATTAATAATCTGAAAATGCTCTGCGAAAATATTCACTAGCTTTGATGGTTCTGAAACAGTGGTATTGTTCATTTTAACATGCAATACGGGATCATTTTTATTTCGTAACTTCGAAACATAACTCCAAAATTTAGCAGGGTTTGACTTTAAATCTTGATCGATTGATTTGTACCATTTTTGTCTATCAATTTTAATAGTTACTTTTACCAATCTTCGGTAGTCTGAGAAGCATTGATAATACAAATCAGTCGAGTGTTTTTTGAAAAGTCGATAATAATGTTTCTTTTTCCTTATATATAATTTGAGCTCTCTTGAAAACCAAGCCGGATATTTTGGTTTAACAGCAAATGTTTTAGGGATTGACTTATTAATTGCATCACTAACTAAGTAAGCAAGATTTTCAACAGCAGTGTCAGGTGATTTTTGATTGTACACTGTGGACCAGTCAGATGCAGCTAATGTGTTGTATAGTTTATAATAGTCACCTTTGTGATAGCATAAACTTTCTATTGGGAACTGAGTACCTTCGCTCACTTGGCTTATTAAATTCATAACAATAGGGGGATGATAATTACCTATATTCACCAGTGCATAATCCGGTATTGATACAGTGATCTCGTCCAGACTTGTAAAAACTAAGTCTAATAAATTTTTACTAGGGACAGTGTCATTGATTTGAGACAAATTTAGAAAAGAGCATGTTTGGTGTACAATTTCACCTTTAATTTTATGATAGTGATATAAATTAGGTGCAACACCTGCCAGCCAATCGAAACCAGGGATATTAAAATCACCGAGTAAAATGACCTGAAAGTTGTTACAATCTAAATTATTTTCGAGAAAATTAAAATACTGCTGAAATGCAGCAATACTCGTATTGGGCGCAAAATAATGGCATCCAATTAAAATAGGCTGAGCATTTTTGAGAGTTAACTCAATCCACACACATTCATCTGTCTGTTCAAATTCAGGTCTACGTTTATGCCTGACACTGTTGCTGATGGCAATTAAAGACCCTCCTCCCCGAGTTTGGCTAACTAGTGTATATTTTCTGTCAGATCTGTACACCTGATATATTTCAGGAAAATAATTGTGATCATAATGGTCATCATTTAACCATGTTTCAGTAAGACAAATGATGATGGGTTCATTTGTGTTAATATTGTCGAAAAGGTCCGTGGATTTAGTTCTTAAACCACGAACATTTTGGTAATAAATTTCAGTGCCTAAATTGCTATTACTAAACATAGACTGATCCATATAATCACAACTATTTGCCATTTAGGGTTAAGGAGAGCCCCCTCCAAGGCTGCTTTTAGAAGATGTTCTGGCTAGCAGTGTATCCATAATCTTCCTAGGGGAAGATCTACTGGATTTTTCAGGAGTTTTTTCAGGAGTTTTACCCTGCGACTTCGTTGAAGGGCTACATACCAGACTGGTGGGCGCGATTTGTTCCTCCTGTAGGCGGCCACGGAATGGAAAAAACAGCACCCCTCTTGGCCAGATATCTACATTATTAATAAGAGGGAAATCTTCCTCACAAACAGAAATATGAAAACTGGCATAAGAATTAAATTTAGTTTTCAGCCTTGTTACTGCAAATGTTTTGAGATTTACCTGGGTACGTAGGGATTCTGCTATATCTTCCGCATTTACAGTGTTACCATAGCGTGACACGAATAGGGCTTTACCTTTGGTCGGTTTGGCAACTACTGGTAGTGAGGAAGAATTCCTAACTCCTATTAGCGGGGCCTTCTTAACCCTATGTTTTTTAGAGACAACTGTGAAGCCGTCATTGGTGTCACCTCCATCGGATACCGGGGCACTAAGTGCGGTGGGCACTGCGAGATTAGAATTAATGGCACTAGACACACTGGCACTGGAACTGGCACTTGTAGTGGCCCGATTGGGCACTGGCAGTTTGACACTGCCGCTTGAGGAAGCTGAAACACCACCTGAACCATTACTGGTATTGGCAGCACTTCCACTGTTGGCAGAGGTAGTCTCTCTATTGATGGCAGCCACCACTTCAGAATATTTAGCCGGTTGGATGATATTTGCAACTTTCTTACTAAGCTGCTGGGGAATATTGGTACCACTTGAACTAGCTCCTTGTTGGACTCGTGAGACGTTTAGGAGATCTCGGAGGCCATAGATCTCTTTTCGTAGATTTTTATTTTCCTCTCTTAGGTCGGAGACCTCGGAGAGAATTTTTGTCAGTAGTTCAGAAATAGCTGACACTGCTACTGATGAAGATCTATTAGCCTCAATAATGGCTTCAAGTTTGCCGTCCAAGGAGATGTTACACCTCCCTGGGTGAATATGAGTTGAAGATATACTCTCATCAGGAACTGAATTAGATCTAGATCTAACAGGAGTATCATCATTCCTGAGGGCTTTCCTTAATTGAGTGCACTTACCACAAACGTAGGTGCTCTCGCCATCCTTGTGGTAGAGGGTAGCCTCTATATCTGTTATATTTAGACAAGATAAATGAAAACGGGCCTTACAGTTCCCACTACAGTATAAATGTTTTTGCCTTCCTTGAAATCCCTTGTTGCACAAAGGGCACAAGTCGGCACTAGGCGCCATTGGAGATCCAAGCACTGTCAATGAAATAGTAAGTAGGTCACCACTATAGCAGAGAGAACACACAACACGTCCACTCGTGGAGTCTCATACTATAATAATAATAATAATAATAATAATAATAATAATAATATAATAATAATAATAATAATAATAATAATAATAATAATAGTAATAGTAATAATAGTAATAATAGTAATAATAGTAATAATAATAATAATAATAATAATAATAAAAATAATAATAATAATAATAATAATAATAATAATAATAATCTCTCAAAAATAGTTTCTCTTATGGGATGAAACCAGAACCAAGAACATCAGAATTATGTGCAAAATATTAAAAGATTACTGAAAAAAGGATAGTATGAACAGAACAAAGGAATGTGTTAAATTAAGTGATTTCAAATGAACAAGTAAAATTTAAATTAAACAATGTATGGTGTTTAAAATTCATTAAAGATGCAAAGGGGAAAAAGCATTACATGACAAACAATGAAATGTGTGAAATTATGCTTGTACTTTTATACTTACATTTTGTTCAAAACCAACAATTTGTATGTGGTACTGAACTAAAGGAATGCTTTCCCCATTGTACTGTCCAGGAATCTCCAACTCAGTCATGCTGTATTTATCTGCTTGGAATTCACTTAACCAAATACTGTAATCTTTTAAGTGCAAAGGAGGTTTAAACGTCTTTGAAAGTGCACTCAATTCATTGATGAGTCCATTCAGCTCACTTAATACACTTTTATTTCCACATTTGATTTTTGTCTCCAATTTCGTCAATCGACTGTCATATATTTTAATACAACGAAATGCAGGACCAAGAAACTTGGAATCTCTGCTGGAAGGAAATAATTCCTTCATCGCTGTGTCGTACATATATGACAAATACTTTCTGTTTGGTTGTGCATTATTCAGCATGTTTTTCAACCTTAGCAGGAAGTATCTCAGCATCAGGTAAGGTTGACCTAGAGCTGAGAATGCTCGCAAGAAATTCTCAAACAGAGGTTCTGTATATAATGTATTTTTCAATCTGAAATAAGATAAAAGTCAATGACAACAAAGCTAAAATCTGAGGATTGTGGAAAGTATACATGAACAACAGGTGAACAATTAATTTTTAATGTTATTTACATTCAGCTTCCCTCAATTAAGGGTTGCCGTAAGACAAAGCGTAATAGAAAAAAGAAATAATTTGCACCACAATGAAGTGTTTACAAGCATTTACAATAAAAATTAAGAAAAACTCACATTAACAACTAAGGCTTTGTCAAGAAAACTTATGAAACAACAAGAACAAAAACTAGAAGACAAATATATAACAAATAAATATAAATATAGAAAAGAAAATAATATTTCAGGAATGTATTTTCTGAGGAAACACTCGTACTTATTCTTTTTTAAAACCTTTCCCGATAACCCGGCATTTTCACACACTTGGCCACCCTTCAGTCAACATTAGGCCGAGTTTTAGGGACTCTACTGTATTATAACTTGATCTTTCAGTATGCTGGGAAACAAGATTGCACATCAAATGAAACTAGCCTATTTTGTAGTAGTATTTTGCTATCTTTTATCCTATCAATCAGTAAACATACACACAAAAGGTAAATGTAAAAAAAAAAAAAAAAAAAAAAAAAAAGTTAAATGAAGCTGTTTTAATTTCCAGATTGATAGATTCCAGCCAATTTCTTAAATAACACATTACAAATTTATCTTTCAGTATGATGGGAAACAGTATTTGCTGCACGTCAAAAGACACCTGTTTTGGAGTAGTAGATTGCTATCTTTTATCCTGTCAATCAGCCATCACTCACACAAAATGTAAATGTAAAAAAACAAAAAACAAATCATGGTAAGTGAAGCAACAAAGTGTGTAAAAGTTAACTCAGATAATAAATTAAATTTATTACAGCTGCTTAACTGTGTACGTTCCACAATATCAATATTTCTAATAGCTCCATAGTTTGTGACTTGGAAATTTTGGTATTCTTTTTCTCTGGGGTGACAAATTAATTTGCAAATGATGTCTCCTGTCGGTTGTCTCTGAGCCTTTCAGTACTTAAATTGTACTTCCTGTCACTAAAAATTGTTTAGGTTACTACATTTTGGTCAAAGTAATATGTAAGACAAATTTAGAGTAGTGTAGGGATAGTACCAAATGCTCCAATTCAAATACAAATACAAATAGGTTTATTTCCTCTTCATACAAACAGGGACATTTGGTTACATTTCAGACCCTCGATTACTAAACAAACAAACTATTCCCTCAGAAAACGCTAGATAGGCTATAGCTTATTATAGCTTATAGCAGATCCTCACGGCTTCGCCCACGATAATTAATCGAAATATTAACAATTAAGAGCAAAATAATTAAAATATTTATTAACACTTTGCACGCGAAACATATGTGAAAACTAAACGATTGATAGGCCTAATTAATGAAACAGCTATAAATCCGGGTTTGAAGTGAATTTCACGATTAGAAAATAAATGGCAAAATTCAGTATTCGGAAGATAATGAGAAATGAAATTGATTAAACTCACGATGAAAAAAAATGTGCGTAAATGTATTTGACAGACAGACATACATTAGTTTTTATTTATATACTGGTAGATGAAGAATGAAATAAGCCTACTGAGGCCGTGATTTCTATATTCATTTGTCCAGACTTATAATTCCGTTTCATTTCAGGCAGATTTAACGATCCTACATAAGAGATTTTAATTACGATTACATATAAAAATGTTGTAGCCAGGACCCCGAACTAAGCAACTTCCCCGGAATTTTCTGTAAACTATCTTTCATAAGAAGCATATTCCATGTTAAATAAATGTTTAACATTACCTTATCAACTTCTCTAGCGTTTACAATAACATGAGATATCCATTGCCTTCCATAGCGATCGCGATATTATTTCCTAGGTATGACAAAAATAGACAAAGCCTTCTGCAATTGATTTGACAACTGAAATGTATTACTAAAAAATGATGCTTCAAAAGCGCAAGAAATGCACGTCTCATTCCTGTTTTCACTCATAACTCGCGAACGAAAGCTAAAATTAAAAATGTAGTATGCCAGAGACCTTCCCGGGAATGCACTCAACAACTTCCAAAAGTTTCATGGCGATCGGATGAATGGTGTAGTAATGCATAAAGGACAGACACACACACATACATTCATTTTTATAAATATAGATGTGATGTGTGTTGCAGTCGAAAATGAATTTACCTTAAAAGTTGGGCTAAAGCCTTGTTCTTCAGTTATATTCGCTCCAAAGGATGTCATTTGGAAGCAACTGTTGTATTTTTGTATATTCTGCAAAAATGCTTCGATTGAGGTTCTTGGCCAGAAAGCAATGATGCTAGTGGCTCTGGTGGCAGTGTCAATTGTGGTAATTTGACCTTCCCGCTTGCACAACATAATCCTGGCGGTTCATGTCGAAACCTCAAAGCATTGCATTGTTGACAAACGGTGCTCATGGTTCCGAAATCCACCGTTACATCCGCGGTGCAATCAATTGATGGATCGTATCCGAACGCCAAACGTTCATGTCGAATTGTTACATTTGGCCGTCTGTTTTGTCTACGTTCCAAATTATTGTCTACGTTATCTCCAACTGAGCGAGTCGAACTCCACTGTATCTGTTGTTCCGGAGTCATAATTGATGGCGCTTGAGAAATTCTTATTAGTTTTGCCTCCAAACGCTGTCTATGTTCTTCATCAGCCTCAATGACTCGACTATCATGCATTTCTCTTGCTTTGCGCGTACGCCGACCGATATTAAGACGTCTTATTGGCGGCATTTTTCCAAGACACCAAAATAATATTTTTAACACACCACTGTTAACACAATATTCATAACGTCGCACTTCTGTTTCTTTTTACACATTTTAATGGCTAGGTTGCAAGACTCGCACTTCTTTTTTTTTGTTATGTAAACAAAACTCTCAACCTATGTCACTTCTTTTGTCACACTTTTATTTTGTTATATAAACAATTGACAGCAGAATTCTCTAACTGTGCCTCATTTCACTTTTCCGACTTTTCCCGTGGATTTTCCAAAAATTTTCTTTCATACAAACCTTCTCCTGACAATTACGAACACAACAAAACAAAATTCAGCCAAATCGGTCCAGCCGTTCTCAAGTGATGCGGCAACAACCCTTTTGTAAATTCATTTTTATTAATATAGATTTCTACCTATTACTTAAAAACAACAACCAAGTATGTTATATATGATTTCCTACTTCACTTGAATTTATACTGTTACTTTCTTCTGTTTTATTTAATCATTTCCTTTTACATGCTCCAATTAATAATTCTTTTCCTAATATATTTTTTGCCCCTTTCTGTTGTTGTTGTTCTCTTTTTCTTTTTTTACGGAGGTAATTTCAATTCCTACTTTATACTACACATAAGGGAATAAAATAACTTTTAACTTAGCAAAGTATTAATAACATACCTTTCACTGAATGCTTTTAAGCTATTCTGTTCACCACTCAGTTCACAGTTCTCTTGGCTCAAATTAAACGAATAGATGATTGCCTGTGGGTATGTTTTAGCCACTCTTAGGATGATATCATGAAGTACTGGGCCAATAGGAGTGGTCAAACATGCCAATAGCTGATTCATCCATCCCAGGAACATCCACGCTGGAACCTCATTGCTCTGTAATGAATAAATATGTGAAAGAAGTACACATGTGCATTTAATAAATTGGTGATGCAGAACCATACCAATAAAAAATATGATAATACAAATCTAAAATCTGAAAACTAAAACCTTCTTTATTCAAGAGTAAGTACTAGACAATAATAAAGGGATATTTTTGTTTCTTTAAGAAACCTAAAGGGGACACACCGATAAAAATTATTATCACGTATTAGTATTTCTCCCAAAATGAATAATTTTTAAACAAGAATGAATTAATATTACAATACTTAAGATAACTTACCAGAAATTGGCACAACTATATTTCTTAAATCACAAAATAATATATTGTAAATTTAAGCGGAAAATACAAATTACACTGGTCCATCATAGTCTTAGTCCTGATGAAAAACATTTTATATTTATTTTCCTAACTTGGCTGACTAAATATTACAACTTCATAAGAAACTGATCTCTATGTTGGTTCACTGTACTCATTAGTCTGCAAATGCAGCAACTAGCTTTAGATGCTGTAAGGTCCTTCTAAATAGACTGGCTCTAATATCACTTAGTATGGGGGGTATCGGTCAATCAAACAGTCATCTGTACTATGCTAGGCTACAGAGGAAATCATGTAAATTTCCAAGAACAAGTAAATTAAGAAATCTATAAAATTTACAGAACATGAATTCCAAATTAAAAGAAAAGACAGGATGGCAACTAACAAGTCCGCTAACAACACCAACAACTGATCACAATGGAATACACGATCGGAAAATATCCATGAAATTCATAAGGCATGATAACATGACTATTCTCACTCTGATATATCTTTGCATAATTTCTTTATTCTACCTCCTATAACATTTCCCCAACACACATTTTTTTAATCTCAAAATAATAAAAATTCATGTAATAGTGTAAAAATGCACAAATTTCATGTAAAAAAAAAATTCCAGCAAAAAAAGTTTTATTTTGGTTAAAATTTACACACTTATGAATTTTTATGCAATATTTTTATTATTTCCATCTTTCCCAAGATTTTTTGAGCAAATAATTGCATAAACCACAAAGACTTGGAAGAATATTTCTCTAAGATGATATACAGCCGTTTTCTGATAAAAAAATAAATTAAAAATGAAAAACTTACTGAACAATGGTATGGAACAGAGAAAAAAAATCCAGGATTAACCTACTATGCATGTTTAGAATGCAAACAAGTGTAGCTTGCAACATAAATTTTAAGCTTTATGTCTTCCGGTGTTTTCTTTTTTTTTTGGGGGGGGGGGGGGTACATGTTGGAATATTTAAGACAAGTTTATCATAGGTATTCCCATGAGAGATTATGAGTTTATCGATAGATTTGTAAGAACAAAGAACGAGCAACATATTATATGATAATGACTGGTCATTATCCGAGAAATGGCTGAATGTTACTGTTCAGTATCACATACGTATCACATGAGTGGAATAATCTTCTAAATTTTTACAGACAACATGAATAATTTCCAGCAGTTACTAAAAACTTAAAAAATATATATATTAAAAAAATCAATATTTCCTGGAATAAACAGAAATACAAGCAATACGAGGTTTTAGTAATTTTGTAATAATGACAATGAACATTTCAAAGAACTTTCTTATCCAACTGACTACTTTTCAATAACTTCATCATTTTAAAATAACACCATTAAATCAGTAATAACCAAAATTTTGAAATAAATGCTCCTTAGAAATAAAACCACTTTTACAAATTATCTTTAGTAAAAAATCAATACCACCACCACATAGAAGGACAGCGCAGAAAGCTATCAGGAAGAAATCACAGAACAAACTCTACATATCCTGACGACGGCCATACAGCAGATGAAATGGATGAAAAGCACAGACAATTTTCATGACCGATTTGGGACATGCAAGCCTCCATCATACACATTAACTAAATAATCTGTAACAGGTTATCTTGTTTTCGATTGCTATACAATAATGATATTTGACAAGTCTAATAACCATATTTTAAAATTAAGTAAAATAAAATAAAAATTAACATACCTCCTTACAGAATACCTGTGAAAGCTGTGGTGTCTCAAGTCCAGGGATTTGCAAGAGACAAGGAAACAACTGGCGTGCATCCTTTGATCCATACTTCATTGCCCTCAAAACAGATTTTATAACCTCCTTGCCATATTCACTTTCATTTACTGCAGTAAAACACAAATATATAAAGATTATATTACTTACAATAAGTGGTGATGTACACTCTGGTGTGTTACACAGTTTTTTTCTTGAAAAATTAGAATTTAGAAAATCAGTACTGTTTACTTTCCACTAATGCTACAAATTAAAGAATTTTCATGTGAGACACACAAATAACTTTCTCAATCCTAAGCTGGAACTTGTAATTTTCTCCCTTTGGATCTGACACAGAGTAGGCAACCAGCAAGAGTAAGGTACACATTCTACCCACTCACACAAGCAAGGGGTCCTACAAATTAGGAAGAAACCTGTGTGGAAAGAAGTTGTGATTGCTATAGCTTTGTTCTGTGCAGGTTTCTTTCTAGCTTGCAGGACTATAGTTGTGAGCATTGTTACACTTCAGCATTGTATGTTCAACGTTGAGGCCGAGACTAGGAAAAAATTCATAACAATTGGAAACAAAACGAAGTAATTATTCTCCATAAAGGGGAGGACAAAGATCCACTACTTCTAAAATCTTACACATTCTTTTACATGCTCAAAGTTCTAGGCCAGGTGCTTGAAAAGGATGTTTTGCAGTAGACTACAAAGACATAGACAGCAAAATGGTATGCATTCTGATTAGTATGGTTTAGAGTAAAGACATCTATTATACTTTCTATCGAACGAGCTATTAGAATACAGTGTCTAAGGAGAGCAGGGTGTCTACTAATTACCGATGGATGAATTCATGACTTTTCCATTCGTGATCTCTTGACAATGTGCATGCCACAACGACAAAGGGTTTTTTTTATTAACAAACCCGTACCTTAAAGCCAGTTATCATGTGAATGTTAAAAAACCAAACATTTTCAAAATTATAATAAAAAATATTAAAATTCAATTTTTATTTCCAAAGGACTAAAGGATTCTTAGAGCAAAATGTTGAATTATAGTAAAATGTTATTCTATATACTTACTACGAACAATATCATCTTGCATGATTAATGGACATAAATAAATAAATATAACATAATAATTACATAAGAGTTGAATTTTTACACAAAAACTTCACTTTTGGTATAGTTCAGGTAAACTATACCAAAAGTGAAGTTTTTGTGTAAAAATTCAACTCTTATATAATTATTATGTTATATAACTTCACTGTGTTAACTTCCAATACAATTTAATATTAAATAAATATAAATTTACTAGGGAAAGATGTACCTCAGCATTAAGACCTGCAAGTCAAAATATATTATATTTTTCATCACTGAAGACAATTTATTATGGTATGGCATTAAAATATGGTAAAACTATCAATAAATAAATTTACCATTTTAATTTGTCTTCATTCTGGTGCTCGCACAAAAAATCATGACCACTCTCTCAATTTCATTTTTTTTTTCATTACTTTCATGACTATATGTTCATTTTCATTACTTTTTCATTACTTTCATGACCAGTCGATATCCTGAAGAATATGTTGTAGGAATTTTCATGGATATCCCTGGGGCATTTGGCAACTTTTGGTAGCTGACCTTGTTTGGAGGCTTGGGGGAATTATAAAGTTTGGGAGAAAATTTAATAATGAATTTCAGGGTTGAGTACAAACCTTCTCTATCTACAGTACCCGTGAACCAGATAGAGGAAGTAAAAATATAAATTCTGGAAAGAAATTTGCATTATTATTTAAGTCCATAGATCATGGCTGTTGTACAATGGTACTCGAACTTTCAGTTACAGGCTATACTGTCTCACAAGGCTATTTCACTCTAAAAGAGTGTAGCATAATTGATTTTCCTGGAGAAGATTTTACAAGTGAGTGTACACTATTGCCAATCAAATGCAGGTGTATTTACATAATACTCTGTACCAGAGGCGTAACGAGGGGGGGTTTTGGGGGTTTGAACCCCCCCCATTAATTAAAAAAAGGAAAATTGTACAATTTTTTTAAGTCTGCTTATAAATTACTTAATACGAGTATAAAGCTTGGGAAGCTTAAAATTCGTTATTGTGCATCTTAATTTTTAAAATTTTCCGGGGAAGGACCCCCGAACCCCCCTCTCCCTGGGGGGGTATGGATGGGGGGGTATTCCATACCCCCCAGATGTTATAACCTCCCATATGGTCGGCCTGGTTATGCCTATGCTCTGTACTCCTACTAATCATTCTGTGTCATCAAGAAGGTCATTATTTAACTCTGAGTAATTAATTGTATTAGAAGAAAAATACAGATTAATACATACGTGAATCAGAACAGTAGGCTCGGCAATATTTGGCAATTTCCAAATATGCTTCTGCAATAGCTTTCTTTGTGTTGATATGGTGCAAGTGAGGAGCGACAACTACAATAGTTTCCTTCAAACTTTTCAAACCACGCTGCTTCAAGCGTTGAATTATCACTTCTCTACTGCAATGAGAAATTTACACCGTTTCATTTCTTACCCTAAACAAACAATACTATATATCATGAGGCCAATATAATGATGAATACAAAAGTGTTTAGTTTTAAAACTAAAGGGTAAATAATATAAAAACATGATGTGTTACAAACTTGTTACTATCGTATTGATGAGCTGCACTTGTGAATTAGGAAAGATCACTAATTTATTTTGTTATGTTATGGAAAAAATGTCCAAAATTATTACTTATTGTGTAATTAATTTGTACTGTATAGTGGTTTTAAACAATACCTTATTACTCATTTAATAACCTTCCCATACCTGGCAACATTTCCACCAACTCTCTGCTGCAATTTTTCTCTTACTACAGGTGGCATGTTTGTCAATATGTCTGGTTCATCTTGGAGCTGATGCACAATTCCTGTCACTATAGCGGTCTCATGTTGTAAAGCTTCAACATGCAGCACAGGATACTTCTTCAGTTTGTTTTCTTCTAAGCGAGTATCTGTAAAATATATATTACTTACAGAAAATGAACTAGGAATACTGGTAATAATTAAAAGGGAATTGAAATTAACACTATACACTTTTGGTGAATAGACGTTGAATGAGTTCTCAAAATTGGAATATTTTCATTCACTTCTATCCCATCATTGTACAATTTACAGTGTATCAGTAAAAGAATAGACTTTTCTTTTTAGTGACAAGACAAAATCAAAAGTTAACAAATATATTTGTACTACAGTCCCTTTTGTAAATGCTGAATTCAAGCCTACTACATTCTAAAACTGACTCTCTTGTTGAAAATTAATCACAGGTGACTCAAGAGATAGTGTTAGATTTTGCTACGGGTTTCTTTCTCATTCATATCTATGCTAAAGGAGGTGATTACACATTTTATGTATATATACATTTTTTTTTTACTTTGCTATCTGTACTTTTAAAACTTAAGATGGAGTGTTACCATGGCAGAGTGCATGTTAGAAAATATCAACCATGACAACTCGAAGATTGAAAATTTTATGAGCTACTGTTGTGATAAGTCAAGTAAGGTCTTTTGGAAGCTATCTGTGTTAAATCACAAGAGATAATGAAAGATAAGAACATACCTAATAAATCCCAACATTTCAACTTGTCTTCTAAGAGCTTATTTGGAACATCCCTGAGGTATGACTCCAGCCACTTGGCTTTTACATATCGTAAATTCCACTGCAACTTAAATTCATCACCACTGATATCTCTCTGAAACAATATTTCCAATAATTTATTAACAGTATTTTTTAAACAAACCAGTGTTGGGAAAAGTACAAAAAGAAAGCAAATGGACTGAATTACAATTACTTGAGAAACATTTTACTTAATTAAAATTATGAATTACTTTCTTAAAAAGTAAACAGTATAATTACAATTACTTTACAAAATGACAGTATCTAAAAACTCCTTGTTTTTTGTTCCCAAGGCCATAAACTATTGGGCCATTCAGTGGTAAAGCTGCTTGGGACGTTACCAAGTCTCAAATTATTAATGAACAAACAAGGAAAAAACACATCAGTACCATTACTTCCGGACACAGCGAGTAACTTTTTGTAAATATTACCTCTAATTTGGATATTAGTTGCAAAAACACTATGATGACGATATAGCAAACAAGAACGATACTAACTCCAATGATTACTAAAATGTAAAGATTATAATTTTATTTTCAGGAGTAAATTACAAGTACGAGGGTTGGTCAATAAGTAAGGTCTCCAACACTCTAGTTCAAGTTCACAACGTCAGACGAAAGATTTGGCGCCACTACCATGTCCTGCTATCTCCCCTCTTTCAAACGAGCCATTGTTGCAGCCGCTGAACCTTTTAGTGTCCGAGAAGGAGCTGTTTGAAAAGGATCTCCCAATTTCCGTTCCCCGCCAAGTGCGCCCACGCGAAGTCATACGGTTTCTTACTGCAAGAAAAGTTCCGCCGATTGAAATTCACAGACAGCTTTGCGAAGTTTGTGAAGAGGGATGTATGGACATAAAAAATGTGCGTAAATGGGTTCGTGAGTTTAAACAGGACGGGACAAAATGCATGATGAAGAACGAAGTGGGAGACCAACAATAGCCGTCACAGATGAGATGGTGGCAAAAGTCGATGAATTGGTGCGACATGATCGACGCGTCACTGCTCGTGAACTTTGTTTATTGCTTCCTGACATTTCTAAAGGTTCCATACAGACCACTTTGATTGACAAATTGATGTTCCATAAGGTTTGTGCGAGGTGAGTTCGTGGAGGCCGCACTTGGCGGGGACGGAAATCGGGAGATCCATTTCAAACAGCTCTATCTCGGACACTAAAAGGTTCAGAGGCTGCAGCAATGGCTCGTTTGAAAGAGGGGAGATAGCGGGACATGGCAGTGCCGCCAAATCTTTCGTCCGATGTTGTGAGCTTGGGCTAAAGTGTTGGAGACCTTACTTATTACTTGGCGGGGACGGAAATCGGGAGATCCATTTCAAACGGCTCTACCTCGGACACTAAAAGGTTCAGCAGCTGCAGCAATAGCTCGTTTGAAAGAGGGGAGATAGCGGGACATGGCAGTGGCGCCAAATCGTTCGTCCAACGTTGTGAGCTTGGGCTAGAGTGTTGGAGACCTTACTTATTGACCAACCCTCGTAGAAATTACATTTTTCAAAATTTAACGATTACAAGTAAATGGGACCAAAAAAGGAATTGTTACATGTAATTTGATTACTTTTACTCAGTTACTTCCCATCACTGGTTATCACACATGTTCAAAGAGGAAAAGAAATCACAAATCTATGATATTATCATCTTACAAAAATACAGATATAATTAAATATACCCAAAACCCTAGGGTAAAGTTGCAAGTTAGCTGTACCCACGTGAGCAGCAGTCTAGCCATCCTCCCTAGGGTAACAGCACATTTTACATACTTTCCAAGATTTGTATCTTACTTTGTTAGATATCTGAATCATCATAATCTGGAACTTAATTTTTTATTTATATCATTTTAATCAAATTAGAAAGCTGTACAATTTGCTTTCATAAGTAGTTCTGCATTACCTTTTTCATAGTCTGCCCCAGGTATTTCTTTGCAACAAAGAAGTTCTCTTGTTTCAATGCTGAATCCACCATAGCTAATTGTGTACAACTCAGTATTTTCTCTGCCTCCACATCAGATGCAGTAATTTGTATGTTCTTTGTGAATTTCTTCCTAAAGAAAAGAAAATTCAAAACAAAGTCAAACTGATTGTTATTTAAGAACTAACTAATAACAATAACTCATGGAACCACAACTGTCCTATAAGAGCTATTGAACAATACAGCTATGTATGGAAGAGTTTATGTATTACTGTTTATATTTATAAAATAAGATCTAAAAGACATCACAACTGATCTTGAAATACAAACAACCAAAATTAACAACTATTAAAACAGGATCTAAAAGCCACATATTGATGTTGAAATGTAAGTTACACAGTTATAAAAATGTCAAACTTAAATTTTATATGTGGGTACATGGGGTATTCTTACTGCACAATGCCTTGGAGTAAACAAACATAAAGCTCTTGCTGGATCTAACTAAAACAGGATTGGCTGTTCTAATCCTAGACTATAATTATTTTCAAGTGGAGCACACATATACAGTGATACCTCGAGATACGAGTTTAATTCGTTCCGTAACCTTGCTCGTGTGTCAATTTGCTCGTATCTCAAAGCAATTTTTCCCATTGAAATTAATTGAAATGCCATTAATCTGTTCCAGCCCCAAAAATACTACCCCCAATTGTTTTTGTTACGTGTTTTTGAATAAGAAAAATGTATTTATAAATGACAAATATTGTATAAAAACATAATAAAACAGAATGTAAAGCAAAAAAAAACTGGTTTTATAAAGTGTACATACATATTTGTTACACTTTCTTCGGACCCATGGTTATAAAAAGAATTGTGATAAAGTATGTAAATGCACAAAAAGCGCAAAGCCCTAGAAAAACTTAGCAAAGATGCTTCGACAGCGAGGTAAACAAGCACACTGGGGGAATACGTGGGATAATGCGCGAGACGCACGAGGCGCAGGCGCAGTAAACTGGTGGGCCGTGTGCAGCGTCGAAGCTGGCCGTTAATCGTATCTCAAATGTCGCTCGTATTTCAAAACAAAACTTCGCTCGCTCGTATCTCAAATAACTCTCGTATCTCGAGGTACCACTGTACACAAAAAAAAAAAAAATATAAAAATAATAATAATAATAATAGAGAAAGAAGGATAGGCCTATGTATTGTTGCTTCAACACTTGAGCACTTTACCTGTACATTGACCTAGCATCCCAACGAAGCAAGGAATCAAAAGCGCTGGGCAAAGTATTGTTCCATCTTCTCACAAGTTCTTTTGCTCTTGTTTCAGAAACAGATCTATCAACAACAGTATCGAATGCTAAAAATGCCTGAAAACAAGATGATTATAAAAATAAATTTTGATAAAACACAGTCATATGATTTTTCAGGTCTGGAATTCAACTTAAGATAACCTTGTTTATGTACTAGATTCAGTTGTCCCCCCCCCCCCCCCATACATCTGACTTCTGACTCTTATTGTCATTAGTAAATTTTTATTGACAGAACCTGTTTCTTAACCTTCATCCACAGCCTCAGCTTCTAGTGAACTGCCGGTTCCTGATTTTGAGGAAGAAAATTGTTCTACTAAGTTATGCAAGATTCTAAAGTTTCAGTACCCACCTGAATCTCTGCTGTTTTCTGAAGGTCCAGCAGCTGTTTTGTTCTCAGTTTGTGTGACAGAGGATTCAGATCAGACCAGTTATCTAAGAAAGAATTCACAGCATGTTCCAGATGCTGCTGGGCTTGAGATGAATTATTCTGAAGAATTGAGATCATAGAAAGCTCCTCACTGAAGTAATTTGAGAGATGACTACGTTTCTCTTTATCTAACAGCCATTCATTCACCTTCTCAAGAAATTCCTCTTCTTTTCCTTGAACACCCTTGTCCAGCATTACAAGGACCTCTGACTGTATTAACTGTGGTAGGAGTTTTTCTTTAAGCCTATGGATTTAACAATCTATTAGTAGGGATTTGATTTTTGGTGAATAAAAACATGTAATACCAGTTTCAAAATTACCATCATTACATTAGTTAACCTCTGAAGTACATGTTATAAGAAGAAGAAGAAGAAGAAGAAGAAGAAGAAGAAGAAGAAGAAGAAGAAGAAGAAGAAATTAAGTTCTACATAGTAGAACACGTATTTAAGCAGCAAAACAAACAGTGTTCTTTTGAATTAACTGCAGCAAACAATGCTTGGCAATGGAAGCAGAATGAACAATTAAGTAAAGTATAGATTTCCTAATTGCTGTTTGAAAAACAAAACTAATAAAATAGAACAGAAGCTTAAACAAGATCAAGAATGAAATAGTATTCAAGAAGTTCATGTCATACAGTAAAATTCTTTCCACCTGAACCTGCCTCAGAAAGATGCTCTATAGTCTGGACAAGTCCACTATCGAAATATTGTAATTTGAAGCGGCGCTGTTTCATTTGTACGCCAGTCTTCAAGGGAGTCACTTCCTACTAAGGTATACCACTACGACTGTCTAACATACCTACTGAAACCAGAGAAGATGGACAGAATCCCCCCCCCCCCAAACAAAAAATAAGGTATTCATGAATTGATGTGCATGTGTGGTGTAATTATTTATTTTCTTGCCCACATATGCAAGCTCGTTTGCAATGCCATCAAAAGGATGGTGTCTTATAACAACAAATTGGAAAGCTATTTCCTGCATATTTTTCTGATTTATCGCCTGTGCAGTTCGGCCAAGATAAGAAAAAATAAAAAAATTACTGCACTTCAACAAATCCATGATTCAAGCAAATGCTCCTACAGGCGGACAAAATATGACTAAAATGGAACAGAAATATTTCAATACGTCAGGGAGTTTTCATTACTTCTTTATTTATTACTTAAATTATAAAATCAAATAATAAGCCTATCGGAACTGCAATAATTGAATTCCAGGACTTTTAGCATTAGCATTATACTAAAATCTACAATACAAGGAAGTAAATTTATATATATATACATACATACATACATATATCATTTTTTGTTTCCTTTGCATAATTTAAAGATGAAAATAAAGTGACCTGGATTTTAATATAACAACTCTAATTATATAAAGTGCAATGTCTGGGCTCCAAAGCATTTTGATTGGCTCTAGAGGACAGCCAATCAGCAGCCAAGCCGCCACAAACATTGGTGTTTGTAACTAAGGTAAACAAGGCAAGCTCAAATATATCAGTTTCTGTTAGTAGAAATAATAGACTAAATTACTTACTGAAGAGCATGCTTTCATTTCCAGAAGTTCTATCCAGCTGGTACTTTACATAAACATTATTTTTACACTTGACAGAATATAAACATTAATTAATAATTATTATAATGGGCATAGCACATAGTGCTACAATAACATTGCATGGTCCACCCTATCCTAACATGATGTATCAAATTGTCGATTGATTTGATGTTGGTAGCTCTCCTTGATTGATTCATTTCTTTATAACGAAGTCAGTGTAAATAAATAGTTTACAAATAATGTACTAAAATAAATCTAGCTATTGAGTTATTAAACGCAACTGCTGTTGATATATTATTATGCATTCAATTGAAATGTAGGGCTACCAATACCTGCATTATATTTTAACGTATTTTTCAGTTATTTATTCATAACTAGGGACCGGATTCTTAGGTTTTTACCTATTTTTTTCCTTGCTTCCAAAACAAAAAGCGCTCATACACTTTTTCGAATCATGTCCATACGATTCACCCACATTAATTCTGTGGCACCTAAAAATACCTAAATGGGGTATAAAAACCTAAATATACCTAAACGGGATATAAAACCTAAAATATCTATTTTAGGCTACTTTTTTGTCTTTTTTATTTGTCACTTGAGAAATCGATATTTTGCGGAGAGACAACAATTTTTGTCTATGTTTTTAAAAACAAATTGGTTGACTTTACACACTTAAGACTTCACTTTTTACCTGTTTTTTGCAGGACGATCGTTTCGCGGGCTTTTCCCACAAGGGGAAAGCCCGCGAAACGATCGTCCTGCAAAAAACAGGTAAAAAGTGAAGTCTTAAGTGTGTAAAGTCAACCAATTTGTTTTTAAAAACATAGTATAGTGCTTCACTGTTAAAAAGTTCCACCAAGATACTGTTTATTAATTTTTGTCTAGTTGAAATTAATACCACCAGCGTTTCGTTCAACCCATTGTCGTCTAGGAGGAAGAGAGGAAGTGTAAGAGTACCGGCGTATTCCTTACTGTAACCAGGAAATATGAGGCAATCTTATTTTCACTGCTTCTTTTGATTGTTTATGCTTTCTTTCTTCAATTGTATAATATTGTCCTAAAGCAAGTTTACACAAATTTAAGTCAATTTTTTTAAGTTAAACTTTAAAAGTATTATGTATTGAATCCTATGTAGCACATTTAAATTAAACCATTAAACCAATTATTCTACCCGAAAATGATATTTTGGAGAAAAAACCTAAAAAAACCTAATGGAAAACCTAAAACAGTGTTTTTAAAAACCTAAAAATCCGGTCCCTATTCATAACCTCTACGGCAGTTTTAGACTTTAACCAACATGTGTGTTATATATAAATATACTGGAAATTGAGATAAAGACTTATAACTAGAGTCTGGATGTTAGACAAATGCCTATAATTTATTGTTATACGAGGGTGTATCAATAAATAACCGGACTAATTTTGTAATTAACTCATAATGGCTTTATTTCATTCAGATTTACTTACAAATATTCAAAGTATTCTCCGTCTGATGAAATTCAACTATTCCAATGATTTACCGATTGTTCGAAACACTCACTAAACCCCCTTTTTGACAGTCTGTTCAGTATACCCATGGTAACGTTGTTCAACTCCTTATCACTTTGAAAATGGCAACCACATAGCTCCTTTTTCACTTCAGGGAAGAGGTGAATATCGCAAGGTGAAGAGATCCAGAGAATACAGTGGATGAGGCATGATCTCAATGCCCAGTTCTTCGATGACATCTTGATTTGCACACGCTCGATGAACCGGCGCATTGTCTTGGTGCAAGATCCATCCTGTCCTGGCAAGATCTGGTTCCTAAAGACAAATGCATTGTATATGCAACCTTCGCAATTGTTAATGCGACGATCTTCTTGCACAATTGCGTCAATTATGTTGATGTTAACTTCCGTTTTTGCTGTTACGGGTCTTCTAGGGCGCGGAGATTCTTGAGGTCTTCGTAACCCTCATTGAAATGTTTGTGCCACTCAGAGACTTGTGTTCAGCCTAAAGCATGGTCTTTATATGCTTGCTGCACCATTTCTATGGTTTCTGTCGGAGTTTTGTCTAGACCACCTGCAGTATCCGGGTATAACACCTAAGTGAATCGTTCTGCATGATTTAAAAAATGATGAAGAAAATTTTCTCTTAGTAGATAAAATACCTTAAAAATTAAGCACGACGTTAATAAAGCCGAATGTGAAGAGAACCACTCCATGTTCAGCTTGGACGTCATATCATTATATCCGAGTGTCCCGAGAGAGTTAGCGGGGGATTACCTGTTCCGGTGGCTAACTGAACATGGGACTGATGGCATAGTGGCTAATGAATACGTAAGGTGGTACAATGTCTGTACAAATTACAATGTGTTCCAGTTCAACGATAAGATTTACCAACAAGCAGAAGGACTTGCGATGGGAAACCCTGTATCTGGCTTTGTGGTGGATGTGTTTGTGTATTTCCTGGAGAAACAAATCCTACCGAAACGAATGGAGGACATTGTGGTGTATATGAGGTACGTCGACAATATTTTGGTGATAGCCAAGAGAGATATATCAAGGGAATTACTAGATGAGTTTAACGAACAACATATTAGGGTAAATTTGACCATTGAGCAATCTGTGAATAACCAAATAAATTACTTGGATTTAAAAATAAAGTTGCAACAACCTGGCGTTAAATTGGGAGTGTTCAGAAAGCAAAACAAGGGGGACTTGTACATTCATAACGAGTCGGCACACCACCAGATAATTAAAAATAACATTTGGCGAAATTTCACCCAAAGGGCTTTGAGGTTGTGTAATAACGCAGAAGATTTGGAAATCGAAAGGAAAGAAGTACTAAGACTAGCCAAGGTGAATGGTTTTGAGGAAAGAAGGATTAATGAAATTTGGAATAAGGCAAGTAAACAAATACATAATATGAAAAAAGGGGAAAAAAGCAAAAACAACAGTGATGCAAAATTTGCAAGTCTTTTGTACGTCCCTAAAACTAGCGAAAGGTTAGCAATGGTATTTCGTAAGCACGGGATCACTCCAGCTTACAGAAGTAGAAAAACAATACGGGAATACTTTTCTCAGTATAAACGAATTGGAAAAACAGAGAACGATGTTATGGAGATGCCTGGGGTATTCTCTGTTTCTTGTAGTGACTGTAAGGCTTTGTATTTTGGGGAAACTGAAAGAAGTTTCAGGGTTAGATTAAAAGAACACGAAAGGGACATAAAGCACAATAAACCCGCAACAGGGTTAAGTGAACACATGATACAACACAAACATCACATTGGGGAAGTCAGTATCGTGAAAATTGAGCCAAACAAGGTTAGGAGAAAAGTATGTGAGGCGTGGAATATTGTGGGAAATAGGGTTGCAAGTTTGAATAGATATGACGGGGATCAAAACATTACAGGTTTACTAAACTTATTTCAGAAGCAGGAGAAACAGTGATGCTACACAAACAACTGTGTATAAGGAGTAAAACTCTGGTTCGGGTAGATGGATAGAGTTTTATGTTTTCTGAAATTATGTAACAACTAGAGACTTGCTTAAACCAAGGAGGAGGAATCATTTGTAACAGTTGCTATAGGAAATGCTACACATTCTAAGCTGTAATTGGTTTAAAAATCCAGATATTGTTATATGGGATTGATTTAGAGCCAAACGTATATATATATATATATATATATATAAAACAAACAAACAAACAAACAAACAAAACAAAACATCTTTAGTGCCATCTCAAGCAGATGTGTATAACAAAAGAAATCATCCATAATCTAGGAACAATCTAGATTGGTTTTATATTATCTTTAAGTAAGGCTTACTGTGGTAGAAGGCTATACATTATACTCACCAATCATCCCACAACTTGTCAAAATCATCCACTTGCTGGCGAATTTGACTGTTCAACTCTTCCCAGTCGGACAGATGTGCAAGAGTCTGTTTAACAGAATGAGAGAGAGAAGAAATAATTTATTTTATAGAATGCTGTGAAATATAAAATTTGTGCTAAAATAAAACAAAAATAAAAAAATTAAGTAGTAAAAATAAATAATGTCTTTGGCACAGCATAAACAGATAGGAGAAATGCCGAACGATTATTCTTGATTGATTAAATGGAGTACTCAGAGGTAAAACTATCAAACACAATCAGTTCTACACAACAAGTGAGTAGGAATCACATGGTGAATAAATAATGAATAGGGCCAGGATGTTTATGACGTGTCTTATTTTCTTTCGGACTTATTTCAGTCATAGCATTGAATTCAAGAAGAATTGAACGTTCTTGATTACTTGAGATATATTTTATACATCATATATTTGCATATTTAGGTCATTTTTTGCAGTTTTGGCCATATTGAGCATAGTTATATAAGCATTCATGAGCCACAGATTATTGTCTCTGTTGGACACTACATGAGAATATTATAGGAGAAAAATTCCTCCGGCACTGGGACTTGAACCCAGGACCTTTGGCTATTCGCGCCAATGCTCTACCAACTGAGCTAAGCCGGAGCTCAATTCACAGCGCCAGATGGAACTTCTCTCCTATGACTGATTGCCCTAATGGTCCACCTCACAGACAGACAAGTTATGTCATATGCAGTAGACTGTGAGGCACACTAAGTAGTGATTTTTGTGACCGGGCTCCCACTGTTATTGTACAGTTAACATTCAAGATAGTTATATAAGCATTCATGAGCCACAGATTATTGTCTCTGTTGGACACTACATGAGAATATTATAGGAGAAAAATTCCTCCGGCACTGGGACTTGAACCCAGGACCTTTGGCTATTCGCGCCAATGCTCTACCAACTGAGCTAAGCCGGAGCTCAATTCACAGCGCCAGTTGGTAGAGCATTGGCGCGAATAGCCAAAGGTCCTGGGTTCAAGTCCCAGTGCCGGAGGAATTTTTCTCCTATAATATTCTCATGTAGTGTCCAACAGAGACAATAATCTGTGGCTCATGAATGCTTATATAACTATCTTGAATGTTAACTGTACAATAACAGTGGGAGCCCGGTCACAAAAATCACTACTTAGTGTGCCTCACAGTCTACTGCATATGACATAACTTGTCTGTCTGTGAGGTGGACCATTAGGGCAATCAGTCATAGGAGAGAAGTTCCATCTGGCGCTGTGAATTGAGCTCCGGCTTAGCTCAGTTGGTAGAGCATTGGCGTGAATAGCCAAAGGTCCTGGGTTCAAGTCCCAGTGCCGGAGGAATTTTTCTCCTATAATATTCTCACATATTGAGCATGTTTTCACGTTTTAAGATAATATTTCGGTTACGTTTGTGGTTATGACCTTATATTCAGAAGTGTTAAATGGTTGATATTTTTAAAATTTTTGTCTATATTCTGAAAATTACTAATGCTTAGGAGTTACTGATATTTTGGCCTCATTGTTAATGGAATGCGGCCTAATTACTAAGTTGCTGGCTAACACTGCACAGTCTTCCAAATCCAAGGGTAGTATATGTAAGATTGCCTCATTCCCATAAGAGCTGTGGGGAGAGCCCTACACTCAACTGTCAACCGTCAACCATCAACTGTCAACCGTAGACTTGCATAAGGATTAAGCAGCTACGTACAATGGTAATGATGGGAACAAATAACACAGTATTCCTTGTTTCTGTGCTGAATGGTGATACCGCAGTATACATATTAATACAGTAACAAAACTCAGTCCGTTACAGGAAACTACTCACATACATATTCAATAGGACAGTGTGGGGATTTACTATTGATAAAATAATGGCATAGTGGCGTAATCCAAATCCACAATATATGATACTATACTATATATACTATAGTATACTATATACTATAGTATCCTATAATATACTATATTTTTCTAAATAAAATTACCTTAAAGAAAGCTTCGTAATAGTAGTCAGTAAGGGTATTGTCATCTTTTATCTCAGTTAGCAACTTCTCATACATTTTCCTTGCTTTACTCCAGTTCTCAGAAGACTCCCATTTCAAAGCTTCTTTCACATTTTCCCCGCAGTCAAGATAATCATGGAATATTCCATGAACAACATCCCACTCATCCATGCTTCTATACAGTCTGTAAAGTTACAAAAACATGCTACATTTTAAAATATAAAACACTGAAAAGTTTAATTTTTCTTTTACAAAAAGCAGAAGCGGAAGATTGTACGATCCTGTGAGCATGTATTAAAAGTAGTAGTCCAATGGGGAGGGGGGAGCAAAATAATTGGTTGGTTGTTTTGGTTATATTTAACAGTGGTTACTTATGTACGAGGGGGGATCCAAATAACCAGAACCGAACTGTTGCGCACGCATGCTTTCTAGTTACGAGTTGTGCTGTTAGGTGGTGTTATTTGGGGGTCTCCCGTGACCGTAAGTAAGCTGGCGTGAGTCTGAGTTAGGTGGCTTGTTTGTGGTGCGCTGTTGTGTGCGTTCGTGTTTCGACCTGTTGGTGATTAGTGAGATGGCCGACCACAAGGAGCAAAGAGTGTGTGTGAAATTTTGTTTTCTGTTAGGGATAACTGCAGCCGAGACTGTTGGGATGCTTAGGCAAGCCTTTCATGATGATGCTTTGGGGAAATCACAGGTCTACGAGTGGTTTTCCCCTTTCAAATCTGGCAACATGTCATCTAAAGACATGCCACGCCCCGGGCGTCCTTCGACAGGAAGAAATAACGAAAACATTGCCAAAATCAAAAGTGCAATTGATGAAGATCGTCAAACGACCATTGACCAAATTTCTGAGGAAATGAACGTGTCATGGAGCACGGTCCAGCGAATTTTAACCAAAGGTTTGAACATGAGATGGGTGTCTGCAAAATTTGTTCCTTGCTTGCTCAGAGATGACCAAAGAGAAAACTGCGTGAATATTTGCTGCGACATGAAGAGTGACGTGCAGAAGCATCTCAATGGTCTCAGCTGCAGTTTTCCCTAACAGAAAACAAAATTTCACACACACTCTTTGTTCCTTGTGGTCGGCCATCTCACTAATCGCCAACGGGTTGAAACACAAACGCACACCACAAACGCACACAACAGCACACCCACAAACAAGCCACTTAACTCAGACTCACGCCAGCTCACTAATGGTCATGGGAGTCCCCCAAATAACACCACCTAACAGCACAACTCGTAACTAGAATGCATACACGTGCAACAGTTAGGTTACGGTTTTCTTTGGGTTCCCCATATTGCTACTTATCGTTGGTGTGTGGAAACTTTGTCCAGCAAGAGTGCCTATAAATCTGCATAAATCTGCATGTAATAGGTATGCCTATTACATAAATCTACATAAATGCCTATTACATGCCTATAAATCTACAGACATAGGTCTGTTGTTTTTTATTCACTCATAGAGTGTGACTATATGTTTGTATGGCTATATTACTAGAAACATGATGGTCAAGTCTGATGTTATAAGACAAGTACAGTATGTACAGGGTCGGCTCTAGGTAATTTTGCACCCTAGATGAGAAATAATTTTGGCACCTTCCTGATTAAAGGCTGTGTCATACTACACAGAACATTTCAGTGAAGTAAAAACAGTAATAGATTCCTTAAATGCGGAAGATGCAGCTAGCATTATGATAGCTCAGGAATGTTTTTCTGAAGATGGCATTGAAAAAAATGTCCAGTATATTCATAGCCGCTTGTCCAAATTACCTGAAATTATAACATAGTTGGAGGCTAAAAATAATTCTTTACAGCAGGGGGGTGCACCCCCTCGGGGGCCACGAGGCTCTTCTTAGGGGGGCGTGCAACAATTTGAAAGTCATATTTTGATTTAGTGTTGTTGCCTTGTCGGTCAACGAGAATTTAACCAAACAAATACACAGACACATACCGTAATGAACAAGAATAACAGAACAGTATGAATAACCGTAATGAACAAGAATAACAGAACAGTATGAATAACCGTAATGAACAAGAATAACAGAACAGTATGAATAAAGACTTTGTGGAACTTTATACGGTGAAAATACAGTGAAAATAAAAAGCCCACCAGGTGCGCAAAAGAATCTTCCTGAGAAGGATTTGGCAGTTGACAGAGTATTTGAAAATGGGGAGGAGGCTCCTTGAAACGCGTCATACCAAAATATGGTAAGTGAAGCAAAAAGTGTGTTTATGTCAACTCATATAGTAAATTAATTTTAGAACAGTATGAATTTACATTTTATAATCTTATAAATTGTAACTATATTTTCCCTGTCACATTAAATAGTCATATCTTTTGAAAATGATGCGAGTTGACTACACACTATTTTCTCCACTTACCAAATTTTTTGGTAGAACATGTTTCGCATATGTTCATATGCATCCTTAACTACTTAACCCACAGACTGGTCAACATACCATTAAAGAAGGAAGAGTATGAAAAAGAATACCACCACATTATTACAGCAGCTAAGAAGAATGGATTCCAAAGAAGCCTAGTAGACAAGAAAATTGACAGATTCAAAAAACAAAAAAAGGTGTTGGAAACTACGACATTATCATCCCCAAGAGAAAAAACAACGTTTAAAAAATTCACTTACCATCCATGGGCAACTCAGAAGTTTCAGAAGATTTTTAAGGAATATGGCATCACTCTAGCTACGAAAAATAGTTTCAGCATAAAGAACACTATCAAATGCAAACAAGCTTACAATATACCCTCCGGCAAGAAGCCAGGCATATACAAAATAGATTGCAAAGACTGTGATAATGTTTACATAGGACAGACAAGGAGAAACATGGATGTCAGGCTAAAAGAGCACATTAGGAACATAAAATTTAAACAAATTTAAAATCAGCAGTTGCTATGCATTATTGGGATGGGGGTCATGAAATTAATACAGAAGCAAAATTATTGAAATCAGTCCTTACACCGGCAGAACTGTTAGTCTGGGAAAAAATATACATGAGAAAATTTGAAAACCAGCTAATGAATTTTGAAATTCCCGCAGAAGATAATTTGATCAGGAAATACATAAAACTGCCACCAGGGACTCATGGAGATTCTCCTAGCAAGCAAGGCTCGGTAGTTGACAAGTAGTTGAGGATGCATATGAACATATGCGAAACATGTTCTACCAAAAAATTTGGTAAGTGGAGAAAATAGTGTGTAGTCAACTCACATCATTTTCAAATGTTGTTACACTCCACTGTGAACGTTCCGACCAGAGTTTTTTGAAATCATCATATCTTGTCAACACATTTATAATAATTTTGAAATCCAAATACGAGATACGAGTGATCTGCGTTGTGCTCTGTCAAAGATAAACCTAATATCTCAGAGCTGGTGAAAGCAAAACAGTGCCAATCATCTTACTTATATTCAGTTTTTAACTCTACATTGGACATTTGTGTTTTTACACTTAACTTTTTTTATGAACCGTGCTGAGACTCAAATAAGATTCACAATAATTAGATATGCATTTTTGTATTTTATATGTCTGTGTGTAACAGCAAAAGCAGCACATGATAAATAATGATAATAAAAGAGGTGAGCAACATTAATTTTATTTTTACAAGTAATATAGGGATCTTTTAAAGTGCAAAAGTACTGACAATCACGTTTTTAGGCTTTTTTCTCCCCATCACTGTCAAAGGGGGCATGAGGATTTCATGATATTTGAAGGGGGGCGTCAGCTGAAAAAGGTTGGGAACCACTGCTTTAGAGTATTCACTTTCCCTGATAGATCAAATTTCAAATATAGGACCTACTGTTTTCAGAAACTTGCTGTTTTGCTAAATTTGCATTAGATAAGCCTTGTCAGGTATTAAATAAAAATCCTGGTTACAAACAAGCAAAATGTTATCGGGTGATGGGGAAAAAGTTGTAACAGAAGAGAAATTCACCGGAGAAGATTTGTGGTGTTTTCACATGCACCTATCACATCATGCGATGTAGAAAGGACATTTTCATTGTATAAAACCTTCTTCAATGACAGATGTAGGAGCTTCACACATGAAAATCTCAGGGCAACTTTCCTTATCTACTGTAATAGCCATGAATAAGGTAAGATTATTCCCCCAAAAATGGTTTATTTAATTTTTGTTCATTTGTTTTTGCATATAATGGTGCATATTTTTAAAATTATTCATGCATACTTGCATGCATATCTTATTACTTGATTATGCATGCAAATCCAGGCTCTAGCCATGTATAATGGCGTATTTACAATCAGAAGTTTCCTTCCCAACTGAGGGAAGTTCTTCAGTGGTTTCTTTTATAAGTCTAAAAATGTCACCTATACTAAGCACAAATCAACTCTGAACATATCATAAGCCATTAGAATGTTAAGCAAAGTGCGGCGTTGACAAGTCAGCAGTGTGCAGCTGTCCCTGTCTAACAGAAAGAGAAGGGAGATGCATGCCTACTGACAAAGAGGAACCAGCAAGCATGGTTTTAGGGTATTTCATTTTTTTTAAATAAGCCGTTATCTCCTCAACGGAGCACTGTACAGATATGGGGTTTGGACAGTTGGCTTCCAAATAAATACAGATTTATAATGGTGATTTCAGAAAAGAGCTATATGTAAAAGATTTTGGGCAGGCAAAGAAATAAGTGAAGTACATCTCTTTAGCGAGGCAGCGCATTCCGTTAACTGTACAACACTGCAACAACCTCATTCGCTTGTCACTCATCACGTGACTCTGCCTGCTCCGCCTCATGTTCAGAGTTGTTCTGTGTTTACTTTAGATCAACAGTACTTGTTTACAGAAGTATTGTTATAGTCCAGTCAAATTATCACAAAAAAAGTCATGTGGATGCAAAATTTAGGGTAGAGCTAATTTTTTTATATGATGTCTGGGATGGTTTTGAGAGTAATTTCTGACATTTTGCCGCCGGAGCCGCCATCTTGAAAAAACTTCAAAATTTTCTATTTTATTTCTGTTTTTGCCCATTATCTGCCAAAATACGCACCTGACAAAATATTTTATTATTTATCCTAAAAGTGAACTAAATTTGACACAGTTTGATATCAAATTGAGTTTTCTACCATGAATAGTTTCGGAAATACAGTTCTCCGAATTTCAGCAACATTTTGCAAAAAATAAAAAAATCTGAACTTTCAACTAGTTTTTGCTCACTATCTTCTAAATGACCAAACCTTGAGTAAAATTTCGAAGGATAACTTTTAAAGTAGAGTAAATTTGCAACAAGTTGAGTATTTAATGTTTTCATACCTATTATAGGTCACCAGATACAGAGGTATCTACAACTCCTCACATTTCAGAAAACTTATCGAAGGTACGAAAGTCTAGTTTTGCCTAGGATATTCTAAATGGCGTTTATCAGTAAAAAACCTGTGCTGTCTTATAGTTAAGTTTTACATTGTAATTAACAACCAAAACAGTATTTCCAACAATTTATAATGATAAAAGACTAAAAAAACAATGTAAAAAGAAAATAAGAAAAGTTGGTGTAGGTACAGCATTTTGATTTGGAGAGAACGGCGTTTTATTTTAGAAGAACACTTTTGCAGTGTCCTCTGAAAAAAATTACTTCCTATAGCATATACAGTTGTCCCAAAATGGAAACATGTTATCGGAGGAATGGCGCTAAGAGGCTCTTTGTCACTGCTCCGCATACCGTTCTCTCCGGATACATCTGTTTTTATGTGTTTGTACCAGGCAACCTTAGGCATTTTGAAATATTTGCAGACAAATTATGACTCAAAGGTTTCAGTTATCTTCGATGGTTATCCTTCTGACGCTAATCAAACAAGCACAAAGAATTGTGAGACTCCGACGGGCTACGAGTCCATCTCCTGATGTCGTCTTTGATAGAACTACTGTTTTGAAAAGTTCACAAGAAACTTTTCTCACCAATGAAAACAACAAGAGGCGCTTCGTAGAATTGGCAAAAGCTGGAATAGGCTGTTAAAGATGCAGATGTCTTGATTGTTAGCACTGCCTTCTCAAAAGCATCTCAATACGACACTGTCTTTGTAGTTGGGGAGGACATAGACCTTCTTATTTCCTCACTACATTACCATCCCCTCATATAAAGAATACATATATCCAAAAGTACGGAAGAAGCAAAGCTGCAGACATCTTCTAATCAAGGCAGTCATTTCGCCACAGCTTCTCCAACATGCTGCTGTTAATCCATGCTTTCAGTGGTTGTGACACAACATCTGCAGTTTTTGGCCACGGGAAAACCCACTTCTGTTCGCCGATTTTGAAACATCCTGAACTAGAAGAGGAGGCTAATGTAATTCTGAACCCTCAAGCTACATCAGGAGAAGTGGCTGAAGTGGGCCAACATTTTTTGGGTCACTTATGTGGAGGAGACCCTGCTA